>JAUZSX010004387.1:0-40544 GCA_034780655.1 Idiosepius hallami
CACTTCAAGTTATTTCAACTGATAATAGTGAAAATTCAAAGGAAGTGGGCTTTTTTTGATGCCACCATTTTCAAATGGTTTCCCCTGCCAAAATAAAATGTCAACAAATATATCTGATTAAGATTAAACTGATAATTGAAAAAGGGAATTAATCAAGATTATCAAAATACACACACATACACACATATATATAAAATATAGGATTGAAAAATATTCTTAATTTTATCAGGAGATTCAAACTGTTAAATTTTCTATAATCGTTTTTTAGTCTGAAGAGGAAGAGGACACCATTTTTATTTTTGCTTAAGTTGGGAATTTCTTTCTTTTTTTTTTTTTACAAATGTTACGAACCTTAAATGAAATAAATCTAAAGGTTAATATGCCATTAAACAAAACCACACAGGCTAAAAAATATTTCTTAAAAAAAAGGCTTTGAGTATTAAATTACTGTAAATACTGTAAAAAAAGTTGATATGTCGTTAGAGTTTGACTCGAATAGATGATCTGAAAAAAAATCATAAAAAGTTAGGATGGACCAAAAGTAGGTTTATAGTTATTTAACTTTTTTAATGCTTATTTCTTTAGTTAGCTGGGAATAATATTTCAATGTTGGTTAAGGACATTTTGAGCAGTTAAGGGATTAAATAGTTTACGTCGGAGATTATTTTAGCATTCTTGAAATTTAAAAATAATCCTACTTAGACTTTTTTTTTTACTTTTTACAACTGTATATTTTATCTGGTTAAAGGGAAATAACTCCTAATTTTAATCACAGAATCGCCAGTTTTTTTTAATAATGTGCTTGTGCTGTTGGGCTGGAGACCTCACCTTCCATTTCTGAGGTCTCACTTGGTCACCACCACCACCACCAGAGCCTGAGGTGTGACTCCTGATGGAAGAATGGCAATAATGAGTCTCTCCAACATTCCAACATATCTGGATAGCTTCTTGCAGTCATTAACTCTCTCCTCCTCTTACTTATTCAGTCATTCATTCATTGTTTTATTTTCCTTAACCCAAAACTTTTTGAGTTGTTTAAATTTTGCTGTTTCTTTACCTCCTGCTTCTTCCCTTGTTGTGAGTGAGTGCACAGTGCAAGCAGCTGCAGCAGAACAGCAGCACAGCACTAGCAGCAGCAGAGCAAGCAATAGTGGTCTTTGGTCTTTAGATGTTTCTGTTATTGATTCTAATAGTCTCATCCTTATTATTAATTCTCAAATACACACGCACGCACCCACACGACCATCGCGCTTGCACTCACTGAGTGACTAACAGAACAAGTCTTCTCATGATTCTCTTTATTATTATTATTATTATTTATTATTATTATTATTATTATTATCATATGGGATCTCACACCAATCACCAGGCCCTCTCACACCCAGCGACCTGTGGTTTTGGCTGAAGTCAAAGTGGCAACAAGTCTTTCCTCTCATTTCTAGCAGTTCTCGCACTCACCATTTGGTGACTCCCTAGGTTTTCACCGATGCTTTTTCACTTTTTGCACAAACGACACACGCACGCACACACGCACCACACACCTGCTGCTATTATTAATTAATTATTAATTTTTATTATCATTTCAATTGGATTTAATTAGTTTCAATTTCTTTTAATAATCTGGCATTTCCACTGAATAAATTTCACTTTTTCGATTGGACACGGAAAAATTGTCTTTTCTTTAATTTTGTCGGGAATTTATTTCTGTTTCCTGAATTTCCTTTATTTCAGGTTTCCATAATGCAAACAAGGTAAGATTAGGCCCAGTTCAAGTAAAGGACTGCGCACTAAATCAGTCAATCATCAAGAAGGCGCTGGCTCTGGCCAGTCATCATACAAGAAAGGATGTAAAAGCAAAACAAATCGTCTGCTTTTTTTTTTTAAGAAATAAAAATTAGAGCAAACAGTGGTTACTTCCCTTTAACTTAAAGGCTTTAAGGGCGAATAACAACAGTTGTAACTATAACTTATTATTATTATTACTACTACTATTATTAAAGTTGTTAGGATTATCAATAATAATAGTATGTTTAATGTTTACGAATCTTGATTCCTTATTTTTCTTGTGTGTAAGCTGACACCCCTAAATGAAACTGAATAGACTCGACTGAGTGAGTGAGTAACAGAGAGAGAGAGAGAGCGAGAGAGAGAGTGTTTGAATGTCTCTCCTCCTCCTCCTCCTCCTCTAATTGTAAACTCTCCTCTCACTACTGCCTTCCGTCGCCATCGCCGCAACCAAGCGAAACAATTGAAGTAGGAGTTATGAAAAGAAAAGAAGAAGAAAAGTGAATTATTGACGAAGACAGAAAAGAAGACAAGACAAAAACACAAGACAAAAAAAATGCCGGTGAGATTAAAAATGTTGTTTATTAAAAAAAACAAGAACCCTTTTTTCCTTATTTTAATTTAATGATTACCTTTTTTTTTGTTGTGACCACAAAATAGGTTTTTTCTTCGAAGTCCCTAATTTTTCGATTTTTGTTGGAAGAAAACGGTTTTTTTCCCATAAATTTAGTTGAGGTTTCTTTTAAATAATCAAAAAGGTCCGAAAAAGAAAATAATTTTTTTTGCCAAGAAATTTTATTTTCTGATTAAAAATAAACAAAAAACAAAACCAGAAATGCCTGTTGTTGCTATTATGTCCTTTTTTCTTCTTGTCCTTTTTATGGTACCGTTCTTATTTTTTTATTTCTTTTCATTTTAAAAACCAAATAACAATTAAAAACATCCCCCACTTTTTTTTCTTTAAGGCCCACTTTAATATTTTCTTTTTAATCCTTTAAATCCTGATATATCGACCCTGACAACAGGCAACATAAGGCAAAAAAGAAGACACACGCACAAAGATTTTTCAACCTCCACTTTTAGACCCAGATTTGGCAATATTACCAAGTAGTCACTTAGAGTCGTTCCGTTAAAGAACCACACTGTCGAAATGTCTGTGTGCTTTTTTGCCTTTGGTTACTAAGGCCGATATATCGACCCTTTACGGTCGAAAGCGTTAAAGACCCGAAAAAAAAGTCCATGCGTAGAAAGCAAACCAAAACGAATGAAAAAAACTGAAACTTTTTCATAGATTTTAGGACCCACCTAAATTATTTTTAAATAAACCAATTTTGATTAAAATTAATAAAAGGAATTAAAAAATGAATAACAAAAAAAGCACATCCTTGTCCCCGTTAAAAGGCCAAATAAAGGTGTCCGTCGACCCCAACCAAAAGTTCTTGTTGTTTTTCTTTCGATTTCAATTGACACGTCGTCGTTGTCCTCGACGAATTTCTTGTCCATATTTATCAAAACTTTTCTTACGAAACGTCACAATAATAGAAAATACAGAAATCCTCTTTAAAATAATAATAAGAAGCCTTTTTTTATTTAGAAAAAAATATTCCTGGGTTAAATTTTGATTTTTTTAAAAAAATCCTTTTTGTTTCACTTTTTTTTTTTTTTTTTTTTTACTTAATTCTGACTTAGCAAAATGACCAAATAGTCACTCACACTCAGATGCGTTTTATTACAATTATATTAGGGAAGAAATATCGGGGTGTCTTTTTTTGCCTTGGGTCCCTAGGGCTGATATATCGGCCGTTTAGCGTCGAAAGGGTTGAAAAATATATCTTTCTTTAAAAATCAAATATATCCCCCCCCAATTTTTTAAATAGAAAATAAAATTGTTTTAATTTTTTATTTTGAAATTTCAAAAATGCTACGTTTTTAATTTTTAGATCAGAAAATTTTTTTTTTCTTTACAATTTTAAATTTAAAGAGAAAAAATTCCAAACATGTGTCAAACTTGCAATGATGTGGGTGCTGACAGACAGAGGTGCTTTCTTTAATGCCTTGTCTGCTCTACCATTCTATCTATTGGCACTCTTTCGAAATAGTATTCTTTTAGTCCGTCTCCGTTTCTTACGGTGTACTAAGAAATCTGTCCTTTCTATCAGATTTTTTTCGATATTTGTTTTTCAAAAAGAACTCGAATGTTTAATAACTTTATTTCCAAAATTGTATTTTTAGTTGGTTGTAATAAGAAAAAAAAATTAATTCGTAAACGGGGAAATGGGGAAAGTCCACTTAGTAAATAAAAAAAAAAGTAGTCACACTTAAGAAACATACGCGAGTTCAAATCCCGGCTGTTCCATTTCTGTTCACATTTGGAACATTTATTACCCTTTTAGAACATTCTTCGTTATTTGTTTTTTTTTTAATTTGTGCTGTTGTGTTTTTATTTGCAACGAAAACTTCCTCTTTTTAAAATAAAAATAACGGTAATATTTTATTGAATTAAACAATTAAATCCCCAAAAAACCTTGTATTGCCAAGTTATGCAATTAAAACCTCTAAACCCTGACTATAAAAAAATCTTTCTTTTTTACTTTATCATTAACGGTTCTGTTCACGTTTGGATTAATACCTTTGGGAAAGGTATGAATCCTCATTCTCTCCGGCTATGGATTAATTAGTGCATATTGTGTTGATAAAAAAACCCTGTGTGGTCAAAAAGAATGTTTATCATAAAACTAGTGTTCTGTTCTTGTCATTAAATAAAGGTTGATATGTCATAAAGCAAAACAGCTGAACAAATGAATGCAACTTTAAAGAAAGCTAATCAAAATAACATCTAGACTTAGGATCCCCAAAACCAGCAACCAAAATAAACAAATCCCATCCCTCCAACCCAACAAAGCACAGCCACAGAAGCAGTCACTCAGTGCCAATAAATAATGAATAATGAAATGGCTGCTGCTGCTGCTGCAACATTTTTCCCTAAATAATGCTAATAATTAAAGTTTCCTAATTAATGAGCTGTCTGTCTGTCTGTCTGTCTGTGGTGCTGGTGCTCTTTGCTCTAAGTCAGCCCGTGTTTGCTTCTTGGGTGCTTTTGCAGAACTAGCAAATGGAGAAATTTGTCCAAACCCTAAACCCTTACCCTAAACCTTAATCCTAACCCTAGCCAATCAAATTACTATCTTATAGCCGGTGCAAAGTCCCCGAGCAAAAAGAAATATTTCTTCATTTGCTTGTTCTGCAAAAAAAGCACCATTGAATGTCCTCCTCAGTTTTTTGTATCAAGATTTCCTTTTTATCTCAATGTTTGTGTTTTGTGTTTGATTTTCATCAGATTTAATTTTTTTTCAATTTCTTTTCAGCCGAAAGGAAAACAAGGCACAAAAGGTCAGAAGCAAATTGTTGAAGAAAATAAAAAAACTCTTGCTTTTTATCAAAATATAATCATTTTTGTAAATGTAAGTTGAACAATTATTTTTATTTTTATTTTATTTTTTTTTGGGGAAATAAGTTTTTTTTAATATTTTCTTAAAATCAATTGAATTAACAAAAAAAAAAGAAAACTTTTTTCACAGTAAAAATAAAATAAAATTTCAAATTAAAAATTGACAAATTTATGAAATAAGTAAAAATCCTTGAAAAGAATCTTTTGTATTTTTCAAAGAAAATAAAAATGCAAATTGTTTCAAAGTTTTTTATTTTACATTATTTAAAATAGCTTGAAGAAAAAGGACTTTGTCTTCCAAGGGGTTTTAAAGGAGAATGAATGTTTATAAATGGTCTTTTATTACACATTACCAGTCAATCAGGAATATTATTAATAAAATAATACATTTAATTAATTTTTATTTATTTTTTAGATAATTTACTTTGGTGTAGAATGCATTTTCTTTTGGGAAAGTTTCACAGCTCTTGAAATTGTAAGTTATGTTTTTTTAATTTTTGACAATCTTTAGTTTTAAGACAAATTATTTGTCGTTTTGTGTGTGTGTATATATATATATATATATATATTTATACTTATGAAGAATTAAGTCTTTTTTTAATAATTATTTGAAGAATGACATAAGTGAATATTTTTTTATCCCGGATGCACATTTCGCCTTTTTGCCATTATCAACAGGAGGATTTTTTATTCTAATATCAGGAGAAAATAATTTTTAAAATTTTGCTTTATTTTCTCCTGATATTAAAATAAAAAATCTTCCCTTTGATAATGCTGAAAAGGCGAAATGTGCATCCGGGATAAAAAAATACTCACACATGTCATTCTTCAAGTTTTTGTGGAACTTTAGCCATTTTATCAGTGTTCCCCTGACGATCCGAAAGGTGAAACCTAGGTCGGGAACAACTAAACCCAATAAAAAATATATATATATATATATATATATATTGTGTGTGTGTATATAACATAGCTTCATCATATTTTTTATTAATTTCATCGTGTGTGTGTGTATAAAATGTTTTTTGTGTTTCATAAAGAATACTTAGAGTTCCTCATAAACTGTTTTAACCAGAAATAAAGAACTGATATACAATTGAATAATATATAGACATTGATTCAATAACCTTTGGTCATTATTTCTCTATTGCGTGGTCATCAGATAAAAAAAAACTAAACTTTTTGTTTGATAATTGCACAGGAGAGGGAAACTGACAGTCACCTAGTGCTGTTGATTCAGTGTCTCTACCAATCATATAAATGGCAGCGATGGTGGAGCATTGGTAAAAAGCTTGCGCTCTGGAATCATATTACGAGAGTTCAAATCTCAGTCAAAACTATTGTTTTCACTTTAGCTGCCTCGGGCAGTTGGTGCTTGTGAACTCGGGTGAGCAACTCATCTAGGTGAAGGGTAACACTGAATTTTAAAAAAAACCAGGTATATAGAGCATGTAAAAATGGCCTTGTGCCTTACTTGGTTAGGGTGCTCTACCAAGTAAATATGATGTGGATGGCAGCAAAGTTGGAGCTTGGCTCTGGAATCGTCAACACGAGTTGAAATCCTAGTCAAAACCATTGCATTCACTTTAAAAACAAATGGCCCTGTGCCAAACATGATTGGTACTGCTCACCAAGTAAATATAATATAAATATTAGATGAGATTAAACTAGAATAGACTAGACCCCCTCCACACCCAAATTGCTGTTCTATTCTTTTGATCAACTCTTCATTGTAAATTCTGCTCATTTTAATTGTAAGATGAAAATATTTTCAAACAATTTTTCTCTGTAAATTCTTTTTGTTTTTTCTTCTTAGATTATGTCGTGCCTTGCTGGTCTCGTTTATTTTGGCAGCTTCCGATTCATGAAAAAAATGGCTACTCCGGTTTGGGGTGATGAAAGCACATTATTAGATGGTGGCATTGATTTAAATCTTGAAAGTGGAATGGCTGAGTAAGTATTAGGAAACAAAAATCATTCATTTGGGACTATTTTTGTTTTTTTTGATTTTGTTCAAAGCCTTAGATTAATATTCAATATTAAAACTTCTTTTTTTATTTTTTTTTAGGCATTGCAAAGACATCATCCTTTTGACATCCATTGTAGAAATCCTGTCTTTGGTTTCAAATTATTTTTGGCTTTTATGGTTATTGGTAAGAAATAACTTTCTTTTTTTGATTTATTTTTAAATAACATTTTTTAAAAAAGGCTTAAATGATGAAATTATAAGGTTTTTTATTTGGTAAATTATATTTCTGAGCTATCACCCCATTTTCAAACTTTGTTATGCTGGTCTTTTAATGCCTATGTTTTTTTTTCTTGTTTCTTTCTCCTTTCTGTTTATGTTTGGTTGTCATGACGTTGATGTGTTTTCTTAAAAGCATTTTTTTTTTTGTTATTTTTTATTATAAACGCCTTTTATGACAAGATGCTTCAGAAGAACTATAATTTATTAATTATTTATTGTTTTTAAGGCCATTTCATAAGACACAAATTCAAATTTCAGAGATTCTGTTTACCATAACATTTGGCTTAAAACCACTGGGAAAGTCATGAATCTCTTCATTTTCTCTGGATTGGGATTAAATAGTGAATCCCCAGTTATTCAGTATATTAACAAAAAAATATTAACAAAAAAAGTGGTAAAAAAGAAACAATTGAAGTGCCGTAAAAAACACTCAAAACAAGACTTTTTTTTTTTTTAATTTGATTTTTTATGTTTTGAATTAATGAAATATTTTTGGTTTCTAAAAAATCATTTCTTTCTTTCTTTCAAATCTGGGAAGTCCACTTGGGACAGGGGTGGTCAATTTGGAATCATAGTAAACAAGTTCAAATCCTATTTTGTTTGCATTCCTTATTGGATTAATATCCTTGGGAAAGTTAGAAATCTCCCCATTACCTCAAATTATGGATTAAATGTTACATACAGTGTTATTTAAAAAGTCTGTGTTGATAAAAAAAGAATGTTTCTAAAAAATGATTATTCTCAACTGATCTAAAGGAGTTGATATGCAGTTAAACAAAACAAACAAATTGGTGGTTGGGGAGGGGAAGATTAGTTTGAATGAAATTCTGAATTTATTTTTAAAATTTTTCTTTCAGGTCCCAGGCCGAGCATTCTATTTACTCTGGGTGAATGTTCTTGCTCCATGGTTTTTTGAAGCCCCCCCAGAAGAAAATGAGAAAAAACAAAGAAAAATGGAAAAGAGAAAGAAAAGACATTTATAAAACTAAATTTTAAAAATAAATTTCCAATTTAATTTTTTTTTTCTTTTAAGGAAAAAAACAAAAAAAAAACAAATCAGGTTGGGCCAAAATTTGATAAACAGTTATAAAAAAAGCAAAGTCCAAAAATAGGTTTATTTTTTAATTTTAAGAATGTTTGAGACTAAAACTGTTTAATCTTTTGCTCAAAATGTCCTTCAAAAACATGGCAACATTCTTCACTGCTAAAAAAACATAAAATATATAGAAAGGTTTATATAAAGAAGCATGAAAGAATGTTTAATAACTGTATAGCAACTTTTGGCCCACCCTGTTTATTAAATCAAAATTTCATTTTCCTGTTTTGTTTTTTTTTTCTATTTCTCATTTCTATTTCACCCACGGGAATCGTTCTATCTCGTTTCACCCACTCAACACACAATAATTTCAAATCCATTTTGAATTCTTCTTCTAAATAAACACTAACAAAAACTCTCTCGTTCTATTTTTATTTGAATCCATTAAATTTTTTTACTTTTTTGAAATTCTGCTAAAAGAATTGAATCAAGCTTGTTGTTTGCTGTTTGTATTGTGCAACCTTAAAGTGTCAACTGCAACTGAATCATCATTCAAACTTTTATTTGATGCTTTAAAACAAAAATGTAAATAATATTTTTTTCACATAATATTATCAATTGGACACTGATTTACCAGAAAATTTGCTAAGAAAAAGTCTATATTAACAGATTTGTAGGAGGCGTTCAGTTTCACATTTTTCTAAATTATTCCCCCATATTTGGAATGCTTGTCCAGAGACTAAACTGATTTATTGACTTTAATAAAGTGTTTAATGCCTGTAGATTTGGGATTTTTTTTTTAATTGTTGAAAAATTATTTTCATATTTAAATCTTGTGGGGTGGGGGGAAAATCTGTATGAAAATTTGTGGGAAATGAACTTTAATAAAATATGGCTCAGGTGTATTTACAAAAAATGTTAAATATATATTTTTAAAATTATAAGTTAGTTTTCTTGTTTATTTTTTAATATGGTGAAAAGTTAACTAAAACATTAGGAAGACTTTTAGTTCAGTGTCTGGAATTTGAAATGTTTTTATATTTACAAACACCATTTTTTTAGCAAATGTTTTAACTAAAAGATTTTCTCTCTACAAGTTTGTCTGTTTGGGACAAAAAGCCTTGATTTTGTGTTTGTCTTGATTGAATTTCAAGTTTTTGAACCAAGAAATTCTTTCCTCTTCATGGCTAATCTTCTCAAGGTCAAAGGTTCAATTCCCACTATATTCAAAATTAAATGAATTGACATCAATATTTGATTTTAGCTTCACTGAATAAGAATGCTCTCCTCAACTGCTGTTTGTTGGAGGCAAACGCAATTCTATGATTCTTGCAGAATTTGACAACTTAATATTTAAAGAAAAAAATGAAACTTTTGTGAATAAAAAAAAAAAAATCGAAAACCTTATATAAAAACCTCATCAAATTTAACAATTTACAAAAGAAAAAAAAACCCAGCCATATTGGTTGTCAGAGTAATCTCCCTTGAACACGAAATTTAGGACAAATCCCCAAAGGCAGAAGATATTCATTTCAAGGGAAATAAGAAAATTGTTTACAGGATTTTAGTCAAAATAGAAACAGTCAAAACCATTGCATTCACCTTAAAAATGGCCTTGTTCCAAACTTGGTTGGTGCTGCTTACCAAGTAAATATAATATATTTAATATTACTATTAATATTGCGTTCACGCTAAAAAATGGCCTTGTGCCAAACTTGGTTGGTGCTGCTTACCAAGTAAATATAATATATTTAATATTACTATTAATATTGCATTCACCTTAAAAATGGCCTTTTGCCAAACTTGGTTGGTGCTGCTCACCAAGTAAATATAATATATTTGATATTACTATTAATAATGCATTGCCCTAAAAATGGCCTTGTGCCAAACTTGGTTGGTGCTGCTGCTTACCAAGCAAATATAATATCAAACCCTTAAAAACATAATTTAAAAATTTTAACTTTCTTTATCGATTAAACACTTGAATTTTTTTTTTGTTTCATTAACAAAGTTTTATTATTTCTATTTTAAAAGTTTGAAATATTATTTTATAAAAGTTAATTAAAATAGATTTTTCTTTGGCTTCCTTTTCTTTTTCTCTCTCTTTCCACATTTAAGTTCAGATTAATTCAATGTGTTAACTGAAAATGAATGTCACTTTTGAGCTTGTGTAAGAAAATGTTTTCAACTGTTATAATAATGTGTAATAAAACAGAAATTGTTTAGAGAAGTGAATTTATGAAATTCTATGAAATGCTATTATAAAATCGGTTATAGTAGAGCTCTAATTTATTCAGTTAAGTTTTCTATTGAGGTTTAGGTTTCACATTCTGGATCTTCAGGAGAACACCATCATTAGTTATGGGACTTGGACCGACAAATTCAACAAGAATATGCTTAGATGGGAATATATTTTGTGTGTGTGTCAGCCACTTAACATTGCCTTATCCATGACATGTTGGTCATCAGCCAGTACACAACAGTTGGGGTGTGTGTGCGTGTTCTTATATTTTGTGTTTTTATTTGTATTATATATATATATATGTGTGTGTGTGTGTGTGAGTGTGTGTGTGTGTGTCTTTATAGTCAGACTGAATGAGTTGTCATTCTTGTAATGCTGTCACATGTCATCTAAGCAAAGAGATATTGTGTGATTTGTGCCATGTCACATTTTGTTTCAAAATGAGGCCAAGTCTATTCTTTCTCCATTCTCTTATCATTAAAACTTTAAAAAAAAAAAAGAAAAAAAAAGGTCAGTGTCATAAATAAACAAAAAACCCAAAAAGAAATAATCTTGTAAGTTGATCCTTTGTATTGACACAAATTTTGAGTTGACAAGAAAATCTATTTTTAGAAAAAAAATGTTTAAATTTGAATTCTGAAACAAAACAAATTGTGTTTTAGATAAAATCAACTTTCGGTTAAGTTTTATGTTTTATGTCCTTCGTGGGGAAAAAAAAAGGTTTTATTTTTGTTCAATGGCTTCTCAACCTAAAAGTATGTTTTTTTTTAATTTTCTTTCTTGGCAATTTTAAGATAAATTAATCTTGGGGAAAAGAGCTCTGCCCCAAGATTTGATTAATCATGCCTGGTATTTTCCTAATAGAACTTTTGAACTATAAAAGGCACAAGGCCAAGTTAAGGTTGCAAGTTTTCCCTCTTTGTGATCCCTTTTGTCTGGTGACTTACAAAGCAATAAACCAGCCCTCTTTTCCTTCTTTAAAACCTGGAGGGAAAAAGCCCTGAAAAATAAAGAAAAAGACAGTCAAGTTATTTTTATTACATGACCAGCCCAGCACTTTTGCTTAGTAGCAAAAAAATTAATTTAGGTTCAATTTCAACTCAAATAATTTTATTTAAGCTTTGAATTTGTCTTTGAAATAGTCGGAAATGATTTAATTATAAAAAAATTCGATTAAAAGTAAAAAATGAAAAAGAAACATTTTCCTTTCAGTTTTTTCTAAATAATTCCTTTTAATAAACACTCATTTTTTTAGTGAACAAAAAAAACGAAACACTAAAGAAAAAAGGGAACAAACAAGTTATGTTATGCTAAAGATTACTTGTATATTTTGTTTGATTTAGAAAAAAAAATTAGGATTTTTTTTTTAATAAAGTTTAAAATTTGATTAAAATTATTTTTAATGAAACATTTTTTTGTGTTTTATTTCATTTTTCTCTTACTAAGCAACTTGTTTAAGTTTTTTTCTTCTAAGAGTTCTTTAGGCTTCATTATCTAAAAACTTTAAAAAAATATATCCCATGAAGTCTAAGCTTGTATTTCCAGTTTAAAAAAATATTTTTCTTAAGCGGAACAAATATAAAAAGGGTAATTAGAGAGGATCACCGTAAACGGTGTCAGCTTTTTCAATTCTCTTAAATAAAGCATGGCTTCAAGTACGTAAACATAATTTAAATTTTTTGGTTTCGTTTTATGTTTAAGAAAAATATTTCTGATAATTTAATCTTTTTATCTTCATTGTTAACAATTATTTATTTAAAAAAAGTGGTTCAGATTTTTTTAAAAATACAAAATGGTTAAAAAGCCGTGACATCCTTGAAAATGTTTAATGTTTATTTCTTTCAACCTCTACAATTAATTCTTTAAAAAAAGAAAGAAAAAAATGTGTTTACCAGATGATTTTGTTTATTAAAAATATCGACAAAACAAAATTAAAAGCATTTTTTTTTTTTTTAAATATCATTTCGTCAACAAACAAAATAGAACAGACTTTCCGATCAGGAATTAATTTAGCTTGGATTAATTAACTTGACATTGTGATAAAAAGTGTTTGCTAAGGTGTGGCCACATTAAATTACTTAAAAAAAATTTTTTTTTTAGGACACCTGTCTTTGAATTATGTGCTAAAAAAATTATGAATGAAAAAGACAAAAGTCTTTCTTTAGAGTAATATAAAGACGAAATATTAAGAAAAAATCTTGTGTAAAAATTATTTGCTAAAATTATTTTTTTAATAAAACATTTTAAAAGTGAAAATATATCTTTTTTTTTCCAGGCGGTTTTTAATGGTTTTTCTACGTAAAAAATGTTTTTTTGAAATATTTTTTTTAGTGACTATTTGGGTATATTTATATATATACCCAAATAATCAGAAAAAAATCTTTATTAATCAGATAAAAAGTCAATTTTTAAGATAATTTTGAAAAATATATATTAGAATCATTTATTTCTTAGACTTATATTTTTAAAACATTAAGGAGGGGGGCTCCATGAATGAAAATTATTGAAAAAATGGTGAGGTGTGTACGCATTCATTAAAATTTTTTACTAGATTTGTAAAATATAAATTGAAAAATATTATTTTTTATTGTATGACTTCTGAATTTTTTTGGTCACGCCAGCAAAGTATTTTATTTAAAAAAAGTATTAAATTAATTTTTTTTTTTTCCAACAAATTTTTTACTTCATAATTTTTTGTGTTTTTGTTGCACTTTTTGCAATAAAAAATATTTTGAATAATTAATAATTTTGAACCTAATTAATTTCTTAAAATTCATTTTTAGAATATTTTCATTGGTGTACGCCGTAAATTCAAAATAGTTTTAGATAACTTATTACATACATGTTCTGTCTGTACTTTTTTATTTTAAAAAAATGTAATGAGTTAAAAATTATTTAATTTTTCAAAATATTAACTTACAATCATACGTTTTTAATTCAGGAGAATAAAGAAACATATTTATGCAAATTTAATTCTTTGAAACCAAAAATTAGCTTCTGTTTAAAAATGTTTAATGGACTTTTCCAATTTTACTTTCTAGCCGTGAAGGGGTGGGTTGGGGGGTCCTCCTCTTTCAAAGTATAAAATCACATATTGGGAAGTCCACTTGGGACATTGGATAAGCAGTTGATTTTGGAATTGTAAAACAAGAGTTCAAATCCCAGTTATTCCATTTGTGTTCCTTATTAGACTATAACTCTTGGGAAAGGTATGAATCCCTTACATTTTCCCCAGCCATGGATTAAACTGTGCATATTGCGTGTTTTCAGAAAACAAAAATAAACATAAATTCTCATTGAGTCAAGAGCTACTTGTGTCAAGCAAAGCAAAACTATCAGAAAATTATTCCAGGATATTTTTTACGTTTTCTATCAGGGTTCTGTGGGCCAGATTAAAGACATTGTTTTACCAGGATTAGCCCATGGGCCATACTTTGGAGAACCCAGATATTATATTTACTTGGTGAGCACCAACCCAAGTTTGGCACAAGGCCATTTTTTCATGCTCTTACCCAGGATTTTTACCTTCAGTGTTAATCCTCACCTAGATGAGCTGCTCTTCCGAGTTAACAGGCCCCATTTGCGCGGGGTAGCTAAAGTTGAATGCGATGGTTTTTGACAGTGATTTGAACTCACATACTACGATTCCAGAGCTCCAGCTTTTACCAATGCTCCAATTTTGCTGCCCAAATACATGGAGAATCCAAATAGAAATGATTGAAATTATAAATCCTCATTTCAAACATTCAGATATTATTTTTTATTTTTTTTGTTTTGTTTTCTTAGAATTCCGTCTGGCTCTTATCCAGTTAGCTGTGTCCGTTTCCAAATCTAATAATTTAGCAAATGCTGCCTTGAAAATAACTGAAGCTGCCAAAAAAGGGGCCCAAATTGTTGCATTGCCTGTAAGGTTTTTTTTTTTTTTTTTTAAACCTTTTTTTTTTGTTTTTTTTTTCCATTTTATTTTTCATAAAATTTTTTCATTCTTTATTTTTTTTTTCTTTGAATTTTCCAAACCAATTTTTATTAAATGGACTTTTTTTCTCTCAAGTTTATTTTTTCAACTAATTTTTTTATGAATGTTATGGTTAAAATCCAAAAAGTTACTATGCACACTGGTAGGTATGACAGGACATGTCGGAAAATTGTTAACCCCCTTCCTTTGTTTAAAAAAGCGATTGTATTATGTATAAATAAATAAATTTACTTTTAAATGTTCTCATTTTTTTAAGTAAATATTTTTTTTAATAAATAATTTTGGCATCAATGATTGGTGAGGTAAAAAAAAATTATTCAAATGTCCTGTCATGCCTAGCATACTGGTAGCATAGAAATTGAAATCAAGTAATAAACAGTAAATTTTATTATAAAACATTTAGACGATATAATTTTTACTAATAAAATGATTTTTTTTAAATTTATATTATATTATCACAACATATCTTGAAGGAAATTCTGGAAGAAATTTCCTCCATTGATATTTAGACATTTTTTACTGCATACCAACTTTTTGAACACCCTATATTTATTTGAAAGAGTAATCCCCCCCTCAAGATATTTTGTTGTTTCAAGATCACTTTGCACACTTGCCATTAACATAGTCTTCCAGTTTCACCAACGCCTGGGGTGTGTGTGTGTGAGAGGGGAGGTCCTAAGGGCACAGTAACAATAACCTTCCTTTATTATTATTAATATTATATTATCATCATCATCATCCTTATCTTTATTTTTATTCATTTTATTTTTATTCTTTTCTAATGATTATCAAGGATTGCACAAAAAAAAACCCTTATCTAAACAATTTCTTTTTCATTTCCTTTCAAAAATTAATTCCATGTCTGAACAAAACCAAAATATTAGGAATGCTTCAATTGTCCTTATGGAACAAATTACTTTCCTGAATATGCAGAAAATATTCCTGGAAATTCAACCGAAATTCTTAGCCAAGCAGCAAAGGAAAATAAAGTTTTTTTGATTGGAGGTTTGTATTATTATTATTATTATCATCATTATTATCATTATATTATTATTTTCATTATTATTATTATCAATTTAATTTTTTATTGATTCAATTGACTTTTGTATTCTTTGTATTTTGTCCAATTAATTTATGGAGTCATTTTTAATAATTCTAATCATTTTCAGTCCATTTATTGAATCTAAAAATCTTTATTTCATGAATTGAATTCCTGAATCTTATTTTAATCTTAATATAAGGTTGATATGCCATAAGACTAAACAAACAAAATCCTGATATTTTCTTTGATTTATTAATCGTAATATTTGTTTTAAAAACGATTAATTTTGCTGTTCTGTATTAACACTTAAACAAGTTTTTTTTTTGTTTTTTTTTTTTAAATCTGTTTTCTTATGATTAATTATTCAATAATAAATAACAAATGACTTGATATTTTTATCAAAAATAAAATTAAATTCCTTAAATCAATCAATCTGAAAACAAGTTTAATTCTTAAAATTTATTTGTGTCAACAAAACAAAAATGTTTATCCAAAAAAAAAAAATTGTTTTTGGCATTAAATGACGTAAAAAGGTTGTTCTCTTTGTTTCTTCTTTAGGATCAATACCAGAATCCAAAAATGGTAAATTATTTAACACTTGTACAATTTTTAATCCACAAGGAGAAATGATTGAAACGTATCGAAAGGTAATTCCTTGACTTTTAACACTTATTTCTATCAATATATATATATATATATATATATATAAATTCCTGAATATATATATATAAATAAATATGTAAATTCGTGAATTTATATATTTATATGTATATATATAAATATTCATGCAATTTTTATTGAAGATGATTTTTTATGATCTTTCTTTGTTTTTTTTTTCTTGTTTTCTCACAAGGTCCTTTGTAATGGGGTCCAGAGTTCGTAAAAAATTCCCCAGTTTAACAAACGTTTTCGGTCTCCATTGACCATCGTCAGCTTTGTTATCCTGCATCTTACTTATTTTTTTTAAATTTTAATTTTTTTTATTGTTGTTTGTATTAGTAAGATATTTGCGCAGTTTCCCGCTAAATTTTATTCCTGCTTTTTTCTCTTTTTACGAACACTAGACCCCATTACAAAGGACCTTGTGAGAAAACAAGAAAAAACCAAAAGAAAGATCATAAAAAGAAGAATCAAAATCATCTTCAATAAAACATGCTTGAATGATGAAATTCTGCAAAATACACAAAACTCAAAGTACATATTTAATTATTTATATTTTAAATTATATTAACTAGATTCATCTCTTTGATATTGATATTCCTGGCAAAATTCAATTTAAAGAATCTGAAACCTTGAGTCCTGGAAGCAAGCTAACCACTTTTGACACACGTAAGTTTTTTTTTCATTTCAAAAAGTATTTTTTGTTGTAATTTTTTTTTAATTGTTTAAAAAAAAGTTTGAAAAAAAAAACAAAAATAAATAAAAATTTGTAAAAAAAAAAAAAATTTCTTTTTTTTCTTGAAAGCATTTTGCAAAATTGGAATTGGAATTTGTTACGACATTCGATTTGCAGAATTGGCACAGATTTATGCGAAAAATGGTAAGTTTTTTTCTAATTTGATTCAAAAATAAAAAAAGTTGATTTTCAGATTGGATAGAAAGTCATGTCGCATCTGAAAATTTACAAGTTTATTAGAATTAGATTATTTAATTGCATTCCACCTAAACAATCAGTCATCTTGCCTCGGCTTGTCACTGATTAACATGTCTAGGTGGAACGAGAGCGGATTGTGCGTGTCGTACAAGCGCGAAAGACATACTTTTTTTTTATGTACAGAGGACTTAAGAAGGGCAGCCCTGACACGCATTTTGCTTGCTCATGTGTAGCCCTTCTTTGAGTCGGCCAATCTTCTGTGAAGAAGGGGCAGTCACCATAACCATTTAAATTGTAGAATCTTTTTTCCTTTTTTTTATAAATTGTGGATGAAATCATCTGAAATTCTTATACATTCTTAATAAAATGGAAACAAAAGTCTACTTAAAAAAATAATTATACTAATGATAATCACAGAGCCATAGCTAAGGACTCCCACAGACCCACCTGCCCCAGGTTCTGTAGTAGACTCAAGGCTTTTTGCTTTTATAGATTCATGTTGTTGAGGTTTTGTAGTTAATATATGAAAATGTATTTCTTTAAAATCCTTTTTTTAATTCAGATTGCAAGTTACTTATTTACCCTGGAGCATTTAACATGACAACTGGACCTGCTCACTGGGAACTTCTTCAACGTGCCCGGGCCATTGATAATCAACTGTATGTGGCAGCTGTATCACCTGCTCGATGTGAAACGGCTTCCTATACCGCATGGGGACATAGCACCGTGGTTAATCCTTGGTACGTTCACTTCATTTATTTTCAAAAGAAAAAACTTGAAAATGCTTTGTGATATTTTTTTAGATGAGGTTTGACAATTCTTTAGATTATTTGGACTTTAGTTCTCATTTTCATTTTTATACAAACTGCATTTCTTTTTCTTTTTTGTAACTTTTGTTATTAGAATTCTTCAGATTATTCTCATCTTTATTATCATTTAAATGACAACATTTCAGCCATTTTCTCTTTAGGCTTCTTTAGGTGTCATATTCCAATAAAAAACATGTTGAGGTATTTAGTAATATTATTTCCTTCATTTTATATGATAAAGATAAGGACAACACTCTGAAAAATAGATGTACAAATTATCAAGCCTCATCTCAAGGATTGTAAAAGTAACTTTGATAAAGATGAGAACAACAGTCTAAGTAAGACATATAAATTATCATGCCTCATCACAAGAATTTAAAACTATGTTGTAGTTCTCAACTTTTATTAAATTCTGCTCTCTAATTTATTTGGCTCTTTTGCAGAACAAGCAAATGGAAAAACCCTAGCCCATCAAATTGCTGTCTTACAACCGGTGTAAAGTCCCCGAGCAAAGAAAATTTCTCCATTTGCTTGTTCTGCAAAAGAGCCATTTTTTTTTCAACTATTTTGAATTTAATTAGTACTTCCAAGTAAACATTAGATGTCTACCATATTATCAATGATCTCTAATTAAATATCATAGACATCTTGTGTCTACTTATTTTCCTTAGGACCCTTTAAGCTTTCCAAATAATATAATGACATTTATTGTCTAAAATATTCAATGCAGCTGAGATAAACATTTTGGATGAAATTGATTTTCATTTTCCAATGATTTTTTTTTTTAGGTTTTATTGTTCAAAGATTTTCTTAAAATATTTTTTCTTTTCTTTTAGGGGTGAAGTCATTTCCACCACAGAACATTCTGAAGACATTGTATTTGCAGACATTGGTTAGTTTATTATTTAATTCTAATACAAGTTAATACAGAAACCTGGCTGACCTCTGTAAGAGCAATTTTCATGGTCCTTTATCACACATGAACAGAGCAGTCAAGGGCAAACTTTTTTTTTCTTAAAAAGAGGAAAAGTTAAATTATAAATATTGATAAGATAAAAATATTATTTTGACTGTATTGTAAATTAAATGAATGATTTTAATCTATAATAATGTTACTAAATTTGGAAGTACTAGACAGCTGTTTTGTTCTTATTTGTAAGTATTCATCAGAACATATCCAAGTTTCAAAATTATACACTCACTCTTCATTGATTTGTGCTATACCAACTGAGCTATGATTACAACTGCAGAATTTTAATTTCCTTATAAAGATATTCCCAGCAATGACTGCCTTCCATAGTTGTTATCTATTTCACAACATTTTGATCAACTAAACCTCTGGTTGGCTTGGGTAAATTGATCACCCGATGAAGGGGAGAGAATAAGCTGGCCAAAACGTTTGAAAAAGAAAAACTTTGATAGACAAGGACAACAATCTGCAGAATAAATTAATACCTAGAAAAATGTCTTTTAATGTTCTAATATTTGTGTATATGTGTGTATAAATATTATATTTACTTAGTGAGCACCAACCCAAGTTTGGCACAAGGCCATTTTTACGTGCTCTTTTGCATTTGGTTTTACCCTTCACCTATATGAGCTGCTCTCCTGAGTGTGTCTTTGTGTGTGTCTGTCTGTGTGTCTATGTGTGTGTGTGTGTCTGTCTGTGTGTGTGTGTGTGTCCCAAAGGTTTTCTTTTTGAAATTCTTCTGAAAACCAAACTTTCTTTTGAAATCGAAATGTTTTTTTTTCTTTTCAAGATTCAGGTTTTGCAGATCAAGTCCGACATCAAATCCCTTTAAGACAACAGAAAAGAAAAGACTTGTATGAAATTGTTCAACCTCATCTCTCAGCTTAAGACGCAGCTGTCCCGAGTGTCCATGGAAAAAATTCTAGAAGAAGAAATAAAAAAAGAAATATTTTTAGAAAAAAAGTTTTCAAATAAAAAAAGAATTCGAAAAATTTAATCAAATTTTGTGAATTGTACAAAAATTGAATGAAATTGTGTGGGTTAGGGTAGAGATTAGGGTTCAATATATGTTTAGCACCTTTGAACCCTGACTTTTTTTTAATAATTAAATATTTGGAACAATCAATAAAAAAATGAAAAATTTTTAAGGAACAGATTTTAATTTGTGTTTTTTTTATAAAGCTTTATTATTAGTATTTATATTACTCAGATTTTTATTCTCATCTTTATTCTTATAGAAACAATGTTTGTTTATTTGTGTGAATTTCTTCGAACAGGTATGAGTATTATCTAAACCAGTTGTTTTCAGACTTTATTGCCAGCGCCCCCCTTCACCATTGGACAAAAATACCAGTGCCCTCCCCTTTTCCAACGAATGCCATAACTAGATACATCTAGGAGAATATACAGTAGAAGTATAAAGGCACTTGCGTCTAGTAGCTGCAACTGGGGGAACACTTAATTAAATCATCCCATTTTTCCAGCCTTTCTACCAACACAAATTAAACATTTTACTATAATTGTCTAAGGCCCCCTTCAAATTTTAATGCCCCCTATCCTACTACTTGCCAGTGCCCTCCTGAAAGTTCATAATGCTCCCAAGGGTGGGGGGCAATACCTCCTTTTGAAAACCAGTGATTTAGATAATTCAGACTTTTAATCTCATCTTTATTTCTATAGCCACAATGTTTCCTTCTGTGATTTTCTCAGATGAAATTTGACAATTAGTCATTGTTTGATAATTAAAAGATCAGCAACCCACATTTTTTTTCAGGGTGGCTAATTTTTACCCGGACATTTTTCTACAAATTATTTTTCTAGATTTTTCTACAATTTATTTCTCAATGAAGAATGTTTCAATAAAACTTGATTTTTCTACAAACTTTTTCCCTTTTTGAAATAATTTAACAAAAACAGATTTCTGTTCTTTTTGTTTTATCCTCAATAAAGTTGTTTTAAACACCGAGCGCTGTCTGTCTGGTTTTAGTCATTCTCTTTTGCTCAAAGTTATTCTACCTTCTCATACCTATTTTCCTACGTTGGATACCGTGGTTGGTAACAGGGGCCATATATATTTATCAACCATGCGTGATACCACAAGTTAATTAGGGTCGATAAATCGGCCCCTTAGGGTTCAAAGGATTAATTCTAAGAATGAAAAAAAAAAAAAAAAAAGAACTAGAGAGAATGTTCATTTCGATTCGACGCACACACAGACAAATTGTAAAAATTTCCATGTAAAGATTAACAACCACAAAATTTGCCTCTCAAATCTACACACACCCACACCCACACAAGGGGCCGATATTTCGGCCTTGAGAACATAAGACAAAAAAGACACACTAATATTTTGACCCTGTGGTTGTTGTTGCTTTAAAAGCTCTGAGTGACTATTTAGTAATTTTGTTAGGGATCATAGTGTTAAAGCATTTTTCCCGTTTAGTTTTTTTTAAAAAAACTAAAGACCAAAATAAAATTGAATAAAGAATTAATTATTGTAAATAATCTTATTTATTTTTATTTTTAACTTGATTTGCGTAAAAAAAAAATAGAAAAATTTTGTCTCAGATTTTTAAAAAAATTTCTTTTTTTTTTTATTTATTTATTGTTAATTTGATTAAAATTCAGTAAAAATATTTTAGTCCCCCACCCCCACCCTTATTTTTTTATCAAACGTTTTTATTTTATTTTTCGGAATTCTTGAGAATTTTTTAAATTTTAATTATTAGTAAATAATTAAAACAAAAAAAACAACATTGGTGGTGGTGGGGGGATTCTTTTAAAGTTCAAAACATTAAACTTTAAAACATAAGTTTAAGTTTTAAAAGAAAATGATTAATTTGATTTTTAAAAATGATTAATTTTTTTTCTGGTATTAAAAAAACAATTTTAGTTTTAAATTAATTTATTTGTGAAAATAACCGAAATTCTTAATTCGATTAAAAAAAAAAGTTGCTGCGGAACTGTCATGATTTGTGCGGGATGACTTTGCGTCCATAGCAACATAATTTTTTGTCTTGAAACGAATTTTGTTTTTAAGTCAAATAAAAAATCAATTCAGAAGAAAAAAGAAAGGAAAAGAAAAAAAAAATGCCACCAAAAAAGAAAAAAGCGACTAAAAAAAAAGATGGTAAGTTTTTTTTTGTTTTTTTTGAAGGAGAAATAATAAGATTTATTTGTTGATTGGCATATCAACTCATCTGGGGAATTTAAAGTTGTTGGAAATACTCTCTCTCTCTCTCTCTCTCTCTCCCTCTCTCTCTCTCTCTCTCTCCCTTCCTTTTTCTCTTTCTCTCTCTCTCTCTTTCGTTATATCTCTCTCTCTTTCTTTCTTTCTCTCTCTTTCTTTTTCTCTTTCTATTTCTCTCTTTCTCTCTCTCTCTATTCCTTTCTCTTACTTTCTCTCTCTTTCTTTTTCTCTTTCTTTCTTTAATTCACTTTCTTTCTCTCTTCCCCTTTCCCTCTCAATATTCATTTATTTTCTGTTAATTTAAAAATTGTTTTCTATAAATTATTTTCTTTCTTTTTAATTTAATTTTTTAATTCTTAATTTCTTTTTGTTTTTCATTTAAAATAAATACTTTTTTCTGTATTTTGCTTTCCTTCAGAAAGAAATTTGCAGACTGAGCCATTAGTGAATCAGCTCAGGGCCCAGCACTGAATAGGGGCCCATTTGGCTGCCAATAGAATTATCAATTATGTTTTTGTTCTACATGCATTCTCTCACTCCTGTACATAATGGGTGTCTAATGGCCATAGCTCACACTTAGAAAACTTCAAGGTGTCTTATTATTACCTGAAAAACTTTAGGATACCTTATATGTTATAATTTAAAACATTTAAATTTGATAATAGGTAAAATTAAAAAAGAACAAAAAATGACTATGTTGCAGATAGGTTTAGGACACCTCTTCTTTTACGAAGCCAGTTTACAATATTACGTAGACTCAGCTATGGAGCAAGGGGGCTGGCCATGAGATTTAAAACCAACGCACAGGCGAGTTTGAGTTCGGCCGTGGACAACACAGTGTCTAAACTAGCAGCCATTATTTGTCTCTCCCCTCTGATAGACAGAACTAACACCAAGGGCTTTTGTAGAACTCAACCTTGAACAAACGAACCAGTGACAAGAATTATACTTCAGTACGGATCCCTTTAACAGTCTGATATGAATACCTGCTCCTAACATTCCATACCCCCTAAAGTGATTTCTAGGCCTCTTTTTAGGTTTTGCTTTTAGATTATTACTACGTAATTAAATAGCAACACACAACAAGTATCCCCCCTCACACGATACGCATTGCCTTTAAGTGTTTTCTCTTTAAATTTTGAAGAATTTTAAAGATTTTTGTTGATTTGTTTTTGTTCAATTGATAAAAAAAAATTTTTTTTAAGAAAATGTGAAAAAGAAAATGGCTGAATGATTTTTAATAAAAATTTGATTTGTTTTTTTTAAAAGATAAAGATTTGCAACCGGATGAAAAGCTCAATCAGGCGATGGGAGAAGTTCAAGCCATGAAAGATTGTTTGGGTGAGTAAAAAATAATTGGAATTAAAACTAAAATTAAATTCTTTAAAAGTTTTTTAAAAGCTAAAAAGCAAACACAAAAAAAACAAAAAAAAACTTGTATTTCTCAAAGTTTTTGTTTTTCATTTGATTTTTTTCTTTTTTAGCTCTTCGACATTCGTTAATGATTCAAGCGAAAACAAGCAATGAAATGTGCCACCAACAATTAGAAAAAGTTCAGAATGAACTTGAGACACAAAAGACAGATTATCGATCTGTTAGTGCAGGTAAGAACCTACAGGTATGTTTGTAACCTTAAACATAATTGTTGTAATTGTGAGTTCGAATCTCATCCTATTGTCGCCAGTTTTTGTAGTCATCACTTGTTGTGGTCGAGTGTGGTGTTGTATACAGTGTAGTTGTTAAAATATAAGAAACAAGATGACAGTATTAACGGTTAACAATATATTAACAAAAGGTACATAAATAGTGTCATACGGCCTGGCAGCATAGCAGCCAGGAGCTGCTATGCTGAAATCCTCTCTCTCTCTTTCTCTCTCTCTTTCTCTCTCTGGGTGACGAGAGAGATCACATTTATAGTGATTGGAAGAGATCATTTTGAGGTGTGTTTCACCCCACAAGAATAATAAAATGTAAATATTTGATCCATAAATGGCATGAACCCTTTACAAAAATCAACCTTGCAAAGATTTCCATGATTAAACTCTTTAAGTCTCTAACAATCCAAAAATTCCAAATAATAAACTTCAATGAATTTATTTTAATAAAAAAATATTTGCAATGAGTTGGCCTCATTTTTGTATCTGGCAATAATCAAGTCATCTTCCATTGGCCAAAAATTTTTAGATTTTTAAAAGCCTTATATTTGTGTTTTGTTTTCTGACTAGATATGACCCGCCAATATAAAACGATGCAGTCTGAAATGAGTGCTCGTATTCATTTATTGGAAGCGGAACTTGCTCAGTATAAACTCAATCTAAGTAAGTATTTTTTTTTCAATTATTTTTCTTAAAGGTTAAATGTCAAAAGTTCAAAATGTCTAAAATTCTAGTTTCATTGTTTTTTTAGAACAAAACTTTTTTGCCATTTCAGTTATTTTCAAAATGAAATCAAAATTGATAAAAATTAATTCAGTATTTCTTTAATCCTCCCAAAAATTGTTTTTATTGCTTTTTTTCATACACAAAATATTTGTTGGTTTAACTTTTGAGATAAGGCATGATAATTAGTTTTCTTTTGAAGATTCAGAATATCATTCTCATACACAAAAAGAAGACAGAAATATTTTTTGTCTAAATTTACAAAATCTAACACAATAACAACTATTTTGCTCTAAACCTTTTAAATAAAGAAACTTTAAAGAAAGATGAGAATAAAAGTCTGAATAATCAAAATCTTACTAAATCTAATCAAAAGTGATCTGAAAAATCCCTATAAACAAACATTGTGTCTAAGAATAAAGATGAAAATAAAAATTTAAATAATACTAATTATCTATCCTAATCTGAGAATGATTTTGTCTATAACAAGAAAGTCATTGATATTATAATAATGTTACAAGACGAAATCTTGCCTTGAATTGAGAAATGGAAGTTACCATTTCGAGTTCCTAACTTGAAATGAAATCTAAGTCGTCTGCGCACAGGCTCCTCACAGAACTTCCGTCTGCGATAAACTATAAAAAATGTATTATTTTACATCCAATCGGAACATTTCCCGCAGGGCACAAATTTACCAATTCCTAAGCCTCTAGGTTTGTATAAAAGACAGAGCAAATCGCCACTTGGCAGTCCTTGTTCCCTTTGCTGACCAAGCAGGTAGGACCATTGACAAACAACAGACACCGTAATCCGACACCCCAACAAATTGCTGCTCTTTGCCCTCAAGGAAACCATCCTCTTACCCGAATAAGTATATCACAAGAACATTCTAACCATCCCCTTACCCGGATAAGTATATCCCAAGAACATTCTAAATATCATCCTGACTTTTATACTAAAATCTAACATATTTCTTCTTTTGGTTCTCTGTCATTTTGTTTTTAAATTTAATAAACATAATTACTGTGTCTTTGTGATTATTCGTGTTTTGCAACCAAACGTATCTTCTGCCCACATATCTTACTTCTCTTACATTTAATAATACAGTAAATAACAATAACATATCCTTAACTAAAAGAAAAATTTCATTGATGAAAAGAAATGCATTTTAATTTGTTTAGAAGAAACTGAAAAATTGTTGACAAAAGAAAAAGAAGAAAAGAGAATTGTTATCCGAAATAAAAATAATGAGATTGGAGCTTTACAACAAAAGATCAACATTCTAGAAGGTTCTTATGAATCTGTTATTCATGTAAGTAGACTAAAAATTTAATTTTTTATATTGATACATTATTGCTGCTTTATTTTTCTCATGCAAAATAGAGACGATAACGCAGTGCCACTCTACAATTTTTCTGTCCAAAAAGTATCCAACTTTTATTTTTTTAACACTCCTGCAAAATCATTCAACATTTCTAGGCCAAACATAGAATTCCAGTCATTCCCCAACCTCCCTACTCTCCAGACATGGCTCCTTGCGACTGCTAGTTATTTCCAAAATTAAAGAAGCCTCTGAAAAGACCCCATTTTGAGAGTCGAGAAGAGATTGTTGAATTAATTTTGGTCTGTTGAGACCGTTTTTCCTCTCCTTTCTTTCTTCCTTACATAAATGAGTGTATGTTCGTCCATATTTGTGGAGAAGCTTAAATAATGGAATATTCCTTTTATTGATCAATCAGAGAGCTTAACGCTACCACCATCTGACTTTAAATAAGCCACCAATAATTTAACACTGGAAGAAGAAGCTAATTTGAAACACACGTGGATTTTTATTTATCAAAATTCTTTGAGTGACCGCCATCTTGGATTGATACCAAAACTATTAATATCTTTTGACTTATTTAATTTTTACCATGATTAATAATATCTTTTGATTAACTTCATTCATAACAGGACTAATAATAATGAGTCTAACAAGGATAATGTGGAATACGACGGGGAAAATAAACACCTTTCCAAAAGAAGACTTCCAAAGGTGTTTCTTCCTGCAATGGAAGGATCGTTTGGCTCAGTGTGCATAAGCACAAGTGGCCTACATTGAAGGGGATTGGGGTCCGAAACCTGTCGGGTTTGTGAAATATTATTTTCTGACCTATGGTCAGATACTTTTTAGACAGACCTCATATATATATATATATGTTTTATTTTTATTTGTAGGAAGCTTTGGACAACTTAATGAATTTGGTTGGTGAAGCGAATGAAAAATGGAAAGAACAATCTAGAATGATTCAAGCAAAAAACATGAAGACTTTGTCTCAATTTGGTTTAAATCCTTTAGATCTTTAATCCAAATCACACACAACAAAATGGCTTCTTCTTCTTTTTCAAAATATCTTGTGCCAAAAACAGAAAAATAATTCACTCATCAATTATCATTAAATAATCACAGCAAAATCACAAAAGCCGTCAAAATATTAAAGAATTTTTTTTAAAGAAAACAAAAAATTTCCAAGGATTTGCTTTGCATTTTATAAATTATTTTTCTTTTTTTAAGGAAGAAAATTTGATTTAGTTTGAAAACAACAACAACCAAAACTAAAAATCAAATAAAAATCTTTTTTTTTTTTAATGATTTACAATTTTTTTGATTTCATCTTTTATTTTCATCTTCAAAATCTTTATTGGTTTTTCTATCCTAAGTGGGTTAAGCCTTGGAATACTTTCCTCTAGGACATACATGGCCATACAAACCATTTGCATACATTTCATATTGTGTATCGAGGCATTTTATTTTAGATAAAGTGGTCCCAACTTAAATATATTATAATTGGTTAAATGTCTTTTATAATAAAGACAAAAGGAAAAATTAATCCAAATAATAACATATTCATTGAATATATTTGCGGTTCCAGTTGTTGTAGTAGAGATGATGATGATGATGATGATGATAGTAGTTGTTGTAACCAAATTGTATTGAATAGAGTTATGTCTTTCTAGCACAAAAATCTGACAGTAACTAAAAATTTGTGGATTTTTTGCAGTTTAACATATTATATAATTTGCATCATTTCTGTTCTGTGATTGGTCGATCTTTGTATACCTCACATTATAAATTAGATTGTCCAAATGCTTGTGGTCATACCTTATAGTCATTAGACGCAAAATATTGCAACAATTCATTGTTTTGTTTAATAACCCAAGTTCTTCATCCTCATATGGATTTTCTTTTCCAGCCATGATCTTCATATTTTGGTCCCACCATCTGTTATAAGTATCATAATTACTCCCTCTGGCCAGAAATAAAGTATTGTAATTATCTCCCTTGATCGGAAATAAGAATTCTGCCATATTGATTTTAGTTTATAGTGGGAACACAAAACATGTGTATGTAACGTGTTGGTGGGAGAATAACGGGAACTGGACGACGTCTTTCGCTTCCGGTAGACTTGTTTTTGACAAGGAGTGTTGAGGCGTCATCATCTCACTTTCTCTAGGGGGCAATGGACTTGAGGCTGTAATAGAAGCTCCCCTAAAAAACAGATACGAACGCCTGGATTGTAAATTCACATGGTTTATTCTTAGCACCCCTCCCCTGCGCATGGGTGCCAGCAGCTTCCTTCCTCGCCCTTTGACTGCTCAGGCTTGACTAACTCTCACTAAGTTCCGATCATGTGACCAAAATGATGTCACTTCCTATTAAGGAGGGGAATGTAACTATGGATGACTAAAAGCACCCATAATTACATTACATGTATTCTTTTTACATTGTTAAAACCTTTTCTAAAAGGCATTCTTGTTTCTCTTCGTTTTTCTCTGCTTATCATTACACAATTTATGGGTCAGTCGTTCATTTCTGGGTTTTAAAAACTCTTTTCTTTTTTAATCAACTTGTTTAGCTTTTAGCCTGTTGTAATTGTCGATCATTTGGCTTAAAGTGAATCACGTCTGAAATTCAAAAACCTTAACAAGTGTTGGAGAAGCCCTCGTACGGAATAAGTGGACGAGCCCTTGATGTCACTTCCGGAAATGAGGACTGGTGCGATCAGTCAGAGATTGGAACGTGCCTCGGAAGGTCGTGTGTTAATGCCCGGGTAGAGCAAAGGTCTTTCTTACCCATTTTTTTCTATAATCTTACTGAATACAAGTTATTTTCATAATTCCTGTGTTCATATCGTTTTATGTCAAACTAACACCATAACAACAAGAAATGCTTATGGAAATATTATTTATGGCAAAATTGTGGTGATATGGAAGGGTCAAATAACCAATAATCCTGTCTTGTTATCAAGCTCTTCTCAACATAAAGTTTCTCAACTAAAACTAAACCAATTTTAAAAATGGGTTCATGATTTTATAAATATCAGTATTTTCATTTGTAACATTCATAAAAAATATCCCTTTGGATCCACAAATCAATGAATATCCAAAAAGAAAGTAAAATCCAATCCAAAAAAACTTAAAAGAATTGAATCCAATTTTCAGAATCCAAATTTGTAAATCTTTTTATTTTTCTTTCAGTTTTTTAATTTTTGACGCAAGACAATTTTAGGCTTGTTCGATTATCAAATCAGTTTGGGAAAGGAAGAAAGATTTACAATACTAAAGCTTAATCGGCTTATAGATTAGGAACAGTGTACCCTTGTGGATTTAAGAAAAGGTTAGGTTCCCAATTTAGAGAAATTTTTTAAGTTTAACTTGAAAGCTGATAAGTTTGTCTCCTAATACCTGGGGAAGGTATAAGGATGACAATGATATAATCCGAATAACTTTTATAAAAATAGGAAACAAAATTTATGAATTGAAAAAAGAAAGAAAGAAAAAATTGCAAAAAAAATATTGGATTTAATAAAAATAAAAAAATAAATAAAAATAAAAAAAGATAAAAAAAAAAGTTTTGAAATTAATTTTTTTTTTGTTCAAATTTTATCAAATTCTTTTTTTTGAAGATAAAATTGATGAATAAAATCTTTTTGGATTTGAAAAAGACTCGCATGCGGACGTTTTGAGATAATTTGTTGCCAAGCATCAATGTCTGTCAGATTATAAGTCTGTACAAAAGAAAAATAGAAAATATTTAGAACTTTTATTCAACACAATAAGCAGATTAATAGACAAAGACTTATTAAGAGATTAATATAGATTTATAAAACAATTAATTTAGAAATTTATAAATTTGAATGCATTTTTATAGCAATGAATTCTAAGGCACTTTTATAACAATAGTGATGTATTTTTATAAGAATAAATTCTAATACATTTTTATTACAATAAATATTAATGCATTTTTATAGCAAATAAATATTTATACATTTTTAATAGGAATAGAGAGAGAAAGTAATAGAGAAAGAAAAAAAGTTAATTAAAGAGTAGGGACAGAGAGAGAGAGAGGACAGAGAGAGAGATGGGAAGATAGAAAAAGATTTGTGTATGAATGTCTTCTAATGTCCTTGTGTCACCTTAATCAAATAACAAGCCACTAAAGTTGCACTTCTCGTTCTTCCTGCTTTGCAATGAATGTAGACACTGTTGCCCTGTTGCCTGTGTTTTTCAATGAAAGATAAAGCCTCTGCAAGTTGATTGGCTGAAGGAATTCCTATAAAATCCAGGACACCAAATCGTAAATAGTCCACTCCAAGATTTTGCCATTCCTGAAATTAAAACATAAAAAAATGAAAATTCAAGTCACATTCAAACTCAAACTCCCTTTTAAGAACAAAAACAAATCCAGCCAATTATTAAACTCGGGCACTTTTACTCAACTTTACCTCAGTTTCATTTTTATGAAAGACAATCCTGATAATACCAGACAGTCATCCTTAAAATAATAAGTCTGCTCTTTTCTTAACACTATCCCAGTCTTATAATACCAGACCCTCATAACCTATAATAATGTACATTTAGCCTGCTCTTTTCTTTACACTATCCCAGTCCAATAATACCCGAGTGTATTCCAATCTAATATAATATCAGACCCTAAGAACCTAAAAATGATAAGCTCAGTCTTTGATCAATAAATATAGCCAAACTACATCTGTATCTTAAAGCAATTCTCAAAAATAAAAAAAAATCCTTTCACATAGTTTTCCTCCCCAAAGGATTTTTACAATTATTTCCTTAAAATCACTTCAAGATTTATTCTCAGTTTGTTGACCCCAATTTTCTCCATATTTCACAATCAACAAAATGGAAAACAACAGTTTTTTTTTCCTCTGCAAAAATGCTTACTTCTTCAGTTGGAGTAAAATGTTCCACTTCAAATTTATGATTTGTTGAGATAACTGCTTTCACTTTTTCTTCTTCTACAAGCTGAGGAAAGAAAGAAAGAAAGAAAAAAGTTTTCATTTTATTAAAAAATCATAAAATTTAGCAGCAAATATAATTGTTATTTAATATCATCATTTGGTCAAAGTTGCTTGGGCATTCATGACCATATCACAAAATTCTAATCTTATATCAAGGCTGCCAGGCACTCACAGTAACAACTTGTACTTGTATCTTGTTAATTAATATTTGTGATTACTCAAAGACTGACCCAAGAAGAGCCATGCCAGAATCTCCAGTGTATTAAGTCGCAAGCTCCTGCTTAGCGTACCAGCAGTGTCTTGCCAAACACATGCGACAGTTATCAATGGTAGTTAAGAAGGGAGGAGAGAAAGACCAAAAAAGACCTGGAGAATCACAGTGGAAGAAGAGAGAGAGGTTATGCGGCCTTCATGGGGCAAGCTGGCTGGGATGGCTCAGATGGGTCAGGATAGGCAGAAGTGAAGGGATTTTGTTGTTGCCCAACGCACCACTGGGTGTAATGGTTAATGATGATGATGATGATGATTCGCTAATAGACCCATATTAAGTGCTCATTAGATCCAGGTGTCTCTCTTCACCAAGAGGAATTATTCTACTTGAGTTGATAGGTCTCATCCACTCGGGTTGTTTAGAATCTGTTATACTTACACCTAGATGAGTTACTCTCCAATGTCAGCTGTTAGTGAATGTGCTGGTTTTGACTGGGATTTAGATGATATCGAATGAAAAGAACTTTAGACAAAACTGAAACTGATCAATGGCTGAGGGGCCGCTGGGAGGAAGAGGGAAGAATTCCTGACATATTGTAATTTTATATTCTAAATGAGAGAGAGAGAGAGAGAGAAAGAGAGAGAGAAAGAGAGAGAGAGAGAGAGAGAGAGAAACTTACTTCTTTTACCATTTGACGCAGGGGTAAAGCTCCAAATAAAACAGTTTCATCAATCCGATGATACCAAGGTCTTTTAGAGATGAGATGAACAACATAGTTATATAAAAGACTTGGATAAAAGACAACTCGACCAAAAACGTAGGTCAAAGTTTCAGACATTTTACAACAAAAGATGAAATCGATTAACCAATCAAAAATTTTCTTTCTTTTGTATTTTTTGTATTTTTGATTTTGAATTATTTTGATTTTGGAATCTGAAATGAAAAGAAAATGAATTAAAGAATTTTAATCATTTGATATTGAAGGATTCATTTTTACAAATGCATGGCAGAATTTATTTGCTATAAAAATGCATGAGCAAATTCTTTTATTTGTCCTAAGTATTATTATTATTATTATTATTATTATTATCATTATAAATATTTCTTTATTTCAACTTATGAGATGTGGCTCATCAGAGCTTCTTAGCATAATGATATTTGTATTGTTTAGCTTATTTGGACTTTAGTCTTTATTTCTGTAAACACATTTCTTTTTTTTGAGTGAATTTCTGTGACGTGGATTAACAAATAATAATATTTAGATTTTAGTCCGAAATGTTTTTATTATAACTATTCGACCTCCTTCTTAGTTAATCTAAAAATACTTGATGTAGAATAACATTAATGCCATGGCTTAAGTCATGCTTCAAAACAAGATGGAGTCGATACAATGACACGATTAACTACTTTGGATTGAATAAAAGATTTTATTGACAAAATCCTTTTTGAATTAAAAAAATGAAATGTTCAAGGCTGAAGTCCAAATAATTAAAACTCAAGACTCATCTGAAAACATTAGAGAAAATAAAGGAACATTGTGTCGATAAGAATAAAAGTCTGAATAATCATTCCCTTTATAAAAAGGGCAAGGTAAATACTAATAAGTAACTGTTAAAGTCCTAACATTTATTTCTCTTAGAATCATTCAGTTAAGAGTTACGTCCCTTAAATTTTTCAATCTTTTTGTGTATTTTTGTTTAGAGAATAAGAATAATAATAAAGTCGTTGAAAGTAATACATTTTATGTAATTAATTTAACCTTGGGCCGCTCGATGGTTGTTGATGTAAGGCCAGGCCAGCCGGAGGAAGACAGGTGAAAGAGAGGGGAGCAAGGATGGCGAGGGGAGTAAGAGAAAGCTAGGGAAGAGGGGTGGAGAGGGGATGGCGAGGGGAGCGGGGATGGCGAGAGGAGCAGGTAGAAGCGAGAGAGGGGCAGAGGGAATAGAGGGAAGCAGGATTCACGAGGGGACCAGGGATTGGCTTCACTAACTCGGGTCACCGGGGTACACTAGTCTAATGGTAATCAAGTTTTCTCTAAAAAATTCTGACTTGTAAGATCTCAAATGTATAACAATAAAAATGATAACAAAAGAGTAAAATTTGAAAAAAAAATCCACTTGCTTTTTGGAATCCTATAGCAGTTCAAATGCCAGTTGTTTTTTTACCTTGGATCTAATAACCTTGGGAAATGTATGAATCCCAGGATTCACTCCAACCAACTCTGGATTAAAAAGTCTAGCGTTTTCTTCTCAAACAATGAAGTTGAGGAAAGAAAAATGATTCTTGTTATTAAATGCCATAAAAAACAAACCACTCAACCGACAAAAAATTAGATTAACACTATAATAATAATAATAATAATAATAATAATAATAAAAATAATAATAATAATAAAGATGAGAATAAAAGGTCTGATTTGGTCTGTGTCTCTCTTTGTGAGGATGGAGAGAGAAAGGAGGGGGTGCCAGGAAAAGAAGAACCCTGTTGTCGTTTTTTCTTCTGTATAAGAAAATGAATTAGTAAAGAAAGAAAAAAATCTTGTTTTGACTCACTTCTTAAGATGATGATGCTGATTATTGCTGTTGTTATTCCTTTCTGTCCAGTCTTAACGTTGTCCAGTCAGTCCACTCAACTCATTCATCGACTCGTCGTCTGCCTGTCTCCCAGTCTATTTTTCTTTCCTGTCCCCCAGTAAAGACGGGGGAAAATAATCTCTTTCCTTTTTTTTCTTCTTCCTTTCTTCCCTTATTTGAATGGTGTTTGTTAGAAATCTGGTTTTATTTTCTTTGTTGTTTTGACTTTTTTTCTTGTTGCTTCTGTTGTTGTTTTCACTTTTTAAAAGAAAGAAAGAGAAAAGAAAAGAAAGGAAAAGAAAAGAAAAGAAAAAAAAGGCAAGCAACAACAACAATAATAAACAGATGATCAAACGAAAAGAACAAAAACGTCTTTTCCATCTAACTAAAAAACAAACTAATCCAATTGGAAAATAGATTAAATACAACAAAATCAAGGCTATCCCTAACCCTAACCCTAAACATTTCAACAACCACCCACACCCACGCTAGACACAAATAAACAAAACAAATGTTGTTGATTTTAATTTTTTCCCAAAGGCCACAAACAAAGCAATCAGATTTTTTTTCGATTGAACTCACAATGTAAACAAAAAGGTTTTAAAAATATTTATTGAACGAAGCCAAAATAACAAAAAGATGGCTTTAAGATGGATGGAGGAAAGCATAACAAAAAGTCAGTGTGAAAATTCAATAAACAAATAATGTTAAGAAGGATTGATTTTTGTTGGAAACAAAAATCAGTTTTATTTTCAATTTGTTGCTTGGAAGAAGAAGAAGAAATAGAAGAAAGAAGAAGAAAAGAAGAAGAAGAAGAAGAAGAAAAGAAGAAGACAATAATGACAAGGACAAGGCTTTATTTTCTGCTTTCTCTTTCACTTGTCGCTCTTTTCTTATCCCTTTCTTTTTCCCTTCTCTTTTTTCTCTCACTCCGTTGCAATGTTTTTCTTTCTTTTTTCTCTCCCATTTTGGGAAAATTCAACTTTTTTTTTTAATAAAATAATCGAAATTTTTTTATTGATTTCTTGTTTCTCTCTATTTCCTTTACTTTCTCTTTTAAAAGAGATTGATTGAGTCTGGCAAAATTATTTCTGTCTGTTTAGCCGGCTGGCCGGTCGGTGTGGCTGCGGTGTCCGGTGTTTTGTGGTTGGTGTGGATGGTGTGGTGTTGGTGTTGTGTGTTGGTGTACAGGGTGCCGGTCGGCACTGTCAACACCTGGCACTGTTGACCGCCTGTGGTCGGTCTAATCCAAGCCATGAGCTGATTACAGAGAGAAAAGCAAGTTTTTTGTTTTTTTCTTTTGTCAAAAATTCAAAATTGTCACCAGAAAAATTTTTTAGTACAGGAGGAATTTAGAGTTCAGCATCGAAATTGTATTTTGAAATAAGGCACGGTCCGCCAATGCGAATATAGTGTGAGATTTTGAGTTTTGCTTCCTATTTTTTCGCAATAATTTCTCACTTTTACAAACATTATTTTCTTACTTACCTTAATTTATTAAAACACTTTTTTTACAACATTTTCTAATTTGCGACAAAAAATGTTAACAGTAAATTAAAAATTATCGGTAAAAAAAAGGAGTTTTAATAAACCAAAGTAAGTAAAAATAATAACAATAATAATGTTTGTAAAAGTAAAATTTCACGCATAATCTTAGTCTTGGGAGAACCGTATGTGCAGTTTCGAAGTGCAATTTCGATGCTGAAACTCCACTTGTACAAAAAAAAAAAGTTTTATTTTTACAAAAAAAGTTGAAAAGAAATTATATTTTTTATTTTTTAACTTAATTTTTACTTAGAAGTAATTCCAAATGTTAGAAAGTTCTTAAGTAGAGATTTTTAGAATTAAAAATCTACCTCTGAATATTTTATCTAAAATAATAATATATTTACTAGGTGAGCAGAGCTGCACCAACCAAGTTTGGCAGAAGCCCATTTTTTTATCTATATAAATAATAATTTTATTTAAATAAATAATAAACATAAATTAAGACATGAAAATACAAACAAAGTTCTCATGTCAGAGCGTTGATCGATTTCCTTTCATGTTTTTTGTCAGTTTAGAGTTATTTCCCTTGAAGTTAAGAGTTATTTCCCTTGAATTTCACCAAAACCACGTGTTATTTTTGTTGTTGTTTTTTCCGTCAAAAATAATTTCACAATTTTTTTCTTTCTTCAAAATAAGTTTTTTATCTTGGTGTCTTTTTTTCTTTTTTTTCTTAAAATTTCGTTTATGATTTTTACAAGTTAAGAATTTCAAATGTCGAAGAAGTAAAAAATAAATAAATAAAAAGGTAAGTCAATTTTTTTGGTTACTTTTTTTGGCGCCAAATCTTATAAAAAATTCTTTTAAGTAATTTAAAAAAAAAAAATTTATTTTGAGTTTTTCACAAAATATTTATTGGTTTGTTTCTTTGATTTTTCTAATTAAAATGTGGGACAGATAATTTTTGTTATTGAAATAAAATATTTGATTCTAGTTTGTTTTTTAAAATAAATTTTGATTTAAAGTTTAATTATTATTAAACAAAAATATATTAATTTCAATATGCCAAACTGATGTTTTTTGTTTACTTTGAACAACATTTGAATATATCGATCCCCCTGGCGACAAACCAAAAAAGACGGACACAGGCACGGCCGATATTTCGTCCCTTGAGAATAGGCTATTTGTTTTCCTAATCACGTATCGTCTTTGTGGTCAGCTTTCGCTTTTAACGTTAGGATTCAAAGGATTCGGTTATGAAAAAGGTTGCCAAAAACCGCCCTGGTGGAATAATTCTTCCCCTGCGAGAAAGTTTCGGAATTGACGTCCAACGTCTCTTGTCCCGGGCATCATCGGCCTTGAATGTTTGGTATTAAAAAGTCCCGGAATGGCGAAACAGAAAGTTGGCAATCCTAGTTAATTCTTTATAGTCTAAGAGGCCGATATATCGGCCGTGACAACATAAGGCAAAAAAAGACACACCAATATTTTGGTTTTGATATCTTCCTTCCTCTAATATAACACTTTGAGTGACTACTTGCTAATTTTGATAAGTTGGGGTTTAAAGGATTAAGAAAGATAAGTGGTGCTTTTTTTGCAGAACAACCAAATGGAGAAATATTTTTTTTGCTCGGGGACTTTGCACCAGTTGTAAGACAGCAATTTGATTGGCTAGGGTTAAGGTTTAAGGTGAGGGTTTAGGCCAAATTTCTCCATTTGCTTGTTCTGCAAAAGCGCCAGATAAGTTTTATTTACAATATGGACTTTTTGTTGATTTTTGATTTTTTAAAAAAATGATTTCTGGTCAGTCATTCTAGAGACAGACTGTAGTCTCTTCTTATTCACTTCCACAAATATCAACTTGTCTAACAAACAACAACAAATATTGTATTTTAGTGGTTGTTGTGTCTGCTTGACTAAAATATCTCAAATTATTTTGAGTGTTTGTTTGTAGTCATGAAGCAATTGAACAATTCTTTCAATGTAAAGTGTGTAAAATTTCCTTTCAATTCAACTCCCATTCCTTTTCGATCGGGCTATTCTAAAACAACCCTTATTTAAGAACATTTGCCAGAGAGTAGCAGACACGTAAAGAAACATGAATTTTCACGAAAATCAGCCCAGCAGCCATTTTGGAGTCCATTAAAAACAAACTGATGACACAAAGTTCCATATTTTATGTTTTAATATATTTTATACAATTTTTTGAAGATTTTTAATTCTGATTTGATTTTTCTTGATTCTTAATTTTATTTTCTTAACTAACGATGCAATTTGCAATGTGTGCATTCATTCACTGCTCATTGGCCAGAAGCCACTCAGATGACTAGGGCTGTGACAAGAATATTCTTTTTATGTAAGCATATTCTTTGAATACAAAATATTATTTTAACAAAAAGCATATTCTTTAAAAAAGAAAAGAATATTCCTGAGAACTAAAAACATATTCTTTTTTCCCTTTAAAAAAAGCCTATTCTTAAGTCTATGCTTGAAAAATATTTCCAGCATATTAAGAGAATATAAAGCATATTTTAAAAAGAATATTCTAGTCATAGTCGTAGTGATGACGAAGCAAAGTCAAGACGACAACACGAATTTGATTTTTGGATGAAATTTTATTTCTTTTGCATTAAAGTTGCTTCATCTTTTGAAAATTTTAATTTATTTTTTAGGAAAATGTCAACACCTTTTATTGAAGGTTGGGAATTGGTCCAAACTCTTGGAGAAGGTGCTTATGGCGAGTAAGTGAACCATTTTTGGTTTTAGTTCTTGCTATGTTATTATTTAATTATTAATGAGAGAAAAAAAGTTTTAAGTTTTATTTTCTTTCTTCAGGCAAAATTACTAAAAGTGTGAATGGAATTTAGCATTTTAAGTAATAAAAGTAAATGCTAATTCTGGCATCTGATTGTTTAATTGATATTATACCTGGCTATAAATGGAATCTTTCAAATCTGGCTCTCACACACACACACACACACACTGACGTGATCCAAGTGAGAAAGCTGAAGAGACACTTCACGTTGATGGAAATTAGAAAACAAATATAGTTTTACCTAAAACAGTTAACAAAAGCATTTTCTGATGCAATGCCTTGGAAACATCCTCAGTGTTGATTCCTGGGATCACTGGGTGTTTCGGTCTTTCAACAGACACCCTCCTCCTGGTGACCCAATCGATGTTTGCAAGGCCCCAGTCTGTGTCCAAGTGTCCCATCTCTACCCACAAAACTCTCCCCTTTTCAACCAGAAGCTCTGTCAGCAGCCTCCATCTTGTTGCTTATGGCTCTTTTTTGTTCTTACCCATTAAACCTTAGTGTACTGTACACCTTGCTTAGGGAGTGACTGGCAAATCCCTGGCTTCCCACCTCAACTGGCATACACACTTCATTTTCAACCCATTCTTTCTACCATCCTCCATTAACTCCTGGTATTTTTCTTTCTTACCAGGAATTGGTGGAGGATTGCAGAACAAAATATATTTTTTTTATTTGTCATTTTTGAACATCACTCAGCCATCCACTAAATGAACCCTGTTTGTCTTTTAGGGTAAAACTTGCTGTGAATGTGAAATCCCAGGAAGAAGTTGCTGTGAAGTTTATTATTTTGGACAAAGCAGTTTCTGTAAGAGAAGATGTCAAAAAAGAAGTGAGTTTTTTCCATTTATTCAATTTTTTTTTTAAATAATAAAAACAAAATAATTCAAATAAAACCCAAGGAACAAAAAATATTTGAGAAGATTTGAAACAAGAAAAATTTCCAATTAAAATCTTGACTGACTTTCAAAAATCAATAAAGATTGATAGATAAAAAAACAACAAAAAACTTATTTTTAAATTTTTGGACTGAAATTGTAAGATTAAATCCTAGTTGGTCCATTAGAGTCTTGGGGTAATATCCCAAAGGAAAGGTATGAGTTAATAATACCACTACTGCAAAGAGGTTAAAAGACTGATTTTAACCTGTAAAAAAATATCTCAAATTTCATTTTGTTAAAAATCTTCAGAATTTAATTTTTCTTTTTTCAAAAAAACTTTCAATTTTAGAAATTAAATCCAATCAAAATTTTTCCATAAAATTCGTTTTTTTTTCTTTTTTTAGATTGTCATTCACAAAATGTTGAAACATTTGAACGTGATTCAATTCTATGGCAGTCGAATTGCAGGAAATGTTCAGTATATCTTTTTGGAATATGCGTGTGGAGGGGAACTTTTTGATCGAATTGGTGAGTCATTGTTTGAGGCTAAATCTGATCTGTGGATCAATAAGCTGTGCTTAGGGCCCCTGCAGACCCTGCAATTGCAAAGGGGGCTGCAAGCTCCCTAGGGGTCACAAGGCTCCTTGGCTTCACAGATTGTAATACAAAAAAATTACCAAAATAATTGTTAGTATTAATTAGAAAATCATTATCGCACTTGAAATATACATCTTATAATCCATCTCTCTGCCTATCTCCCTCTCTCTCTCTCTCTCTATATATATATATATATATATATATACATTATGTATACATAATGTAAAATCTAATGCGTAAATGTGTATTTTTGTAGAACCTGATGTTGGAATGTCATGTGCTTCTGCCCAATTCTATTTTCGTCAATTGATTGATGGAGTTGTAAGTGACTTTTTAAAATTTATTTACTTATTTACTCTCCTTAAAAATGTCCTTGTGCCAAACTTAGTTGGTGCTGCTCACCAAGTAGATACATTATTCTCCTTTTTTATTTTTTCTTATTCTAATATGAAAAAGGAGGATTAAAAAAAAAAGCTTTTTGTTAAAAAAACCATTTAAGTTTGTCTCAAATATTTTTAAAAGAATCTTTTAGTTGCCAACAGATTTAGATTCTATTTTCTGTTCTCAACCATTTCAAATTCCATCTCTTTTTAAGCCCAACAAAAAAAAAAATAGTTTGGATCCAAATTCTTTGATTTTTTCTCTTTCTTTCTTTCAATTTTAAAAAAGCCCCCCCCCAAAAAAAAAAAAAAAATTAAAAAAAAAGCAAGCAACTTGCAAAGTATTTATTTTTCATCATTTCCCCCCCAAAAAAAAAAGTCAGACTTCAAACTTGGGGATTTTTTAAATATTTTTTTTTCTTTTAACCTAATTAGGGCAAAGGTTAACTGAGTTCAACTAAATTCCAAATATTTTTTTTTCTTCTTCCTTTTTTTTCTAAACAACAACAACAAGCTGCGCGTGCGTGGTACCCCTAGCTCTCTAAAAGTCCCCGAGGGACGCAAAACAGATTTTTCCCGGGGTAA
>JAUZSX010004388.1:0-22292 GCA_034780655.1 Idiosepius hallami
TTATAAATAAACAAAAATACACAAAAAGATTGAAAGATTTAAGGGACGTAACTCTTAACTGAATGATTCTAAGGGGACGTATACACCTGGCTTTTTATATAAAAGGAATGATTTTTATTATTATTACTAATATACGGTATTCATTAAATTAAATTGTTGACAATCATAGAAGAAATTCAGTAGGGTTATGCATATTGCCTTGGGATAGAAAAAAAAAAGAGTTAAAAAAATATTTCTACGAAAAATATTGTTTGTGTGTATGTGTAGTTAGAACATTTTATGTATGATCATTCCCAATGGACTCCGAAACGGCTGAGCTTCTTTCTTGAAAATTTACACATCTGTAATTTATGTGTCTGGGAGTGTTCTTAGCTAGGTTTTGTCTAGGAATACTCTTAATAATTATGAGAAATCGATATCAATAAAAAAAAATATCAACTTTTTGGAAAAAGATAGTGGCTAAGATGAAGAAAAATTAACCTTAAAAATTGCCATTAAGAATGCATCAATGTACTGTGGCCCATTTGTTAAAGGCTTTCATATCATGTGGTCTGCAAGTTCGATTCTTATGCACACACTACCCTACAAATATAAATACATATATAGTGTATATTTAGGCAGCATTTTGAAATTAATAAATGTATTGTTGAATAAAATTTTATTTTTCTCTTAAACCACTCTTTTATTTTTTCACTTCTTGTGACTTTTGTGAAATAGTTTTTCTGAAATTTGTCTTCTATATTAAGTTATTTAAATTCATTATTTATGAAACTGTCTCCTTTTTTTCCTTCCTCTTTTACTGATTTGAATCATTTATCAACCCTTCTTACAATTCCCTGAACTAATGAGGAATGAGGCAGTCTCTAGCGTTTGTTTCTTTAATGTTATAGAATAGTGAAAGTCAAAAAAAAAAAAAAAATAGGTCTGGTTTATGTCTAATAGTACAATTTTTTTTTTATTACATTTTTCTTTTGTTTTTTTTTCAATCTTCTCATTTCAACTTGATTATCTCTGCTTTCATATTAATCAACATCCTGCTTTTTCTGTAACCTATCATTTTCTTCTGAGATTAGATTTGCATTTCATTAGGTTTATAATCTTTTAGCACCTCTTGAGAAAATGCTGTTCAGGCAATTCTAAGTTTAATACCAGAAAATCTCTATTTAGTTTTTCTATATATTTGGCTGATAAAGAAATTTGAAATAGTTGTCTTCTGGTTAAAGCCTTTTGTACAAAATGAAAAAGACATTTGCATTTTATAACCCTTAGAGGTTAATATGCTACTAAACTTATCAAATCATTTCAAATTCTGTTTTTAAGGGAATCCTTTAAGATAAAGTTTCATAATTTGTGTATCTATATTTCTGGGACTGTTCTCCTCATCTTTATTGTTGTTGTTACTTACTATTTAAAAAAAATTATAGTTTTTGTTTTTTTCTTTCTGGAACATTGTTCACAATTATTTTTGTTTAATTAATGTTTTATTATTTTCTATTCTTATCAATTTTCCCTTAATTAAACATTACACCTTTCTTTTTAATGAATTTGGATAATTTTCTTCAATAATATGCTTTTAGATTAATCTGATAGCTGGATTTTTCATCAAGAGTACACGGGCTCCTTTCCTTTTTAATCCAATCATTTTACTTCCACGAGGCCTTGTTTTTAATCAAGCAAATCAGGGTTTATTGCTGATTAATTATTGTTTATATATCATGTCATTAAGAAATGTGCATTCTTCTGATTCAACACATTTTTTTTCCTTAAAGATGTTTATGATGTGTAAATAATAAACAGGATATGCAAATGGATAAAAACTGATGTGAAAACCTCATACAAATGTTGTTAACATAATCTAGTTATTGATAATCATTTTTCATACAGACTCTTCATAACTTAACTATTACTCACAGAATATTAATCACTAGACTTTTAATCACATAGTTTTTCATCATGTGAACACTTAATAGCATCAAATATTTTAATCACTTCGAGATTTCTGAAAGCACTTAAACAGTGTTATACCATATAGGATTTCTCTAAAAAAGTTGTTTTTCACCACATTATTTGTCCATTTTTTTGGAATCTTTTAGGATGATAATTCTTCATAATATGTATGTACCTAATTTTTGCGAATAACCCCAAAATTGTCAAATGTCCTAAAAATTTAATGTAATAAAAACATAATTACATAAACAACATTATTACATAAATAAATGTTATTTTTTTTTTTGGGGGGGGAAATTAAAGTTCTTGATGTCAAGGTAATTAAGTGTTCATGTGATGAAAAAACCATGTGTCGAAAGTCTAATACAAGTCAGTAAACTGATTTTTCAACTCTAAATTTCATATGTTTTTGTCTTCATATAATTTGCTTACTTTCAACTGTAACGGCTGCTTCAAGTATAATAATGGTTGCTCATGTATCAATTTTCAACATTAAACTTTAAAAACTATTTTCAGGACCATAATTTTGCTTGGAATAGTTGGGTTTTTCTCTTTGGTTTCATATTTTAAATTTTCTTTTCAATAAAAATGACATATGCAAAAATTTTATCTATTTTTCTTTTATGTTATTTTAATTAGCATATTCATGCTGATGTAACAGCTGTTACCATCTAAAAGTCAATTTTCCAAATGGAATTAGTGGAAATGTTTTTTTTCTTATTTTCTTTTATAAAAGTAAACAAAATATCAATTATTTTGACAACTCAGTATTTCAAACACACCTAAACTCTTGATTGGTTTTAATTTGTGTTGCTATTAAGAAATTTGTAAAGGTTTTCTTTCAATTAATTGTATATTGAAATGTTTATTTCCTACATTATTTCAATGTTTGTCATCTTTATTTATTTATATCAAATTAAAAAAAAATAGTTCAAAAGAGAAAATTTCATTGTTATGCTTGTGTCTATGATTAAAATTGATGGTAGCTTGATAACATCGAGTTAGTAATGATAAAATATTGGTTAACAGTTATAACAACATACATTACAAGTAAATAAAGTAGATATAAAACGAACAGCAGCTGTTTTGCTGTATGAATAGTTTAGCTGTTTTGTTGTATGCAGTTATTTTTGTTGTTGAGACCTTTCCTCACCCATTTAGGTTTGGATCGGTCTTCCTGTTGTTATAGTTTTTGCATTCTCAGAATATTCTGAGACTCCCAGTCTTCACCCTAGGAAGTAACTCTAATTGAAGACATTTCTTTAGCATTGTTGGTCGGTGTTAGGGAAGGGTGGGGGAATTAAAAAAAAAGGTCTTTTAGTTCGAATTAATAATGCATTCGACTGATCATACCACAAACCATCAACCAGCCTGCTACAGTACTTGATATGCCTAAGTGGTCACCCATCTTAGTACTGAACAGGCTCTATGTTGCTTAACTTCAATGATCTTACAGGAACTGGTGTCTCTAACGTGACTTGACCGTACTGTTGTTGTTATGACCTTGTGATAGTGTTACTGAAAGAAAGACCAAGGCAATGGGTGATATATCAATGTGATTGTATTAACAAAGAATGACATAAAAAGTGATAGAGGTGGGTTTTGGCCATACTTTCAGCTGGCAGATATGGCAATCATGATTTTGAGTCACAACGAGATATTCCTCCACCTGCCAAGTGTTCTTAACCCGCATTAATATAGAGTTTAAAAGAGTCCAAGTGAAGGTGCAATAAGGGACTTACTCATGACAGTAATAAAGTTGACAATTCATTGGCAGTGCAAACATTCACAAGAATTTAAAGTAGGAGGAGTCAAGATTGATAGGCTTGCTATTTGGTTAGACTAACATAATTATGCGATAGAACTTACATAATCTATATCTCTCTTTATAAATATAGGTATGAAAATTGGGTGTGTATGCATGTATACTTGAGTTTTTTTTTCTATTTTTAGTAAATGGCTTCTTTCTTCTGTTTTTATTGGGAATTGATTTGCATTGTATGAAGTGGGACAAAACCACTTTATTGCTGTAACTTTTTCATGTGTGGGATATATTAAAGTTACTGATTTTCTTTTCTTTTTCTATTTTTGATGGCTGCATTAATATGCTTGTTTTTTAAATCAATAATTTGATTTTGTGCTGTTTGGTCCAAAAAGGGAGGAAAAAAAAGTAATATTCAATACTAAATGAATGTTATTGTCTAAATCTAGGATTGTTTCTTTTCTTTCATTTGGTCTTTATTACCTTTATGGTCTTTGCATTTTTTTTCTTCTTTGAAATGAGATAACATGTAAATAGAATGGTTGGCCAATTGGAAAGTTTTATAAACAAGTATAAAAAAAGCCAGAATTGAAAATCAAAATGCAACTTGTATTTTTATGTTGGAATCATTAGCATGGGAATTCTATTTGGTGATTTTACTTCTTTCTTGTTTATATTTCATTCATTGATTTTATTTATATTCTGCTTCAGGATTATTTGAAAACTTAGTTTGTCAATAATGAGAAAGATTTCTAAAGCAAATCATTGTTTTTGGTTATCTTTTGAATATGGATTATCAGAAATTTTCTTTCAACATTTCCATTAACCTTATTCATCAATTTTTCTATGTCAAGAAAAACAGTGGAAATTGTAACACTATCTAAGAATATATAATAAAACTATCAGTGTTAATTAAGTTCTATTATACTAAATCCATATTATTGAATTAAATTGTTTGTATGTATGTAAAACTAGCCAATTAGATATATTTCAGTGTTTATTTTAGATTATTAGAATCTGCATAATCCTAGAATTTATATTATTAGTTTGCTGCTTTTGTTTGTACTTAACTCTGTGAGAACAGTATTTGAAAAATATATGTATGCATACCAGAAAGACTGATTTTCCAGTTTATCTTTGTGGTCTCTTTTCATTTCTTCTAAATATTTCTACTATCCCTTAAATTAAACTAGCAATGAACAATTACCTAATATCAAACCAAAAACAATATAGATCAATTAAATAGAAGAATAGAAGAAATGCCATTTAATGTTTATAAGATAAAGAATTGTATTGATCCGTATTAATTATTTTTAATCAACAATAATTCATAGAGAAAAACATGAGTTTAAAACAATCTCCCTCTCACCAAATATGAATGTATTAAAAACTACCTGTTCCATAGATAGTAGTTTAAAAGTGTCTTAACCTAAAAAGGGTAATTTAGCAACTGAAATTTTGTTTGAAAAATACAAAGGAAAGTTGTGAGGAAAAAATATCTTAGTCAAATGTAAAAAGGAAGAAAAAAAAATCTAAATTTAATAATGATAAACATTTTTTTTTTACTAAAATTAAGTAATTTTGAAATTTATTTATGTAGATTTCTTTCTATTCATTTTCTTGGGTAATTGTCAACATTTGAAAGAAAATTTGATTAAAAAAATATGGACCTAAATTTTATCTAAAAAAAAATTAAAAAGTAGTAATATTGTAACAATAATGTTGAACTCACTGGTCATCACAATATTGTATTTCGTTTGTTGCTTGCAAAGGTTGTCGAGTTCAGCCTTGCTCAGCTTAGTGTGGGTCCAGGAGTATATAAAGGTGTGGATGGTCAGTTTTTAGGCAGAGGGAGCAAAATGATTCAAGATAATAAAAATCAATAAACATCACTTTTCTATGTCTTTGTGCTTAATCACTTTTTGTTCAAATCATGTGGCAGAAAAAGACCAGAAGAATGAAATAACATCTTCCAAATGGGAAGGGTATAAAGAAAGAACTTTTGTGTAAATAAATCCTTTTATAATCCCCTCTGCCTTGAGAATCATTTGTAGAAGAAAGATTATGTAACAATATTACAATGTCTAAAGTGCATAAAGTTTAAGACTCAAATACACAGTGGGCCAAAAATTTAAACTGAACAAAGCTGCAGGCCAAGGTTTAATAAATGAATCTCTTAATATGGACCTAAACAAGTTATGTCATGGTATAAAACCAGTGGGCAGGCTCTAATATTAATTTAAATTTACCTTGCGGTCTAAATATAATTACTCTGTGGGCCAAATTTGGCTTGCGGGGCCAGGCCAGAAATTGACACCTATGCTCTAAAATGTGCACAAAATTGTCCCATTAGACTTATGTTGCAACATTTAAAAGTGATAGCTTCAAATTATTTCTAAGTAACAGTCTTGGAGGTGTAATGTCTTAAGATAAATTAGCACTTCTATTAAGTCATGGCTGATTAAATGGGAATCATCAACTTCCATGGATTGAATAAAGAGTTTGGTTCAAAACTTCCTAAAGGTTTCTGAATCACACGAGTCCCACCTGTAGAAGATTAATGCTTCCATTGGCTGAAACATTGAATAAAATACAACACCAATAGTTGTCTAAATAATATAATATTCATTATCAAATCTTCACTTATCTCACAAATTTTGAAACAGTTCTTTTTCTTATATTCTAAATCACATGTTCACAATCTACGGATGAATTTAGATTAAATAGTCATACTCTGTCTCTTAAATAAGCTGTAATATTATAATATTAATAGTGTTGTTTACTCTTTTTAGAAAGATGCTTTGGTTTAGAGATTCATTGTAAAAAAAACCAAAAAACAAACAAAAAAAACACAAGCAAGCACCAAAACAACAAAGTTGATATGTTATTTATAGAATGCTTCATTATTTTATCACAAATTTAAGAATAAAAACAATAAGAAAAAAATGCAAGTTCTTTGAAAATAAGCGATCCATTTTCTTATTTCCCTACTTGACAACAAATTAGTTAAAAAAAAAATAAATAAAATTGTGGAGGATCACATAACTTTAAAATGAGTGCCTAAGTGCGATATAATAATTAGATGATCAATATCTAGATTTTAACTCACTTCTGCTTCATTGTGGTTTAGGCAATTGGCAAATTCTTATATTTACACGGAAAAAATATAATACATGTTAATTCTGAATTTTTCATTGAATTTAAAAAAAATGATTTTCTTTATCATAATGAAGAGGAAAGTTATTGTATGATATATTCTTTAAAAAATTATTATTTTTCTATCTAAGGAATAACCTTTTTAATATTAAAAATTTAGAATAATGTTCCCCCCTCCTTTTTTTTTTTTTTTTTTTAGATTTTGTTTATATTCAAATTATGAAAGAATTTGGAATTTGTTTATAATTTTTTAAGTTGTGTTTTAAATATCCAGTAAATTGCTGAACAAAATATTTTTAAAGAAAACTGGCTTTAAGATAAAAATGAGGTCATGAGATAATGTAAGTAATATTAGATCATGGGAAAGTAGGAAGTGCATGCATTGTGCTATACATACAGAAATCAGTGTTAAGTGAAGACAAATATGCATTAGAGCTTCCTAGCTCTTTCTTTTAATATTTAAGTAGGAATATTTTTCCCCAATTTAATGTTGAAGTTTTTTTTCTTTAAGTCGGTTACAAACAAATAAAAATGAAAAAGCAAGTTGCTTATATCATGTGATTATTTTTTTTTCTTGTCTTAATTGTAATAACTACCCCAATTTTGGTTCAAATTAAAAGTTGCAATATTGTGTTTGCTGTTAATAACTTCATTGTATGTTTGTCTAGTTTTAATGAAATTTGAATAATTCTAAACTACTAATTGCAAATAAGCATTTTCTCCGAGACAATTGAGACATTTTTAATCTATGGCATGTTATTGATGTGTAATTTTATATATCCTACCACCCACTTTAAATTTCAAAGCTATTATTTACAGTGGATTGTAAAAAAAGAATGAAAATTACTGCAAATTTCATGTTTAATTTTTGTATGCTTGAATTAATCAAGATATTTATGCAAACATATTTTTACATATAACAGTACTATGTAATAATAAATATAAATATATTTAATGGGCCATATTTCATTATTTACTAATATTTTGATTCAATATATCCTTTTATATTTGAATACTTCATTTTAACTTTTATTTAAATGCTTTACTTTGAATACAAAAACTGAATTTAATGAAAAGAAAATTTTATTCAAGAAATGGTTTAAAAGGCACTGAATTGTGTGTGTGTGTGTGTGTGTGTATTGTAGATTTTTAATTGAGCACTTTTCATTATTTACTAAAAAAAAATCAATAAGTCCTGATCAAACAAGTTGTAAACAAAATAGTATATACTATACAGATGGTTTATTGGTAAACTGCTAATTTTTGCTTCAAACTTAGACATATTATCTATTGATATATAGATTATTTGAAAGTTTTTTTTCTGATTATTCTTGTTTTTTATTTTTATTTTTTTACGGTAAGTTTGTAAATAAATGTTCAATATCCAATACAATAGATAAATTTTTAAATGTTTTTAATACTTCATCAAGGATCCTATACTTAATCAAATTCAATGGTTAAAAAATCCCATGTTTTCTTTTTAAATTTTATCTAATAAGTTCAAAAAAAGCTATTTTTATTGAGGCTACTTAAAAACGCCATTATTGTAATGTTTAGAACCTGAATAAGCAAACATATGGCATATTTGTTGAACTTCTATTACTATCTAAAGCAGGATCAGTTGCTTTTTTCTCACACATTTATTCAACAATAGCTATAGAACAAACTATATATTTTTTGATGCTTGAAAGCAAAGTTTTATTATTGTTATTATTTATGAGAGATTCTAGCATTTATTGGATGATTCAATTCTTAAGAAGCAAGAAAAATTTGAAGCTACAAACAATATTTTTTTTAAGAAAAACTAAAATATGAAAAATAATGGAAAACATTTTATCAGAGAAGCATGTAAGTACATTTGAGATTAAAACATAAACGAGAAATTCTTTTCTTTAAGTCTTATGTATATACGGATAAAAAGACACACAAGTGAACCTAAACAAGTGGAATGCTTAGAAAAATTTTGCTTTTCATTCTTTAGAAAATATACAATATATGAATTATATGCAATTTTTAAAAACTTTTTGCTTCAGATTCACTGTTTTCAATTCTCTCTGGTTTAGTTAAACCGATTTAGAAGAAAGAATCTCCTTGATCACCCCACCTCACAAAAAAACAAAACAAAACAAAGAATAAACATACATTGATATCCAGAAAAATAGGTTACATTTATTCATAGTTTTTACTTTATTTTTTTTTTTAGAAATGCAAATGGATTCATAATTAATTTTTGAAATAATGTCAGTTACCAAAATATCTTAAATTCTTCAACTACAGGTAAGATAATTTATTGAATATGCACCTGCTTAGGTATATGGATTAAAGAATATACACTTATATTCATTCACTATAACAAAAGGTTGTATTTTTAGTGCTCCATGTCTTGAAATTTCTAATTCATTCATGTTTTAAAAAATTCCTAATATTACGTAATTTTGTATAGAAAAATTATTGAAATGATATAAAACTTTAAGAATTTTATTTTCAATTTTCACTCGTGTTTCTTTGATATTTTGTTATTGTTTAAGTAAATCCTTAATTTTGATTTTATGGAAACATGTAAGATTTTAAACTTATTGTTTTTGGTTATGGTATTTTATGTTATCCTTGCATTTTTTTGTTAACATGAGCGTTTTATCTTTTCTCTTTTTGGGAATATTATGAGTATTACAAAAGTCGTAGATTGGTAAGGAAAAAAAAAGAAGAAACATTTCGAAAAAGTGTGTCAAGATATAAGAAAAAAAAAAGGGATAATGGAATAAACAAATGAACAATGAGAAAAAAAAAATATAAAAAGAAAATCAAGACAAACAAACCCTGAAAGCATAAAATTTGGACTCATTTGATTAATAAATTGTCCGATTAGTAATTAATCTGCCTATCTGAATTGATCAATATTGCTTAATTCAGATGGAATTGAATATTATAATGCATGTTATTGTATGCAGAAAATCAACCCTAATGTATACAATAACTGTACTTGGCATTATATGACCCTAAAAAGGTTGCTATGGCATAAAAGAAACAACAAAAAAAGATATTCATTGAGGAGTATCTTTTTTAGAAAAAAAATCATACTGTCAATAAGGTGTGTCATGACCTTGTCTTAAAAGGCTTTTGTTAGATAGTGCCATAATATTGTCATAATTCATTCAAAAGCAATTCAGGCCAGAAAATATCCACTTTTTAAAAAATCAAGGTGCAGTTGTAAAAATTTGTGCCAATAAAAAGATATTAACCGTGAAAGAAAAACAATTCCAGTTGTAAAAACTCACAGGGTTTGCTTGTAACCCCTCTTTAAAATGTGTTGATGCAAAGTAGAATTCCTGTTTTTGTAATAATAGTCTTCTCATGGCATTGGAAAGAAATTTTAAATCACCTTATCATTATATTTCTAGAGCATTTAAATAAAATCTAATACTTTCACACACACACTCACGCACACACACACATTATAAATAATTATTTATTCATCAATATGAAGAAAGCCATGTTCATTCCGATCTTTGCTTATATTAATGATTTTAGGACCATTTATACACATCTGTAGAATTTTATTTTATGAAGGTAACTATCTTTTGAGATTTTAACCGTGTTGATCAATTGTTTGTCAGTGCAATTTAGAACATATGTACAACTCATATCAAATAATAACATTGCATTATATTAACCTTCATACAGTGAACATGCCTATTAATAAATCAAAATAAAACTAATAAGGTTTGGGTTACTTGCTTTTAACAATCAAGTATAAAATTAGGAAAACTGATTTGAGCTGGAATGGATATGGAGAAGTCTTCTTGCTTAACAACAACAACAACAACAATCAGCAGCAGCTATCCTAATGAAAAATGTTAGTTTGAGCTGGTAATTTGCATATCACCTCAGTCTTCTCTAAAAAAAGAACTATTTCAAATGATTCAATAGCAACAATTAGAACTAATGCAACTCTTTCAAATGATTAAACACCAACAATTGGTTTAAAAAATTAGTTTACCTATCTAATAGTTGAAATTATGCTTTATTTATTTGAATTAGCCATAAAACATTTTAACTATTATAAACCTATGCAACCTTAAAGATTAAAAAAAAAGTAAACAAATTGAAAAGTATATAGAATGATTTAAAAATATAAAGTACTGAAAAATATTGAAAGAAAAATGGTAAAGATTGAACAAGAAAAACAAAAAACAAACAAACAAACCAACAAAGCATATTTTGTTAAACTTTTATTTCTTACACATACTAAAATCTGCTATGTTTTTCTTCCTTTCATTTTTGTATTCAAGTTATTTTTTGTTTTGATAGTTTCTGACAATATAATGACAACTCCTATTTGTTGAGGCAAGAAAATAGAAGTTTCTTTCCTATCTTTGATGCAAATGCTCTGGGCATTTGTGACAAAACAAGTCATACAAATATAATTCTTATGGCACACTAACTCCTCTTTCAATTGTTTTATCATCAGTTCACCCATGTCATGCCAATAATTTCCCTGTGTTGTGAAGCATTGTCAACATCAGCTGAAATTAATATTTGTTTCTATAAGACTTTAAAATATCCTTTGCTACTCCAACTTTTTTCATCATTCTATAATGCTTACATGATTTTATGTTTTTGTGTATTATATTCTTCTGATATTAAGAGGGATATTTGGATATTTTATATGACGGATTGCTTTTTTTTTTCTCTGTAGTAACTATCTGATAAAACAGAAAGAAATTATTAAATAATTTAAATGAATAAAACAATAGATACTAATGGAATTACTTGAATGATATTTTTTTATGACAAGATCTATTTATTGTAATACAAAATTGGGAAATTCGTTTTTTGAATTAAGCTTCAATTTAGAAGATCAATAAAAGTAAGTTTGGGAGCTAGCATTTTCTCTTGATAAATTTATTAAGAATGACCATTGCTTGACTATCTGGATAGGTTGGTCAGAATACTTATATGAGTTTTATGAATAGTTTTAAAAGATTAAGAACCTATGAAATTAAATGTTGGATATCATATTTACTTGGTAGAGTACCAAACCAAGTTAGCCACAAAATACCTGGACATTTTAAATTCAGTGTTACCCTTCACCTAGATGTGTTGTGTTGCTCTCCCGAGTTAACGAACCCCATCTGCCCCAGGCAGCTAAAGTGAATGTAATGGTTTTGACTGGTATTTGAACTCGCATAATACAATTCCAGAGGCCGAGCTTTTTACCAATGCTCCACGTCACTGCCATTAAATTGGATATGTTGCAAAGAATTAAAGAAATTTTACACTTATGCATGTACCCTGATCTATGAGCACCTACTAAGTACCCTATTATTGTTTACCAATTTAAAAATATTTATGGTTATCAATTGTTATATACTTGGCTGGAAAATATTGGGTACATGTTTTTTTGTACACTATAAAAATGCTTATAATGAACAGTGATAACAGTAGACTAATTATTTTTTTTATTGCTGTACAATTGGAGTTTTAAAAATTATCTTTTCAATATTAATATCCTAAGATTACAATTAATCTATTATTCATAAGTTTTCTGGAAATTAATTATTGTTTATTCCTTGACTAAATAATTTTTTTTTCAATTTCAGGCAGCATTTAAAAAAAAATTAACAAAACCAAAGGCATTTTTAAAAAGTTGTGTTGGGTAGCTGTATCTTATAATTTTATATCTTAAGAGGCTAAATTGCAACTGGTTATAATTACTATTAGCCTATCTATTTTGTTTTCTTTCAATTAATTTCATTTGTTAATCCCATAATTTATCCTTTTGTTTATGCACAATTGTTATTTAATCCTTTCATTGACAAGACTTTTGAAAAAAAGAAAGAAAACATGGACTTGTAATAATTAAATTAGCAACTTAATGATATATATATATATATATATATATATATAGTAAAATGAAGTTAGCAGCTAAACCAGCAGATTTTGGGATAAGAATGTTTAGTTTATAGGCAAATTTTTCTTTATATTTTTATTTTACAGCATTATTAATGCTGAACAAGAAAGGACAATTTGTCTTTTTGTGCAATTTGAGAAATCCATTTTTGATGAGATTTCTTACCCTTGGTTTCAAAATATGCTTCATCTAAAGGCAAGATAAATTGTCATTGTTGGTTAACCACAGTCAGTTTATGCTCACTTTTAAACAAATACCTTTACAAAAAAGAAGTTTTCTCTTGCCTCTCCTTACAGAGTCACTACAAATACTGTTTTAACAATTTGTTAAAGAAATAATTGTATACAAAACCATTAACACAAAAAAGAGACGAAAAAATATAAATATACAACTAACAAAAAAAACAAAAAAAAACAAAATATGCTAATCTGTCATGTAACCCAATGATCCAACCTTGATCTGTTTTTATATTAAATCATATTTTGTCTGTTATTGGAAGTCTGATACTTTATCAAAGCAAGTGATTTCAAAGTTGATTATTTTTGTTATTATTCCTCTGTGTGTGTATGTGTGTGTACATATGGAAGATTTATGCATACATAAATTATACATTATTGTAAAGGAAATATTTTAGAAGTTTTTCTTTGATTTTTTTCTCTTATTCCACAAGTTCTGTGTGTGTGTCACATGCTCAACCACTGATATTGAGATATTACGTATATAAATATAGAAAGAGACAGAATGAGGCAAAATTTTCCTCTCTCCCTCCCTCTCTCTCATATATATATATATGTGTGTGTGACGGAAACAGAAATGGATAGTTGCATATATTTATAGTTAACATGTTCAATTTCAATGCGAGAGCATGAGTAATTGATCAGTTTAGACAAAATCTACAACCTTTGATGACTCTAACAAAGGCTTAGCTGATCAACTAATATATAGTGAGTATATGTTTAGATAGTATGTGCATGCATGCTTTATAAATTTCTATGATTATGATAAATTAAAAGTGTTTAGAAAACAAAACTAATAAAACGAGAATTCTACATAAACAATAATAGTCAAGAAAAGCTTACACTTTTTTGAGAATAGCAACAAGATTGAGCCAAAAGAAATGTATGTGTGTGTGTATATATATATATATATTTTTTTTTTTTTTTTATGAAGGTTTTAAAGAATATTGAGTTGTTCATGAAGAATCAAACTCATTATTACCAATCAACCATTCTAATCATTCATGTACAGCAGGTGTTTAATTTCCTTTTGGAACAAGATTTCATTTTTGATGAAAGTTGAAAATGTTTGTGATCATATTTTTGTATTTCCCTTGTAGATGTTTTGGTTCAATCTTTGTTCTAATCATTGTCAGATGCCATTGAAAAGTGAAAAGAAAAGTGGAAAAAGCACTAACACATTTTTGCTAGAACTTGGAAAAATTTCAAAGAATTATTGTTTACCTATTTTTATTGTCGATAAGTAATAATTTCTTCATGTTGCTCAAGGGCTGTAAATGTGTCACTTTGTATATATACTGTCTTTCTCAGTCATGCAGTGAAGCATGATTTGTGACCAGGTGTTGAATCTGTTAGGTATTTCAACTAAATGGAACCAATGATTCTGAACATTTATCTGTAAATTGCTTGTCAATTCTGTAGCACTGTATTTAGTGTCAGCTTATGTTCCTATCTTTTTTTTTCTCTCTCTCTCTCATGCTATCACAAGTCATCATAGCTTGTCTTTTTTTCTCCTATTTTTATAACCAGTGATGTATGAGTAAATAAGTATTTATACAAATGCTTAATTATTTTAAAATTTCACAACTTGGGCAATTAAATACTCTTGATTAATGTTAATATGTAAATCAAAAGTATAAAAGAAGTGGAGCTGATGATCATTAAACAAATTTTATACTTCATACATACACACAAAAGAAAGCAAAGGCTATGAATAAAATATTAATTTCTATAAAATCCAAATACTTATAAAAATCAGATTGCTGTGTTTGTATGAAACCTTGTAGCTCTTTAAAATAAAACTACAATAGTTAACATCCTGTTTATATGTATAGCTCTTCAGCTATTAAAAAAAAAATGATTCAGACCCTAAGATTTGCATATGTTTTTCTATATAGTAGGCTACTTTAACTACCTTAGAGAAAGCTTTAGAAATGAAGTTAGTAAAAAAAGGTTTAGAAATGAATTTAATATTAAAAGAAGCATTAACTACCTTTTATATTAGGCTTTCTTAATTACCTTGGTGGCATCCTGAGCACTCGGGCAAAGCCGGGTAATACTTCTTGTTACTCTGAAATAAAAACTATGAAAATAACTTATAAAACTAAATCCGTGTTTGATATGATTTAGATCAATGTTTGCCTTTGAAAAAAAGAAAAAAAAGAAAGTAAGAAATGGTTTGTTAAATAAAAACTGAACCAAAAAAATCCTCTTTGCCTCACAAAAAACAGTCTGTCGTGAATATTTTTCTGATTATTATGGAAATTTGTTTTTAATTAATCTCTTGATTTATTTTTGTAGTGACTTGAAAGTTGTAAAAGCAAAAATTTTAAAATCTTATATAAAAACAAGATATAAAGGTGTTATATTTATTCACAGATATCATTCAATTGTGAAATTATGTTTCTTCATAAGAAGAAATATAATTTCTTCACATTTGAATGATATCTATGTGAAAAAATATAACACCTGTATATCTTTCTGTGCCTTTCCGATACTTAAGATTATTTGCCTAATGTGAAGGCACATTTTCATAGAACTATAACTAGTGATGACAAGAGTTCAGTAAAATCTTATTAACATAATGATTTTTAAAAGTAAATTATATCAAATAATAGCTTTGTGGTTTGATTATTTCATTTAAAATACTAAAAATGGGTACTATTTAGAACAGTGGTTTTCAAAGTGGGCGGTACTGCCCTGTGGGTTGGACAATATGAAGTTTCAGGGGGCGCTGGCGAGTATAAAGTCAGATGAGAGGACAAAATTGTAAAGGCGACATTGGAGCAATTAAAGTAAAATCTTTAATTGGTGTTGGTAGAAAGGCTGGAAAAACAATGATTTAATTAAGCGTTCCCCAGTCGCTGCAAGTTGACGCCCTTGCTTGTATACTTTCACCATAGATGTAGCGACATTAAGGCGTTCATTGGAAGAGTGAGTGGCGCTGGTATTTTTGTCCAATGGTGAAGGGGCGCTGGCAAAAAAAAAAAAAAAAAGATTGAAAAGCACTGATTTAGAATGTAATTCCTATCTTCATTTCTGAAGACAACTTTCCTGCGGATGTAACTTTAGGCTGATTTCATGTAACACTTGTTAATCGCAGGTATCTTCATAGAATTGCAAACAAAATCCTTTATTCAATTCACAAAGGTAACTTTTTCTCATTCCATAAGCTATGAATACATAAACCCTAACCTCTACTGACTGCATTGATTTGTAGAAGTTCTTAGTGATAATCGTCTCGGGATTACAAGCTCATTCCTGACTGCAGCAAGTAGTAATTAAAGATACTCAATGTAGATTAAAGTTAATACCAGGTTTTTGTTAAATGAATAAGAAACAATCTATGCCAGTAAATTGAATTAAAGTTTTCACTTGTAAGAAAGTTTCTTTGTTCGTAGAGAAAGTTGATAAATGATGTATGAAGAAGGGTGTAGTGTACAATGTTAAAAACCTTTTTTTAACAGTAGAGATGAAAATAAAAAATGGAATAATGCCAATAATATTGTTAAAATTTATTACTTAAAAGATGCAAACTATATTAACAGCTTTGTAAGATAAATCAAAATACCATTTAAGGGAAATCTTTTCTTTTTTTCTTTATTTAGATTCATTTCAAGAAGGCCTTGTTGTATGCTTGATTTTTTTTAGCTTCATAACATTTATGAAGAGTCAGTATGAATGACTGCAATCTCATAAGAAGAATGCCATTGCTAATGATGTATCCATAGCTAAACAAAACAGATTTTGTTTATTGAATTTTTAGGCTATTTTCCTCATCTTTATCAGGGCCCTACAGTGCAAGTGGAACACTCGCATTTGTGAGTAATTTTTCTAAGTGGTGACTAAAAATATTAAAACACTTATCTTTTGGTGACTGTTTTTTTTTCACTTACAATCTTTCAAATAATGAATGAAATATGTCTTTTCAACCATTGTTTATATTATTATTTTAATTAAACGAACAAAGTTAAATTATTTAAACAAGAATAAAAAATTTAATAGAATAGAAAATATAACAATATAATCTATTACTTTTTAAGAGACTGTTTAAAAAAACAATAAATGTTTATGCAGATCAAAAAGTATTTCAAAGTGAAATGGATTATATTTTTCAAAATAAGAAACTATGATTGAAAAAACATTTCATGGGTTTGGCTAGTAACTTTTCTATTTGGTTAGTAAATGAAAATATTTAGTTATCAAAGATCAACTAAAATCAAATTTGTCTGTAGAGCCCTGTTTATTATTGTCATCTTTCTAATGATTCAGACTGATGAACAATTCAGTTTTGTTCTTGAGAACTATCTGGTTGTAATTAAGGCCTTTCATCAAAATTTGAGCTTAACCCTTTATTTAACCGACAGCGGTAGACTGTTCTTATTCTTTAACTAGTTTTAAGACTTGATTCTTAGTAATTGAGTAGGATTAAAATCTTTACCTTTTAATATTTTAGAACTGGAGAAACAGAATACTTTTATCTTAGGGATTAATCATAGGTGAATAATAATAATTATTATGATGAGAACAAAAATGTGTAAATCTAATACACAAATTATTAAGACTTATTAAAACTCAAGGATTTTGGAAAAAATAGATTTTATAATGTAAGATATTCTATTTCAAATGTGCTGGCTATTCATCAAAAATATTGATAATATATTTTCATAAACAAGCAAATGGAAAATTTCTAAAGATTGTGTTTTAATTCATTTCTTATTTATCTTATTTAAATGGTTTGAATAATCTTAAGAATTTCAAGTTTAAAATTTCCAGAAGCAATTTTTGATGATCTTGTACAAAATTATGTTTATGCTATTTGTAATTATTGAGCAGTGTTTCAATGACAATGTCTTTATATTATTATCATTATTATTATTATTATTATTATTATTCTCTTCCAATCTTATAATGTAAAAGCTATTAACAAACAATGAACACTGATTGCTTGACTCATCTGAGTTTAAATTACTTTGATTATACTGAGTTTATTTTCAGACTTACACCAGTGGGAAAGGTATTAAATCATATTTTCAACCACTGAATAAACAAAACAATAAATTTTAATAAAGAACACTTAAGATAGTGGAATGGTCTAGTTAACTATTCTTTTAGGTGACTCTGTATAAAACATTTTACAAACCCCTTTCTAAATTTTATCATAAACCTGATTACTTTAATACATTTTGTTTTTAGAATAAAGATTTAAAAAATTTATTTGCTTTCTAAGGAAATATTTTAAACAACACAAGGGCAGCTGTTTTTTTAAAATCTTGGTGAAGCTATGTCATGTTCATATTTGTAATAAAACTAAAGTATAGACCTTAGGACAATGTTAGGAAAAAAATGTCAGCATTTTTCAATATCGAAAAAACAAACAAAATAAAAGATCTTGTTCCTTATAAAAGTTAACTCATCATTATTTCTTCTCTGAATATTTTAAATTGAATTTATTGTTTATATTTTGAAATTTCTTTTTTTTTGCTCTTGAAAATATTTTCTCCATCTTCATTTTTATTTATTTTCTATTCTTATCTTTCACAATGTGGAATTTATTTGGTGAGAAATGTATTTCTAAAGTATGCTCCTAAAACTTGTTAATAAATATGTCCTAACAGGCAGATTCAAGATTCTAGAACAATCACCCACATATGGTTGCAGGGTATATAGCCCAAGCACTGTCTAAAAAAACATACGAAGAAAGTAGATGGGATGATTTAAAAAATAAAATGGAAATAATTTTGCAAGAAAACCTAGCTTTAAAAACCAAAAGAAAACAAGAGTCTACAAATCTAATGTAAAGTGAATTTAATATGGGATATTTATGTAAGCATTTTCTATTTTCGATTTGTATGAGATAAACATGTAAAACTAGCAATTATTTAAATTTTTTTTGTACTCTTAAATAACTAACTTTTAGTTGATTTCCTAAGATTTAAAAAAATCATTATTTTATATTTTTTCAAAGATTATTTTTAACATTTTAACTCTTTCATTTCATGCATTATATTTTTTAAACATCAAAATAATGAATTTTAGTATGATATAATTGATGCATTACACGACCTTTGTACAGAGAAAGTCGAGAGATACTTGCTAATTAAGTGTATTCAATAATTTGCCAATCAAATTGTTGACCTCTCATTTTTTTTGTTTTGTTCAGCTAATGAGTTATATTAGTTTTAATCTGTTATTGTATAATCATAATGTATTGATTATTTTAGATTCCTCTTCTCTTTTTATAACAAAAAGAAGTTCAACCATCTGAAGGTTTGAAATTCAAAATCTTAGAACATCTTGAAAATACAAAATTCTTCAGAAATTTCTGTATTTACAATAATAAATATTTTTAAAAATTCAAATTTTATTCAATTTGGAAAAAAAAATTGATTTGGGGAATAAAAAGATTTGACTATCTACTTTTGTTAACTAATTTTATAATGGGTTTTTAGATAGATATATGTTTTTGTTTAATCTATTTAAAATCTAATATATATGAAAGCAGTTTAGTATTAAATGCATGAACTTTCCTGAAATGGTTGGATCTCAAGTTTAATATGAAATTATCTATATTTGATAATTTCTTATCATTAGGATTTAATTCATTCACTTAAAAATGTCTTAAAAAATCTATCAAGATAAAAGCAAAATTTCTAAAACTTTGAGATGAAAATGATTTTTTATCATTTAAGAATTTTAAATCAAGAACAATAATAAATATAGAATGATAGCAAATTTTTATCTAGGAATCATTAATTCTAAAGTAGACATTTTAAAAATAAGTGATACTGGCTTGAATTTTAGAACCATTTTTCAAATGTTAATTTTTTTTTAAATTCTCTGACCAATTTCCATGATTACACCTTCTCCCTCCAGTTACATAGTGTGACTTGTATTCTAATGATTAGTTCATAAAAAAATAAAAAAATCAAGAAAAAAAATCTTTCTAAAAGCATGTTGTTAAAGGATTAAGTTCTAAAGTAGTCATTTGAAGGCTATAAGAAAATCTGTTTTATTTGAATAATAATCTAATTTAAACTATGAATACTTTAATTTGAATTATATACCCTAACACAGCTGTTTGTATGAAATTTATTCATCTTAATTGTATGATTGTTAAAACATTTAAAACAGAAATTGTAACTTTAATACAGTCTAATCATTGTATGTTTCATGTCACCACCAGCAAAAGTATTTAAAGAGTTGTTTCCACCAATTTAATTCATAAAAGATAAGAAATTTGTAATATTTTAATAAGTTGAATTTATCAATCAAATTTTTTCTTCTGCTGCATATTTGGAGATAAACTCAACTTTGTAATGTTATTCTATTTATTAGCGTAAACATTTTGATTAATAGACAGACAGACAGACAGGTTGACTGACACCATCTTTATGGTGATATTGATTTTCTATTGTAAACTGTTTTATTTATATTTTTAGTTTCGTTGGCTGTCAAGCAAAATGTCAGTATTTATGCAATTGTGTACTGTTCATAAAATATCGAAAACTTGGTTGTTCTGTATTTTCTTGTTAAACTTTTTATCTTTACTGCTGTTAATAGCAATAAAATATTTGTTTATTATTTTCTTAACTATTACTAGGCGACATTTTGTTTTATTATCTGACTTGAACTGGTATTATGTTCTATCCAGGTAACAAACTAGTGTAACCTGACAGTAAAAAAAAAAAAGAAATATGAATTCACTATCTGTATCTTTCTCTCTTTAATTACACTATTTATTTATTAAAGCTTGTCAAAAGTGTTTTTTTTTATTGATATATTGTTTTGGGATTTAGAATTTAATTAGGAATCAACTAAAATCCATGGGCAAGTGGTGAAGATTTGGCTTACATGGTATTACATTTGAGTTTCAGAAGAAAGTACAACAATGCTATCCTGACCTGTATTTGTTATTTACATATGAATGTATAAATACAATTTGGAGAAGCACAGAAAAACTAATAATACATTCTATTCTGCATAGACTTGTCTTGCATGAAAAATTCAACTTTTCAGGCAGTTGAGGCTCATTAACTCAGGGTGACTTATTTCAACACTAATTCCAAGAACCCTGTTAACTGTGGCCTGTCAACTCAATGAGAGTCACTCATTTAGATGAAAGACAACACTTATGCCAAAAAGTGTATGAAACTAATGAACATGTAAATTTGGCCTTGTTTGGTGTTCAACCGAGTATATCATATGCATATGATATTTACTTGGTGAGCACCCCCAAGTTTGGCACAAGGCCATTTTTACGTGCTCTTACCCGGGCTTTACATATTCGGTGTTACCCTTCACCTAAATGAACTGCTCTCCCGAGCTAACGACCCCCATCTGCCTGAGGCTGCTAAAGTGAAAGTAATGGGTTTGACTGGGATTTGAACTCGCGTAACACGATCTCACAGCCCGAGCTTCGACCAATGCTCCAATGCCCTGAATAAATGAATTTTTTTTTAAATTATAGTTTTTCTGAAGCATCATATAATATATAATAAATAATCTTTTTAAAGGCTTGGATGATGCAGGTTTTGTTATTATATATTTTTTTTAAATTTTATGATATTTACTTGGTGAGCAACCCCCAGTTTGGCACAAGGCCATTTTTACGTGCTCTTACCCAGGCTTTATATATTCGGTGTTATCCTTTGCCTAGATGAGCTGCTCTCCCAATTTGACGAGCCCCACCTGCCCGAGGCTGCTAAAGTGTAATGGTTTTGACTGGGATTTGAACTCGCGTAACACGATCTTTTTTTAAATTTTTTATTGGTTATATTTATAAAAAAATTTTATTTATTTTCCAAGGTGTTTTTATTTTCAGTTACTCCTATCCAATTGATAGTTTTCTCCCTTTCACTTTTTATTGTAACTCGAAAAATAAAGATGTACCATTTGACATTGTCAAGTGATTAGTCCACTTGTCTAAAGACGTCATTGGCAATGACGATGCTCTTTTTATTATTCTTTTTTTTCCTTTTTGTCGTTATCATTTGTAGAAAAAGGTTTCAAAATTTTACTGTCAACCAACAAATATCTCCGGTCAATTTTCTAATATGGGGCATAAACATCATAAATAACACTGGTCAACAACAAATTTGTTGTCTGTGTTTTTTTTTAGATGATTTTAGACAAATCTGTTGTGCTGAATCCAAAAATCACATTGGTTTTGCTCAATCAGGTGAATTATTTTAGTTATGGCAACATGTTTTTTAGGCTTTTGTCTACATGTATGCATGTGTGGAGCATTTTGTAAAAGGTTGGTGAGGGTAAAAAGCAA
>JAUZSX010004497.1:0-22289 GCA_034780655.1 Idiosepius hallami
ATTGAATGTTTTTAAATTTTTTGTTTTGTCTCATTGAATGTTTTTAAATTTTTTGTTTTGTCTCATTGAATGTTTTTCCTGATTTGTTTTTAGTTTTCCAGCAGTGAAGATGAAAAACTACTTCAATATTCTCGAAATTGGCAAACTCAACTTGAATCCAAATGGCCTTCACGTGCTTTTAAAACGACTGTCATTGATATAAGTGGCAAATCAGTGTTTATCACCAGGTTTTTTAGACCATTGACACCACCGGCTGAATTTGTGGAGGGAAAATCACCAAGCGCTACAGCTGTAAGTCTATGGGTTTAGATTTTATGGGGATGCTAGGCTTCAGGGGTTGGGACTAATCCACTGCAATGACAAATATGAGGGGGGAGTGCAAAAAGTAATTCTTCCTGTTGTTAGAATAAAGATGTATAATGTTGCAATTCAAACACAAGGAAAGGGGCACGTGTAAAATTTAATTAATCGGGGGAGGAGGAATAAAATAATTGATAATAAATAATATATTTTAATGAACCGTATTAATTATAATTAGAAATTAACATCAAAAAATAACTTTGGATATTTGCATATAGATCTATTTCATTCTTTCAGAAATCATCAGTGCAACTCGTCCAAATTCGAACCCATTATCTTCATGATCAGAGACTTACTAGACCACTCTGATCATGAAAATTATGGGTTTGAATTTGAACAAGTTGCACTGATGATTTCTGAAAGAATGAAATAGATCTATACACAAATTTCAAAATTATTTATTGATGTTAATTTCTAATTGTAATTAATATGGTTCCATTAATGATAATAATACATATATATATATTTTTTATCTATTTTAGGAAATAATTCTTCGATTTGTGTCTTTGATTCCCTACGTGGCTGACAACTTTATTCTGCCAGGACATTGTGATATTTGGTCAACATGTGATGTAAGTATTTCACAAAATCTTATTTTTATACCAGCAGAAATAAATGAATCTTGTTTGCTGTAAAATGACATTGCTACGGCTGGGAGAATAAAGAATATTCTTGTCACACCCAGTTAGTAGGGCTGTGCCAAAAATATTCTTTAATAAAAGCATATTATTACAGCTCGACTAATAAGTACAGAGTTAAAAGAAATGGTAAGATTGCAAAACAATCAAGTCTGACAAGAATTTTTTTCAATAAAAGCATATTGTTACAGAATTAAAAAAAGATAGTAAAATCCCCAAATAGTCAAGTATTCTTTAATAAATGCATATCATGGTGGCCTTTATATAGAACAGATAGAAACTCCACACACAGAAACTCAATCAAGTTTTCTAAAATGAAATAGCAGACTATTACATTCAGAGAAATACAAACATTTTTGGTATTAGTGTATTTTTGCACACATGGGTGTTCATATGCAGTTTGAACTCTCTCTAGATATGACACCCATGGGTGTTAAAATTCAATATTACCAATTTTTTTTTTAATTCAAGTTATTTGTGTAAAGAAGAGGTGAGAGGGGCATGAATGATGATGTAAAATAAAATTTATGAATGAATCCTAGGTTTGTGGTAGAAACCACGACCGAAAAAGTTCACAAATAGGAATTTTCTTGTGTAATTTACTTTTTCAAATCAAACACTCTAATGTGGTAAAAAATAGTTTTATTGGATTCCTTGACTATGAAAACCTAGGTATAGACACCAAATTTATGTTTCTAGGTTGAATAGGTTTCAAGATATTAACGTTATTAAATTTGGTTAGCGGGCATTTTGTAAAATTGCGGAAATATATGAAGACGCACTCTGATTGTTGTCCACTCTGACCAAAATTCTTAATTTGTCCCTAAACTACAACCTGGTACCAAAAAGTTGAATTGAAAGTGAAAATTTGCATAGGCTCGGAAATCCACTAAGACCTTTTTTTTTAACCGATTTGAGAGAGAAAAAGAAAGCCAAGTTCACTGAGTAAAAAAACAAGAATCATTTGAATTTTTTCTCATGTAAAAAAAAAACAATTATATTTATTTGCTTGAAAAGATGTTTTAATTTTGTTGTCAGCAAATTTTTACACAATGATGGTCCATTATTTTACATTCGGACTTCTACTCTCATCCTTATTGTTTTGATTGACTGAATTTAGTGAGTTTTGATTTCTATCTTTATTCATGTAAAAAATTCATGAAAACAATGAAAATGAGAACAGAAGTCCAAATAACAACTTGAATAAAATTAAGAATTGAAATTCAATGAAAAACTAATTTATTTTCTTGTTTAATTGACAGCAATTTCTTCATATGCTTGTTGGTGATGATGAAGAACACAGTGTGCTTTTAACAAACTTCTTCCTTGGAATGGGAAAAAAAGCTTGGCTTTGTATGGGTGAGTTGTTTAGGTTTTGTTTCGATTTTTATAAATGGTTTCGTTTTGTATGGGTTTATGTTTTTGTTGGTATTTGGTTATGTTGTCCCTAGAGGGTCAGGTAGTCTGGAAAGGGGTTAGTTTATTTTAGGTACTTACAATCTTTCTAGTATGGCAACAAGGTCTAGGCATTTGCGTTTTTTTTGCCTGGTTGATTCTACTTAATCACATGTTGTCCATTCCTTCTTCCATGTTGCTGTTGAGTTGTTCTTTTCAGGCTGAAACCAAAATCACACCCAACAACACACAGACACAAACATAATGACCATCTTTACTCATATAAAAATGGACCCTTAGTCCGCCTTATATATATATATATCAATATGATATTTACTTGGTGAGCATAAACCCAAGTTTGGCACAAGGCCATTTTTACGTGCTTTTTACCCGGGCTTTATACATTCGGTCTTACCCTTCACCAAGATGAGCTGCTCTCCCAAGTTAACGAGGCAGCTAAAGGTGAATGTAATGGTTTTGACTGAGATTTGAACTCGCGTAATACGATTCCGGAGCCAAAGCTTTTATCAATGTTCCACTGTCGTTGCCCATATTATGTAGAATGAGATTTCTTATATTTATATATTAGAGTGCTCAAAATGAGTGATAAAGCATGCAAATTAGTTAAGTGTAGACACAGAGTCAATGGCCTTCAGTGACTGTCGGTTTTTCACCTGTGCAGTCAACAGACTGAGAACTGCGCAGGCAAGAAACTGACAGTCACCGAAGGCCGTAGATGATGTGTCTACACTTATATATATATATATATATATATTAAGCCTTTCTGGCTCTCTGTGTTCTCCCACTCCTGGGAGGGATAGTTTTACTTCTGGTTTTATAATGCCGGGCGAGTCTAATTATGGAGGATGGAATCCACCACAACACTAGGTTAATTTTAAAAACATTTTTCACTTGGTGTTTGGAAGATTATTGGTGAGATTAAAAAATAAATACATAAAATAAAAATATTTTGTTGTTTTTTTACTTTTAGTCACCAGTTGGAAATAAAAAAGAAAATCATTAAATATTATTTCAATTTTTAACCCTTTAGACCCTATAGGGCCGATATATCGGCTTTGGTAACCAAAGGCACAAAAGACACACAGACATTTCGACCCTAATATGGTTCTTTAATAGAATGGCTCTGAGTGGCTACTTGGTAATATTGCTAAGTTAGAGTCCAAAGGTGAAGGTTGAAATATCGTTGTGTGCGTGTCTTCTTTTGCCTTAAGTCGCCAGGGCCGATATATCGGATCTTTAGGGTTAATTTATCAAGTGAGCTTTTTGATTGCCTTATTTTAGTTTTCATTTTTCTAATGTAGGCATCCGAGCCCACCTCTTTTTTTTTAAAAATTAAACCTTTTTTTTTTTTTTTTGCTTGTTTCTTATTTCTCTTTGTCTTCCTCTCCTACAGGAAGTGGAATTCCAGACGGCCTGTCAGCGTATGTCGTCACGTATGAGGGAAACAACAACTATTACATTTGGGATGCAAAGAATGGGAAAGTATACGACAGCAGGAGCAACCATCTTCCCCTGCAGAATGTTGGATCCATGATCAACCATGAAAATGTAAACACTGCATTTGGTTTTTTTTTTAATTCTTCTCCTTCTCGGACATTTTAACTTATTTATTTATTTAAACCCCTGTGTTGGATAACACTTGGCTCAGACATCTGTGGAAGAATAGATATTCAATTTTACTTATACAATTCTTTATGTCCTTCTTAGCAGTGGTAAAAGCTGGAACACTGGAATTGTATTACACAACTTCAAATCCCTGTTAAAACCATTAGATTCACCTTCAGCTGAGGCTCATTAAGTCTGTAGAGTAACTTGTCTAGGAGTAAGGATAAAACTGATTCCAAAAATCCTGTTGGATAAGAGATGGTAACCCATCTAGGTGAAGGGCAACACTGATTACTAAAGTCCAGGGATATAATGAGCACATAAAATAGCCTTGTACCTAACTTGGGTTTGTGCTCGACCAAGTAGATATATCTTTCTTTCCTTTAACTTTCCGAGAACTCTCTAATGACAAATTATAGAAGTAAAAAATTTCAATTTAATCCTAATCAAACTGTATCTCAAAAATCTGAATCATTTGAACAGATATAATCACTCTTCTTGTGAATGTAAGACACAAAGCAAAAGCTTTTTAAATTTGTTGACAATATTTTTTGGTCTTTTTTTTTCTCTTTTATTGACAATTGAAGTAAATATCACTTTTTTTAAAACCAATACAATAAATTGATAATGAGATCATTTGTTGGTGGTTGGGAAAATGGATTCATTTTTCTTGTAAATCTTTTGGAAGCTAGATTAAGAAAGAATTTTAAATGATTTGTTTTTCTCATGACTTGTTCAGATTTGGGCAAATATCCAAAGTACGGACATTCCACCCCGAATTAGTTTTAATGTTCAAGAAACAGCATATTGGAAACCATTTTTCCATTCTGGCTACCCTAACCCAGGACTTTCATCTGTTCAGGTAAGAACAGAAATCTACCTTTAATTTATTGGTTGGATTTACTTCCCTTATATACAGGGTGTCTCAAAAAATCTACTTACAAATATAAATTCAAAGCTATTCCATTTCATTGTATGTTCATAAGTAAAGGATTTCTCGTCATTCAAAGTATGAGTACATTTTTTTTTGAGACACCCTGTACATATATAAATAGATATACACACACACACACTTACAAAAACAGATCGTGTTTGTATGAGATCCTATATCATATATCTTTTTAGAAAATAAAACCACAATTTTTATGTTAAAAAAAAACTTTTTTATATATAAAGTGGTTAAATGAAAAGTAAACTAAAAAAATAATTCAATCCTCTAAAATTTGCATATATACAATACTGCCTTAGAGAAAACCTTTAGAAATGAATATAAAAATGCATTCACTGCTTTCTCGTATATATAAGAGACTTCTTTAATTACCTGAGTGGAAAGTCCCCATCACCCTGGCAAAGCCGGGCAATACTTTTAATATATATATAATTGCTCAATTTGCAAATATTGAGCACTCTACTTTGCAATACAGAAAATACGTTTGTTCTCCAACCAAAGTGTGCATAATACCAAACTTGTTTATACACACACACACACATAAGTAATAAACTGACCTCAAAGCTTTAACAGCTTGTTCTAACAATTTTTTTTTTTTTTCTTGATTATAAATTATTTTCCAGGCTGACAGTTTGTCATTTGTTCCGACTGACGCTAGTTTTGTCCTTGACTTACAAGAAAAGATTGAAAAAACCTTGAAGACCAAAGTGACTGAATGGAGACGCAAATATCTCACTCGATGGAATCGATACTTCACACAAAATATACGCAGCCTGCTGCCCAAGTAAATTCTTTTTTTTTTTTTTTTATTGAAGTCATTGTTGATTAAGATCATCTGTTGGATTTAGTGCACCCCCCAATCAACCTTTTCAGGGCATTTGATAAATATTTTATACACACACATTCTATTTTTTTTTTCAAGTTGCACTATTTAATCCATAGCTGGAGGGAAGATGGGGATCCATACTTTTACCAAAGGTTATTAGATGACATGTTGTAAATAGAATAACGACTTCCTATCCATTGGGTCATGTTGACCGTCCCCTCCTTTTTAAGAAGAATAATTCAAATTTTGAATTAGTTTGGTTTTATTGCACATCAATCACTGTGGGTCATTTGATACCAAATCAGTTAATGAATTTGAAGAATTTTTTTAAATATTATTGTTGTTAAAGACCACTCTATATCTACTTAGCTGAGCACTAACTTTACGTGTTCATTTTGTAATCAGTGTTCCTTCATAATTTTGGCATTATAAAAGTTTCTCTGAGTGTGTGTTGGGATTGCCACAATCCAGGTGAATGTGCTTTACAAGTCGAGCATTCTGCTATAAACTTTGAATTAAATAAGATCGATGATATTATCCATGTTAAAAAATAATCGCTATAATTTTATCAGAATATAATTTAATATTGGTATCAAATCCATTAGATTCTTGATACATAAGTTCAAATCCCAGTTATTGTGTCACGTTTAAATAAGATATGTTTCCTCCAGCTATGAAGGTGCAACATGTGTTATTCAAAATATGAATCTACTCATTCCCTCTAGCTATGGATTAAAAAGTTTTAAATTAAAATAATTGTTTTTGGCATTAAATGACCTAAAATAAATCAATCAAATGGACAAGACCCATAAACAGTGAAATAACTTGTTTTCTTCACTCAAAAGAAACAAGGAAATTATAAGTTTTTTTTGTTTTGTTTTTGATTCAATTATCAATTGATATATAAAGCTGAAATTATAACTTTTAAACTAATATTCAATTTAGAAAGTTAAAGTGAGGTTGAAAGAAAGCAACCTATTAACCATTTTCTTTGTTTAATAACCCTAGGTTAGAACAGAATCGAGGCAATACCATCCTGGCAGAACATCTTAATGAAATGGAGCATCAATGGGGTTCTTACAAGGTAAGTCAAGAAATTGTCTTGGAAATTATTATTCCATTCTTATTTGGCAGAGAAAATCAATGTTTCTCAGAACTAATCCATCAGACTAAACAGTCTTTAGGTGCCACACAGGATTTTTCAAGAATATATTCAGTGCCAACACGTTTCAGATTTTTCCTTCAGGGCACATTATTAATCGGAATTTATTTCCTATCATTCCCTATTTTCTAGGATGTCTATATTTTACTTGGCTCGCAAGGCCCAACTGGTGGTACAAAAGTTACAGGCAGTATTTGCACATATATTTTATACACACACTCACATCATTCTTTCTTTGACTTTCTGAAAAGTCTTAACTTGAATTTTTTCATATTAAAGTTAAAAAATTTTAAGACTGATGTTAAAACTTTAATCATCAGAAAAAAATAAGTCAATAAGATGTGCCTGTTTTTTTTTTTCAATTAAACTTGTGTAAAGTTTCAAAACTAAAATGTCATTGTTTTTTGTAGGTTTCTGGATTTCCTATCAATTTACCATTCACAGAACTTGAAAACATTGTAGAATTTGTGTATGCAACAGGGGTTCATAACAATGATGCAAGCAATATTGAATTTGCCTTAGCTGTTTATATCTATGCTTATCCAAACAATGTGCTTTCTGTATGGATTTATATTGCTTCATTATTCAAACAACGATAAAAATCATTTTTTTTTTTTTCTATTGGAATGAAAGCTGAGAAAAAATGCTAAGTTTTAGGGCTCTAAACTCCCAAAATCATAATTTTATTCTATTTTTCTTTCCTGTTTGGGGCTCTAGGGCTTTTATATAGTCCTCCTAAACCATCCTTAGGCTGGTTGTTTAGAATTTTGGGGCAAGTTGTTTATTTAAGTATTTTCCTATTTCTTTTTTTTTCTTTTTTATGTAGAAAGTTATGTGACTTCTCAATTTTTAGTGTTGGATTCATATTTTTTATGAGAAGGGCTTTTAGGATTATCAATAATTTGTTATAATTTGGTGTTCGTGCTAGACAACCATTCTGAAGATGGTCCACTAGGACTGAAAATGTTCAGAAAACTGGGGGACTAAATGAAAACCCTAGACTCCTCAAAACCGAGGCTTTTGTTTGAAAACAAGAGAAAAATCCTGAAAAAGAGTTCTTTTCAACATAACATACATAGATAGCAAAATTCTGCCTAAATTTAATCGTAATTTTTTTTGTAAGATGGATGTTATTTAATTATTCCAGGATTATGGCATTCCAACTTTTAACGGTCATTTTATGATAAATATGGTTTTATACTAGGCTTATCAATATGTAATCTTTAATAACTGGCCTTGTACCCTACTAGGAATATATATACATATATACACCATTCCGTCCAAGAGTATTGTATACAGTCATATTACTTCTTACAAATAAATTATTTTTTCTATTCAATATGGTTTCTCATTTATTATATTAAGAAAAAAAAGAAGAAAAAAGAACAAGAATGCAAATTGATTAAAAAAAAGAAATATTGTATGTACCTGATTGAAAAATAAACAAAATCTGGACAGCAAAACAATATTGTGTTTTTCCATCCGGCTTCTGCAATATATGCTTGGACCTAAAAGTCCAGATAATATATAGGTCCATATAAACGGAAGATTTTTTTACATCTCTACTATGAGTCACGGTTTCATTCAGTTCCATTCCATTCATTACACACAATTTGCATAACCATTTTTGTAGACTATTGTCCATATCAATTTTTTTTTAGGACATCAGTCCACAAAAATGATTACCCAGGTTATGAAGCCTCATCTCATAGGATTTCAATTAAAAGAAGGAATTAATGTTTTTACTTAATGGTTATGCTGACAATACGAATGTCGTCGTAAGGTTTGTCTGTTTTTGGATTGGTTTTTATGTTGCTGATTGCTTGGATCACTTCCATTCCTTTCACCACTCGACCAAACACTGTATGTTTATTATCCAGCCATGGCTGAGAAGAGAAAAAAAAGGAGTTTAAACAATAATAATTTCAATTTCTAACTAAAACTGGAGACCAGCTTTTTAATCTGAGCAACATTTTTAAAAATTATTTCAATAAATCAAGTGGGAATAATTTTTTTAAACTCAAGCTTAATAACTTGTACCAAATCATTTTGAAAAGGAGATGTTATTTGTAACTAATTTTGACATTAAACGATTTTGTCGTCGACTTTAACTACACATTAACCTTTGTGGTAATTTAATGCTGAAAACACATTGTAATTAGAGTCTATTGGAACATCTATGCATATAAACACTCCTTATTACAATAAGATTTGAATATTATTTTATTAACAGTAACACTTACCGTGGGGACAACAGTAATAAAAAACTGGGACCCATTTGAGTTTGGTCCAGCATTTGCCATGCTGATTGTGTAAGGGCGATCATGACGCAGGCTAGGATGAAACTCATCTTCAAATTCACCACCCCAGATCGATTCACCACCAGTCCCGTTACCTTAGGGAGGAAAATGAACAAAGAATAATTAATTTTCATCATTGTTTTGAAGCAGTCAGTCAGAATCTAACATTATTATACTAGCAAGACCTTCTTAATGGAGTGGAGCACTAAGTATCATTTGCATGGTATTGGAAGAGATGTCATAGCTATGCACGGAGAACAAAATACTACAAGACTTAAATCATACAAAAAAGAAAAAATATTTAATGCTAGATCTTCAGCTTTGTAAAAATTATCAGAAACCAATTTATTTAAGCCTTTTTTCATATGAAACTAACACTAATCTTTTTTGAAGTAAATGAATTTTTGTAACAGTAGAAGAAATTGTTAATAGTTTTCTTTGTTTATTGATATATAACATTCCTCATGATGTTGGATTTTTTGCTTTGTAAGAATTATCTGAAACTAATATCTTACAGTGAAATTTTTAGTGGTAAAAAAATTAGACGAGTAAATATGTTTCACATACAAGTTAGCTATTTTATTGTTTAGTTTTATTGTATTCATTAAAATTAATGCATGACAAGAAAAAATTCAATCTTTTCATGACTAATTGTTCTGGGGTAGTTAACACCCCTGTTTATGACACAATATGAACTCAACCGGCTGTATATATGCCGGCCATTTTGGCATCAGAGACAGACATAATGCATACGGAGCTCATATCATATTTGAACTTTCTACCTAAATGATAGTGAAACCATATTTAGGGACACAACACTAATATTAACAAGTATTAAAACAAGACAGACATCAAAACTTGCTAAAAAAGGTCTTCATAGAGTGAGGGTTTACTTACAATAAATCAAACAAGACTTACCAAGAGGATCACCAGTTTGGACCATAAATCCTTTGATGATACGATGAAAGATATGTCCATTGTAATAACCATTTCGACTGTGGACACAGAAATTCTCCACCGTTTTAGGACACCTAAAAGAGCAAATTAACAAATCTTAGGTTTAGCTTTACATGAAGACAGCAGTCCGAAAAATAGATGTACAAATTATCAATCCTTACCTGAAGGATTGTGAAGATAAGAGTGCGGACATCAGTCCAGAAAAATATGTTCAAATTATCCAGCCTCATCTCAAGGATATAGAAATAACTATAATAAGGATGAGGATAACACTCCAAAAAATAGATGTAGAAATAAATCTCCTTTATGAAAAATGAGAGCAATCGGATTCTTTGCAAACAAGCTTGTTTGTGGGTGGACAGTTGACTAGTTGTAATGGGCCCCAACCCTGAGGACCAATGTTTTTTTTTTGGGGGGGGGAAAGGGGGTTTGATATTTTTTTAAGAGAAATTTGAACCAAGACTAACAAGCTTTTCTGTACACGGGCTTTGGAGTCAATGTTGTCCTTCACCTAGATAAGGTACTCACTTGATGGGTCTTAACTATCCAGATTTTGGAAACAGTGTCATCCTTACACCTTACTCACCATTATGAGCTCCATCTGCCTGAAGCAACCAAGAAATGAATCCAATTATTCACTTAAGATTATATGTGTTAAGGATCGGAAGTTCACCTGAGATTTGATTGATTGATTGATTAATTGAATGTTCAGATTATTGGTCAACCAATTGCTGTGTAATCATTTCAGTACAAAGAAGATTCTTTTTTTTTTCTGAGATTTGAACACACAGTATACGATTCCAAAATTCAAGTATTTAACCAGTCAGCCACTGTGATTGCTTATGTTATGAATAGGGCTGTGAAAATCGACTATTTTGCAATTTTACCATTTCTTTTAATTCTTTACTTATTAGTATGGTTGTGACAACAATTTTATTAAAAGATATTCTTGTCACAACCCTAATAACTAGGGATGTGATAAGCATATTCTTTAATGAAAGAATATGAACACAGCCCTAGTTATAAATGACAAAATTCTCAAAAATGACTTACTCTCTGGGAAATAGTTTACAGTGAATATCGCCAGATGAGGTATGAACCACTGCAGATTCTGCCACACGAGTATAAGTAGCATCCTGTGAAACAAGCAGAAAAAGATAATGAGTTAAAAATTCAAAGAACTTTTATCTGTTCCAAAGGAGAAACGTGTCAAAAACAGATAAATCAAGAAATTGTTTAGGTTAGCCATGAAAAAATCTTTATGAAATGAAGTTTGCAGTTATAGAAAGGTGTAATCACATCACTAATTGGGGTTATGTTAAAGATGTTGATAGGATTCAAATGAACAATTAAAGCAAGCGTTTTTTATGTATTTACAACAATCACTCAACCTCTGCTTCAAAAAATGTCCCATAGAGCTAAGAGATATATAATACTGTGTTCAGAAAATGATGGGGAAAATTAAATAGCTGCTAAGAGGTCAAACATGAAAAACTGAGTTGTTGTTGTTGTTCATTGGGGTGTCAATGTAAGCTCAGTTTACTAAATTAATGTTTCGGGCTTTCAAAAAATTACGGCAGTTTTCTTTGAATTCCTAAATACACAAATCAAAATGAGCACAAAAGAAGCATTAAAGCATTTCCCGAGTAAGGAAGGACAATACTTTAGATAATATATAGAAGTACCTCAGACTTATTAACAAAGTTGTAGATCTATATATTTTGTAGGGTAGTAAACTTAGAAAATTAATTACGAGTTAATATCTCTTTATAAGTGATTATTCTTTTCAAAAATCAATCAATCAACTCACTTGAGTAGCAGCCACAAGTTCTTCTTTAGAAGGTTTTTCATTGAATATGTCTCGTTCTGCATCTCCACTGGAAATAGATAATAAATCTTGTATATAAAGTTGGTTGTTGGGTTTTATGGCATATCATCTCCTAATGGATCATTTTATGCTAAAGTTTATTTCATTCTTAAACATACTGGGTTATAATAAAGTTCAGAATTTAATTAAACCTGGGCTAAAACTCTTCAAATTTTGGATAATAAAATCCAACAATTGTGTTTAGTTTGTGGTAAAGGTTTAATTAAATCTATAAAGAAAATTATAAGAGTTTAATATTTGGGACTTAAGGTGCACCACACTGTATATATCAAAGAACACAACTAAAATTGGACCAGATGGATAATAAAATTGTGTATACTTTATGGTTAAGGTTCAATGAAATCTAATAAAAAGAAAGAAAATTATTAGTTTTAGGTGCACCACCCTGTATTTATCAAAATCAACAACTTAGCTAGAAGTGTATCAAATCTCTTCACATTTTGGAGAATAAAAACCCTTCAATTGTGTGGGGTTTTTTTTACCTATCAACTTCGATGGGCTATTTATGCTCTTTCTTGGATCAGATCTTCTGATAAATTTTTGTTCTTATAGGAATTTAAATATTTTTTGTATCATTGTATTCAAATATATAAATTGTGTTTCCTTTGCGATAAAGTTACATAGTATTTAATTATTGGTAAGTTGATTTTCAGAGTTTTGCTAATTTATTTTTATTTTAGTGTCCCTGAGAAATTACCTTTTGATATCTTCTGGTTCTCGTTTTGTAAATATGTAAAATCTGTTCTTTTTAAAAGCCGTACAGAATAAGGTTGGGTCAATCAAAACAGTGTGTAAGATTGGGTTGTCAGCTGCAACCATGTCAGCATCCAAAGCTGCCTTCTTCTTTTTGCCTGATCCTTGGAACAGACTGATTTGAAGGAAACGGGCATTCTCTGGTTTTCCAAGGATACGAACACATTGGTTGGTAAATAAGTTGACAACTGAAAAATGGGAAAAAAAACATACAGAATTATTGGCATTGCTATGGAGATTTATGGATTTGATTTTTAATAGCATATCAACCTTTTTGGATATTTAATGCAGAGAACAATCATTTTTAATAGGCTTCTTTATTTATCAACACACTATAAGTATAACACAAGTTGTACTATTTAATCCATAGCTAGAGGAAGTATGAGAATTCATACCTTTCCAAAAGGTATTACACTAAATGTGTGAATGTAACAAAATGACTGGGATTTGAACTCATGTATTACAATTCCAAAGTGTCTATCCACCGTTCAAAGTGGACTTCCTTTTTTGTTTGACTAGGATTAGAACCCACATTTTACAATTCCAAAATCTAAGTACGAACCCAAAATGCCAGGTGGATTTTCCCTATGAAGATTTAAAGCCAGTAACTGAAACTTAGAATTTTTTTAAAAATATTTAAGCATAAAAGAAAACGATTCTAATTTGAAATTATGAAAAATAAACTCAATATTAAAAACGGAGCAAAAATAACATTCATTTTGAAGCTGAATCTATCCACAAATTTAAACTGAGGAAGTCTACTTGACCCAGTAGGTAGGCAGTCGGACTTTGAAATTGTAATACTAGAGTTTGAATCCTATTTGTTCCATTTGGATTCGTAATTGGACTAATTGGGAAAGGTATGAATTCTCACATTCCCTCCAGCCATGGATTAAATAGTAAACTGTGTCATTCAAAAAAACTACATGTTGATAAAAAAAAAACATTTCTCAAAAAAATTATTGTTAAATGAATTAAAAAGTTTTATGTGATGTAAAACAAAGAAACAAGTTTTATTTAAACTAAAAAAGAAAAAAAGATTTAAAATTATTAAAAATTAAAATTAACAAACCTTTGATGCCCAAAAGAGTACTGTAAAGAATAAAGTATCCACTTTCATCAAACACTACAAAAAAAAAATAAATAAAATAAAACACAAATTCCAGCAAAACCAATTATTTTTTTAAGTTTATTGAAATAAAAGTAGGGAACAAGCTCTAATGTTATTTCATCAAGAAGGTTAACTTGGAAAAATAAAATCTGCTGCTAAATTAGCAGAATGTTTGGAAGAAGACTATGTGCACTAGTATATATAGGGCTTGGTATATATCAGAGTTTGGAAATCAGTATGTCATTGTTACCTGAATTTAAGTCAAAATCTATTAAGTCAAAATGTAAAGTGGATAATTTGTAAATATTGGAAGGAATTTTAGGCTGCCACTTCTTACTACAAAACCAACCCTGATGTCTAAAATGTAAGGCTTGTCTGTACAAATGGAGTATCATACGATTTTACATCACATACAACATGCTCTCTTTCCATATCATACAACCATGACAATCTCATTTTTATATCATATTAAATATAAGGAAAGAGAAAGAAGGGGAAAAAATCAGTTGATCTTTTTTTCTGTCATTCATCCTTGCATTGAGATTAGGTAAGGAGGAGAGAGTAAGGTTAGAGAGGAAAGGTTTAAACGGTGTAGAAATCAAAGATCATGTCCTAAAAACAACTAAGGTTTGTTTGGCTGCAATTTAAAAAGGGATTTTGAATGCAGGAATTGAGTTTCAATATTGGTAAGCATTGACCGACAAAAATATTTACACTGAACCAATACTCACAGATATTACTGTGTCTGAAAGAGGAGGATTTTTCAAGATCACGTTCAACGGCCATTCTTCGGCCAAATTCCATGTTTGGTAAAAGTTGTTTAATCTGAAAAATATCAAATAATACAAAAATCTATTAAAAGAAATTATATATATATATTAATCTGTTGAGTAAGATTACCTATATTTATAGTTAGAGTGTTTAATACCAGTGATAGAACATGCCTGTCATTTTCTCACCTGTATGGTTATCTTATATATTTATAACACAAATCTTGTCTAAAAGGTTTTTGTTTTTATTTTCCTGGCAAGGGACTTTATATTAGGTTAAAATGAAACCTAATATAAAGTTTAGATAAAGGATTATTTTATATTCACATGTCTAATATTTTCGGTATGGCCGTTTTGGAGTTCATAGGGAATAAACTTACACAAAAACACACACACAGACAAAATTTCATTTACTTATAAATTTAGATCATAAAGATGACAAAAATTTGATACACAAATGAACAAGCCTCCTCTCAAGGAAAATAATATGACACAATCAACAAGTTTAGTTTAGTTTGCTAGGGTTTGACCTATCAACTATTTTAGTTGTGGGATTTTTGGTTTGTTAAGTTGATTGTTTGAGGTTTTGTTCTTTTTGGTGAAGAATGATTTCTGTAGTGATAAATTCAGTTATGTGGTATTCAGGCTGTTTTTGATTTGGGTAGTTTTTAAACTATTGGGTGGAATCACTGGGTTGGGCCGTTTGGTTTATATTCTAGAGAATAGCTTTATTTCTACAAAGAAAGAAAAAAAAAAGATTTAAAATCAAGAAAAATCTATTATATTTTTTACAATTATTTAAATTCATCAAAAACAAAGCCGGACTTACCTGTTGGGCAGAAGAAACTTGCTCTAATGATTCATCTAAAACTTTTGTTAATTTCCCAGTGAGAAATTTAAATACACGCACCTGAATTAAAGAAAGAGAAAAATAAAATTGCAAAATCTTTTTTATCAGAAACCAACATCAACATTTTTATCATTTGATCATCCTCAATTAGTTTTTGTCATTCATGTATAATGCATTTTACAATTTAAAATTTTGCGTGTATCTACTCTCCCAAGTGGACTTCCCACCAATGATTAATTGATAAAAAAAAAGAGAGAGTAAACTTGCTTACTTTTCTGTCTGTTGCTGTTGTTGCCATTAATAAACCATTTGGAGAAAAGCAAATGCTTAGCGGAAAACTTTTGTTCTGAAATAGAAAAATAAACAGGAATGTTTACAATTTGGTATCTTTAGCCAAATACCTAGGATTTCTATTCTATTTTTTATTATTTATAACCTTCCAGTCAACCAATGAGCCCTTTTTTCCTTCCTATTTTATCCTTGATATGCTTTAATTATTAGAGGTGTCGACTATTGGTCAAATTGACAAAACCTTATAAAACTAGATTTTTTTCTTTAGGCTAAAGCCCTTTCACTGCACCACATATTTTCATATCATAACTAAATCCTCTTTTCAGACTATTTACACATCCTAAGCCTGGCTAAAAAAAATTTGTTAGGGTGACATTTTTTCACCCTGCATCTTTTGCTGTCACCCGGGGTAGACAGCATTCCTACACCCCTTAGCCATGCGACTGATAAATAAAGAAAGAATGAAAACTAACCTTCATGAAATCATATAAATCAGTGTCTGTCTTATATTTCCAGTGAACGTTCTTTGGAAAGGAATAATCTTTTTTTGGCCCACTCCAATATTCTACCATTCCTGCTGAATCAGATGATACAGCAACATCAAATATTGTATTGTACTAAGAATTGAAAAGAAAAAACAAAAATGAAAAAAGAGGAAGAAAACAAAAAAAAAAATTGAAAAAAAAAGGGAAGTTGAAAAATAAAGACAGGAAAAGAAAAATGAAGGAAAAAAGGAAGAAAAAGAAAAAGTAAATAATTATAATGAAGAAGACAAGAAAAAATTAGGAAAATGAAAGAAAAAAAAAAGAAATTTTTAAAAATGATTAAAAAAGAAAACAAATACAAAAAAGAAAAAAGTAGGAAAAAAATAATGGAAAAGAATAAAAAAAGTATTATAATAAAGAAAGAAAAAAAATAAAGAATAAAAAGAAAAAGTGGAAAAACTAAATTAAAGAAGGAAAAATTCATAATCAAAAGAAAATAAAGAAAAAAAATAGGAAAAATATTTAAAATAAACAAAAAAATGAAAGGGAAAAAAAGCAACAAAAAGAAAAAAGCAAGTTGCAAAAATTGTCTCAAACTGACAAATAAGAATTTTTGATCATTCTGTTTTGGTCGCACAATTCCATTTCCATATCTATCTGGGCAATGTTCATCACCTACCTCTGATTATAGAATGAAAAAAAATCCTGGTATTTGAACTAGGAGCCACAGCCTGCCGGCAAACTTAAGGCAAGCCTTACACTCAATGGCAAGACATTATTGTGAGGAACTTCCAGCAAAAGGTAGTTGGATGCAAGGAAGCATGATAGTTAAGGTTTCTCTTTAAGACAGAAGAATATTACAAATTTTTCTAACTTAAAAATGGAACTTTGTGTATTAGTGAGTTCATTCCATATGAACTCCAAATCAACTGGGCTAATTTTCTTGATAATTCATTCATTCATGAGTCTGGGAGTATTTTTAGTTAGGTGTTGTTTCCATAATGTGTTAGGTTTTTTTAATGAAAATTTCAATTTAGACTTACGGAAATTAATGTCACAGGTTTATAGTGGAGTTTGTCTATAACTTGTAGAGGTTGGTTGCTTCCTTTGCTATCAAATACATAAATGCTGCTGGTTTTTGTGTCGGAACTAAAGAAAAAAAAAATGAACAAATAAGTAACTATTAAAAAACTTATAATATTAAACTTTATGTCACAGTCCTGAAAAAAAAAAAACATCTCCAAAAGATCTTACCCAAAGATCTGTAAGTCTAGCAATATACAAGGTGGGTTAGAAATAATAGGTGTTTTTAAAATTGTGTGCGAGTCGGCATACTGACCTCCTCAAGTTTAGCCAGCTCAACCACAGAACCCACATAATTTAGTATAGATTTTCATAGGAATATGAGCTTAACAAGCAGTCCCTAGCCGCATGTATAGATACGTGTCAAATTAAAAGAACTCAGTGGTTTAACTGTGCCCCCAGACACTAACCTGAGTATTTCCCGCCCTGGCACAAGATACAGTACCTGGTATTCTGCAATGGTCACCCATCTAACTTCTGACCAGGCTCAATGTTGCTTAACTTCGGTGATCTGCTGGAAAATGGTGTCTCCAACATGACTTGACCGTATAATGTTTTTAAAATTGCTCTGCTCAATATTAGAAACATATCAAATAGGTCAGTTTTTCCTTTCTTTTTGAAAAAAAATTCTAATGCTTTCTTAATAATAAATCCATTTCGATTGCTTTTCTCTAATAAATTCATTCCTAATGATTTTTTATACTAACTTAATTTCTAAAGCTTTTTTTAAGTAGTTAATGAAGCTCATTATATAGAAAGGCAGAATTGTACACTTGCAAATTTTAGTGGTGTGAATTTTTTTTTTCTAAAAAAACTATTGTAGTTTACTTTTCTGAAGAGCACTATGTATCAACATGAGGTTTTTTTTTCAATAACTATTGTGGTTTTATTTTCTAAAGAGCTACAGGGCATAAGGTCTTATACAAACACAATGATAGGATTTGTATAAGATATAGACAATAAAAATTTGTTTGTTTTAGATAAGTTAAAAATGTGAACAAATAAACATATCTTTGCATATAAGAGCTATGTGAAAAGTAACAGAGTCATCAAAACTAAACATTATATAAAATATATTATATTCCACACTTTATAAAATTGCAAACCTTTTGGAATAAATTGACGAAAAACTAATTTTTATTTAAATCTTTTATTTTTATGATTAAAAAAAAGAAAACACCTGTATAAAGTGGCCAGGATGGAAGTGTGTGTAAAGGAATGTTATCGTATCAAAGCAAATGCTATTGTAACTTTTAGAAGTTTATCTACAAAAACCAAAAAAGAAAGATACTCACATAGCCAGAGCTGCAATTGCATCACCTGGTGTATACAGCCATCCACAACACAATGGACTAAAACTCATTTTCAACATATTAATCATGTCTAAAATTTTTTAAAAAAAATTTTTTTTTTGTCATTTTAAAAAAACAAAGCCTAAAGAAAAAAAAAATGAAATTAAAAGAATAAAAAATCTAAACAAAAGGTCACTCATTTTAATGGTACCACTTTCATTTTTGTAGTTCGTCAACTTTTTAAGTTAAAAATTAAAAAATATGAAGCATTACTTTTGGAACAACCCTCAAATATAAAAAAAGTGGAGTCATAACTTTTGAAATGACTTTTGTATATAAAAATATTTGAAGGCATTACTTTTGGAACAACCTTCATATATAAAACCATAGGAAGCATTACTTTTGGAACTATCCTCGTATACATGTATGTGCATGTCTGTCTTTCTCTCTCAAATATATATATATACATATATATATATATATATATATATATATATACACACACACATGTTTATGTAGGCACCATTCTTTTATCTAAACCAATTTCATTAAAAGGAACAGAAAGTTGATCAAAAAAGAATTATTTTCTTTTTAATATCTAAATATCTATCGATAGATAGATATCATATTTACTCGGTGAGCACCAAACCCAAGTTTGGCACAGGGCCATTTTTACATGCTCTAACCAGGGCTTTTTATATTCGGTGTTACCATTTACCTACATGACCTGCTCTTTCGAGTTAACGAGCCCCATCTGCCTGAGGCAACTAAAGGTGAATGTAAAGGTTTTGATTGGGATTTGAACTCGCGTATTACGATCTCAGAGCCCAAGCTTCTACCAATGCTCCACCGTCGCTGCCCAAAGATAGATAGATAGATAGATAGATAGATAGATAGTAAAGAGTAAAAGGTAAAATCTAAACCAGGAAATGGCCACTGGTGATTGTTAATTTTATGTTTGCACAATCGTCAGACCATAGTCCCATGGTCTATCACCAATATTGAGCACTCTCGCTGTAAATTCGGGCAAGGATCCATCAACAGATTGATCTCTACCAACATCATTGTGTCTGTCTGTATATATATATATATATATATATATATATATATATATATATTGATTACATGTCTTATTTTAACATAAAAGCTTATAAAGGTCAGCAAGTGTTGCTGTTTTGTCAATTTCTTTTCCTTTTATTTTAGCTTCAACCCCCCCACGAATTGGTTTTCAATAATGTTTAGCTTTGTCTAAACACATCAACATAACTTCACAGAGCTAGCAGCAGTATTGGAAATTATAATAATAATAATAATGATGATGATGGAGGGTCTAATACATTCTTTTTATTGAGATTTTTTTTCATTCTCTTTTTAACAACATACTTTTTATTCATCTCCCCTGAGTCATAACAAGCTGTTCTCTAAACTGAGTGAGAATGATATCTCCCACCCATTTAACAATCTGTCATTAGCTGGTTGCTTTAAAGTACTTTTAGATAGTTCAGGCCATAACATTTAGGAGATGGTGGCCATTTATATTAATGGAAATTCATTTCTGTTGCCTCTTGTAATTCTGCCGCAATCTACACAAAATTATTCATTTTATTTAATTTTATAATTTCTTTTGATTTTATTTATAACTACATCAAAATTCCTTAGATAAAAATCTAGATAATTAAGTAGTTAAGCATCTATTAAGGTTGTTCCAAAAGTTTGTAAAAATTGAAATTTTACTCATCAAGTAATAACACCAACAAAAATGAATTCTCAAAATAAAGCAGTGTTTTGAGAACTTTTAAGAAAACTTGATAGATCAATAGATAGATAAAAATAGAATGAGATAGACAGATAGATAATGAGAAGCAAGAACACCTAACATTGTGAACATTTGTTGATTTCTTTCTTTTCTAACTCATTAATAATACCGAAGGGTTGGACAAAATAATGGAAATATCTTGACAATTCTCGAATCTAATAGATTATAAATAATCTTAACTAACTAAATAATATTAACCAATTCATTCAGTACAACAATTAACATAAATAAAAATTAAAAAACAATATTCACTACACCACATTGTCCATAAACAGTAGTTTTGCAAATAAAAAATATAAACAATAGATACGATGAAGAAAACATCCTATCAAAAATTAACATAATAAATAACAAAAATTCTTGTAGAATAATGCTTACAGATGTTCATTTCTAATTAAGGTTGAGGGTTTGATTTGGATGAGTTGCACTGATGATTTCTAAAAGAATGAAATAGATCTATATGCATATTTATGAATTATTTATTTATCTTAATTTTTAATTGTAATCAATACAGTTCATAAGTGACTGTCTCTATCCAACACTTGGCCAATTTTTGTTTTTGACACTAGAGAGTTTATATATAGGTATTCAATTTGGTTTTAAGCCATACAAATAGCTACTAAAGAGTCAAATTTGAAAAACTAGATCATTATGCACGGTACGTATGCTAGAACAATAAAACACAAAGGTTAAAATACATCATAAACTACATCAAAAAAACAAACACATAAGATCAAAACATACTAATAACTATCTTGTAAAAAACAAAAGAAAATGTGTGGCAGAAAGCTACATAGGAACCCAAGACCCTAAAACAAAGGCTCTTTTTCAAAAACAAGAAAAATGGAAAAGAAAATCCAAAGGAAAAAAAAAAGTTTAAAGTTCTCATTAACAAAATTTGTCTTTCGAAAGAAAAAGATTTATTTTCCTAAATAAAAGAGCACACATTCTTTGTACCCAGCATATTTATCATAAGTGTGGACTCACTCTGGAGTTGACACAGATGGCCGAACATCATGGGAAAGGTCAATACAAGAGTTAACATTTACTTTGTTCCCAATACAAGCCTGGGAAGGAGGCATTTATGAACAAACATCATACCTTTTAGTCCATAAACTGTCTTACTGTCAACACTTGAGTTTTCATTCACAGAAAAATCATTACACTAAATCTAACTCTTGTTATTTGTTTGCAGGAAAAATATTTTTAGATTCATTATTAAAAAAAAAATATTAATGACAATGTCAAAAAAAAAAAAAAAAGAATGTTTAAAATATGTGAAGAATGTCTACATTTGTATGATGCATACACACAAACTCTATTATATATATATATATATATATTATAATCTGAAGAGTGATAGTGCTTACATTTATAGTTAGAGTGCTCAATATCAATGATAGAGTTTGTTTATGTAAACAAACTGTCTTCCTTTCGGTCTGATGACCATGCAGGCGATAAACTGGCAGTCTCCAAAGTCTGTTGACTGTGTATACGCTTAACTACATGGTGTACAAAATGTTTTTGTGCATTATTGTATATAGAAATTTAAATAAACTTATGAATAGGGCTGTGACAATATTCTTTTTAAAATGTTTTATATTCTCTTAATATGCTGGACATATACTTCAAGAATATGCTTTTTTCTAGGGAATATTGTTTTAAAAAAAAGAATATGCTTTTATTTCTCGGGAATATTCTTTTTTTAAAGAATATGTTTTCTGTTAAAAGCATATT
>JAUZSX010004604.1:0-22285 GCA_034780655.1 Idiosepius hallami
ATTGAATGAGGACTGCAAAATGTTCAGATATACTGGAGTACTAGAGGAGAATGTCACACTGCCTTCGGGAGTGAGCACTGGACGTTGGCTGCGTGGGAACACACTGCAAATAGGCAGGGTGAAAATGGCGAAAACAGAAAGAGATGTTGCACCAGACAATCTTTGGAATTTCATGGAACCTGCTGAATCCAGTAAAAAGGTACTGATTGCTCGGCGCACAATCACCCTGGTGATGTGTGTGAGATCCCTTGATAATAACAATAATAATATATTAATTCCTTAGAATGCAGTGATTGCTGGTGAAATGGTTATGAAATTCAGAGTTCCTACACGACATTATAGATAATCATTTGACGGGGGCAATATGTTAAGTTGGCTGACACGTATTAATTAACTTTAAAGATAAGAACTAAAACCGGCAAGTAATCTCATAGATTAAGATGCCTCATAGATTAAGAATTCCGAATAAATACAATGATATAATAATTGACCAAAAGTTAAATTAAATTCCTTCCAATCAGAAAATAGGAAAATAGTTATGAAATTTAGTCATATTAAAGGACATTAAATAAATGTATATGATTATTATTTTTGTTCCTAATTGGCTCATTGCCTTCATCTCTAATTACAAAAGATATTCTTTAATTCTTGGCAGAATACAGTAAAAACGTTTTTTTATTAACTTTTATTGGATTGTTTTATTTTTCTTTTAGGTATTTTCTTTTCTTTTCATTTACAAACATTAGTTTCCTTGGATTTTTCTCATCAATACAATCTTTTGCCAGAATTGAAGAATTAAATTCCAGTTTCTCGAGTTACAGAAGCCATAAATATAATATAATCCTAACTCTTGTCTGTGCTCCGATTGACATCAAGGTAACAATGTATTTATTAGCTTGTATTCAAAATTTACTACAGATGGTCACTATGGCATTTTTGTAGCTGAAGGTTTAGTGTCCCCAGTTTTAAAAGAAAACATTAAACTGAAGTACACGTACTTTTTGTAAACCAAAATGACATAGATTGCATTGACAGTTAATGATTTTACTGAATTTATCCCTTTCATTTAAATAAAACAGGGAAAATGTGGAAAAATACCCGAGTGAAGTCGGGTATCAAGCCTAGTAATAATTTTTTCTCTTCTTTTTATGATTTATTATTTTCTGTATGATTAAACTTTCTTTTCTTTTTATCTCATTGTTTATTTTTATTTTTTTCTTTTATTTAATGCAACATGTTTCTTATTCATTTTTTTTTTACTTCCCAATGACCTAATACTTTAAAAATCTTACTTTTCATTTCTCTCATTAATTTTCAAAAAATAATGTCTTATTAATTTTTCCTTTTAACAAATAATTCTTCATTTTTCAATATATTTTCTTTTTATTGATAATTTTTTCTCTTTTGACATTTTCATTCATATTTCTTTCTTCTCAGCTCAATTCCTAAAAAAAGAGAATTCTCTTGTTTGTTTATCTACATTCATTAATTATTGATTGTGAAATATCTATTTGCAGCATCTTCATTCAATTTGGGGCTTACAAGAACATACAGACATTGATATCAACCAACATGCAAGCAAACATCACTATCTTTCTCATCGGAATAACTACACTTCCTCCAAACATCGGAACAATAAAACATCCTTGAGAAATTTCAGAACCATATACTAATATCTTTATGGCTTCATATTTAAAAATTTATCGTTGTTGTTACAATTTTCAACAGTCACTTAAGTCTATCCAAGAGATGCACACAATTCTTTCCTATATTTATAAGTATAGATAATGATTTGATGCAGTTGAAGTATTTACTTTTTAAAGAAGAGATCAATAACATCAGATTTAAAACTAGTTTCTTTGCCTAGAAGCTAACTTTAAAATAATTAAAATACAAAGGATCCAACTCAAGTGACAAATTTTTAAATTTATATCTTTTAAAATTGTCTGGGATGTAGTTTGGAAAGATTTTAGAACTTGAAAAAATACTTAAAAAAAGTCACGATATTAAAATGTTTTCTTTAATTGACTAAATAATTGGACAAAATAGAAAAAATAAAAAAAATTAATGCAGCATTCAAAATATGACATTGAAATATTAAATCTAACTCACTTGGAATAACAATTCACATTTGTTTACATTTTTTTAATCTTTGAATTAAAAACCCTATCTTTGTAATTCTATAAAAACTATTGAATTCAATTTTCACAAAGTAATCATTATTCGTCAACCATGACGATATATAATGTATTGGTTTATCTGTATTAGATTTTGTATTTGTATTTGTGTCAGATAAAATAGATTAGGATAAAATCAGAAAAATAAAACATTTATACTAAAATACATGAGTTTATAGAGCTTAGGCGTAAAATCACGCAGAAAGATACTAGAACACTTTATGAAATTTTTAAAGCACATACAACGCACTGTCGCATTTTTCTGTCAGAAATTATTTGTTCTGCCGATATTGTTTTTCTAAAGGGAATGATTCTAAGAGTTGGTGTTAGATTTGATCAGTTGCAAATCATTAGAATTAATTAGTGGGGTGTTAGGGTTAGGGTGGGTGTTAGGATTGAGGGTTGATTTTTGGTAGATTCGTTAACACCGTTAAAAATTCCATTCGAAAAACTACATTGTACTACAGTGATTTCATGCCAAAACTATAAACACACAAAAACATCTGCTTTTCCAGGTAAATAAAAAAAGGAACTCCTTAAAGAATTTCCCTTATAACCAAGTATATTTAAATTATGTCAAGTTGATCTGAATTCATTTTAATTAATATTTTTTTAATTCATTAGTGTACATAAATATGCAAGATAAAAAAAACTAAGGAAAAACAAAAAATGTGGCCATGTGTTATGCCGACGCTATATAGTTTTGGTTACACCTTTGTCATGTCATATTAGTATTTATTTTACTGTATCCACATGTCATTGATATAACACATGTCAATGTTTTTTTTTTTAACTTTTCTTTCATAAATACTACTTATACATAGGATTTTCTGATTTCTATTATATATACACATACATAAACACACACACACACACATAACTTTAAAATATATACATTTAAAAAAAAAGGTTTTGTCGTTGCGTCTAAGCAGCGAGGGGGAAGCATTGGTAAAAGGTTTGGCTCTGGAATCGTATTACATGAGTTCAAATCCAAGACTGCCTCGAGTAGATGGGGTTTGTTTTCTCGGAAGAGTTGCTCATCGAGGTGAAAGGCAAAACTGATTAAAAAATCCCAGGGATAAAATAGCCACCTAAAAATGGCCTTGTGCTTAACTTGAATTTGTGCTAGATCAAGTACGTATAATATTAGTTGCAATGATAATAATTTAAAAAAAATCTAATGACTACTTTTATCTAAGAAGTGTTATTGACTCATTTTCGAAAAAAGATTTTAGTTTTGATATATTCAATCACAAAGAAAATAAAAGGGAAAACATTTGCCCAATGAAAAGCATTACGTTCCTAATTATTTCTATACTTTTAAGATTGGTTCCATCGATAAAAAACAGTTGAAAGCAAAAGCATTCCGATTACATTATAGATTATTGTATTCCAAAGAAATGTCGCCATGGAAACATTTCTTAAATGGAAAAACAAAAAGCAAAAAAAAACAGGTGGTGGCCATGATGTTGATAATAACATTTTGATGGATACAATTACGATTATATGAAGGTTCACGTTGTATAGCAATTATGGAAGATAAAGACAACGGTCGATTTTATACAATGCTCTTCTAATTGCGGAAAGTTAGCATCTTTGATTTTACTATTATTATTTTTATGTATGAGATGAGACTTTATAATTCAATCAATATTAAAACCATGAAACGGGAATGATAAACAATTGGATTTATAACACGAACTGATACAGCCTTGATCGCCATCCGAGGCCCATGACCAGGCAGATGGAGGCGTTGCAGTCTCTGCGGTTCAAAGTAAGCATTGTCAGAATATAGCGGTTTCAATTCCTACCCAAGTGTGCCAGAGGGTTACTTGGTCAAAAAAACGTGGTTCGATAGACAACAACTATAGAAGACAGTGATTACTGGGGATTCAGTGACGAAACGCAACATCTCTGTCTGAGGTTACGGTTAGAACACCTAAAGACGGCCTGAGGGAAACTAAGCTTAAACATAGTGTAGAAACATCAAATTACCAAGAAGGGGACAGAAGTCCGAATAATAACGTCAATTCCTAAATTTGATTTTACTGTATTACTGTATTGTATTGAATTCGGTTTACCGACTTCTCATCACACGGCGATTCATCACAAGACTTTTCATCACGTGAATAATTCATCACAACATCAATAACTTACATCATCCCAAAGAAAAAGAAAATTACATTTATTCATGTAATTACATTTATTCAAGTTATTATGAAGTTATGTTTTTATTACGTTAAATTTTTAGCCCCTTTGCAATTTTATGGTTATTTTTACACAATATTATTAAAATCGATAAAAAGAATATCAGTCACCTTTTCAAACTTTTTAAGAAAATAAACAATAAACAGAATTTTTTTCAATTTTTTTTCTATTTTCATATTTAAAAATCTAAACAAACTTCTCCAAATAGTTTCATTTTATTTTAACTTAATGTTATTGTTAGCAAACATTACAGGACTTAAATTTTAAATATGTTCAAGTGATGAGAAGTCAATGTGATGAACAAAACTTTGAGTGATGAATTGTCAGCATGATGAAAAAAACATGATAAAAACTTTAGTGATAAATAGGCCGTGGTGAATCGTCGGGTGATAAAAAGATTGTACAGGAATTTAGGAGCAAAAATTAGGTCGAGATAGGGAAGAAGTGAATGACCAAAAGAACCAATGGTTTTAAATGTTATCTTTTGGATGCTAAGAGGCCGATATATTGGCCCTGATAATATAAGGCACAAGAAGACGCACTAATATTTTGGGTTTATTACGTTTCAATAACTTATCAAAAGTACCAGGTAGTCACTCAGAGTTGTTAAGTCGGGGTTCAAAGTATTAAGGAAATAAATTATCAAAAGCCAAACTTTATAAAATGGAGTAAATTTTTAAATATGGTTTTGCCGTTTGTTTGGTTGGTTTAACGACATATCACCCATTTTGATTTATTTTTGGGCAGCGACGGTGGAGCATTGGTAAAAGCTCGGGCTCTGGGATCGTATTACTCGAGTTCAAATCCCAGTCAAAAACGTAACTATCACTTTAGCAGCCTCAGACAGATGAGGCTCGTTAACTCGGGAGAGCAGCTCATCTAGGTGAAGGGTAACACCGAATGTAAAAAGCCCCAGTAAGACAACGCAAAATGGCCTTGTGCCAAGATTGGATTGGTGCTCACCAACAAAAAATATAATATCACACATTTTAATTATTGAATGCTAAGAACAATCATTTATCATAAATGTTCTTTTTTCCACGCGTAGCTCATTAAATAACACAATATGCCCTGTTTAATCCATAGCTTGAGAGAAAGGCGGAACAATCAAATTGATGAGCTAAATCGACCTGGTGTATTTGAACGAACAGTGGCAAAATGAATTAGATTAGGTTAGTCTGATTGAGTTAACGCATCTTTTCCACCTGTATTTTTTAAATTAATACTATCCCTTCAACAAGATGAGTTATTTCTCCCATTGACTGTTGAAAGTAAATGAATTTGACTGGGATTTGAAAACACGAAATATTATTCCAGAATCCAGATTCGCTGCTCATAGACCTTTCGGAAATTCACAATAATTTATTATTATCAGACCTCTCTGGTAACAATGGCTATTTTAGTTATTGAATCAAATAAGTCCGAATTAAAATAAAAATTATTATACATCTATTTTCCCCTCAGGTAACAATAGTTACTTTATCAATTAAATGAAATTAGTTTGAATTCAAATCAAACTCTTAAAAGCAATGATAGAAAGAAAAATTATCCATGCTTTTGAATTCTAAAGTAAAATTGCTACGATTGCAAAATCAGTAAATCTATACATTTCTATTGTGTACCAGTCATTTGTAATAATTTCCCTTATATTTTTTTTTATTCTTATCGACTCTTAGAAAGGAAATTAACATTAGTGCAAATTAGTTTTTAATTTCCGTTCTCTTTATAAATTGTTCGCTTCCTACCAAACTAATCCTAGATTTTTACAGTGGTATATTCTTATAGAGAATATATTTATCTTTTCGTAAATAATAAAAATGTAAATATGTCCTTTGTTTAAGGAAAAAAAAAACTCTTCAGTGCTGAGTAAATTATCAACTGAATTTGTTTTCATTAAAAAGCAACAGACAAAATTTTTGTTTCTCTTACAGTTTGAGCTGAATGACTGGAGTAAAATATTTCTATTTAAAGAAATGTTTTAAAATATCAATAAACTAATGCGAGAAAACTTTCAGGAAATTTAGTCGAAGAGAAAATTCAGAAATTGAATCAATCTCGTTTAATATTAATTACAAGGTCATGCAGTTTGGTCACTTGCATTGGGATGGTGCCTAATCGTGTCAGAGCATCAGTGACATCACTTCAATGATCTATGGCCAGTCGTTTGGGGTGGTATTGCTTGGGCGATGGGCACAGCCTATCATGGAATGAGTCGTGCCCAGGTCAGTAAACGTGTGGTTTGAGGATGCTGATCACATCGAGTAAGTAGAAAAAATATTAACTCTGCACAAATTCAGAAATGCCTCTTGACACCAGCCTCAATGATATTCTTTTTTGTTTAAAAAGTTTCCTGTGCCATTGGACACGGGTGCTATTACTTAAATTATGAGAATCCCATCAGCAGAATTTATTACGATCTTATATTTTAAAAAAATAACTTGTCTTTAAAAATGTCATATCAGTGTAATATCAAAATATTTAAAAAAAAAATTTTAACTTGAAATAAAGAAAATATTTTTAATGATCTAAACAATTTATCGACTGTAGGTGTTTTATTTTTCACGGGGTTTTATAAATATAGATATAATTTTTGCATCTCTTAAACTTTGGTCCCTTTGGTAAAAAACTTATTAAAAATTGCATGTTATTAAAGATTTATTGAAAAACTACGTTGTTTAAGACCAACCCTTTTTTTATTGACGATTTATCCTGACGAATTTCAATCCGATTTGTTTCTTAGATTTTGCTTCTTTAATTTTTTCCTCAGTCTGTCTGATCTGGAAAAGTCAAGTCTTGCTAACCTTTCCTTCTTTATTCAAAGACGCACGCAAACAGGTGTTAAGTTTGCTACCGTCACCCCCACCCTGTAAAAGACTTCATCATTTTCATTTGGCCAACCCGAAAAAAAAAGATATTCTATATAGAATTGAACAAAAGACTATTTTGCTAGTTTGATTTTTTATCTGTGTGTCTTTTTTTTCTCTGCAAATTCGCACGCAAACAGCTTTTTTTTTCTTTTAATTTTGTATGAAATGCACATGTGAAAGGAATTTCTAAATTGACATTTATAGTCAGCGAATGTTCTGAACATCTAAGCTGACATCTGTCAAACACAAGATATTTAGATAGACTTTTTTATACTATCAGTTAAGTGAAAAAAAAATCTGGAACCAGAAATAATCTAAAATAAAATTGAAAACATCATGCTTTGCAAAACACTAATAAAGCCTGTACATATTGTGTTTTCTCCGGAGGAAAAAAATATCTCCGTGTGGTTACACAAAGTTCGAAGATTTTATAGATATTTCAAAGCCATTATTTAAAAGGTAATTGAACAAAAAACATTCATTTAAAGAACGAATGCATCAATAAAATGTTACAGGTTAAATTTGAAAATTCTTATGGTGTTATTTAGAGATATACTGTTTGCCACCATGCAGCAAACTGTTAATACACTTGTTATTTATTTTTAAAACGTTATAATGGTTTCATTATAATTACCCTTTGGGTCCTGACTTTCCAAAATTACCAACTAGTCACTCAGGCCCTTTCTAGTATTAGGGCCGCAATATTATTGTGCTTTTTTGATTAAAAATGTTTAAAACAAAAAAGATTAAAAATGTATAAAACATAATAAGTTATCTCTTGGTTTTACATGGTGCAATGGTTATGTGATTAAACTTTGTCTATATAAACATCAATTCGTATTCACTATTCATTTATTGCATTTTAATTTCGGGCTATATATTAAATGCTTGTGCCAAACTTAGTTGGTGCTGTTCACCAAGGATATATAATATGTTAAATAAAGGTGTTAAACGTCTTATACCTTCCAGCTGGGGTTTAAATGGTGTAACCATGATTGTTTTAATAATCTCTGGTCGAGAGTTTTCTCGTGAAAATTGTTGTGTAAAATTACGAAAAAGGTTTATCTAAATATAAACAAAACCAAATAAGCATATTTAATTATTAATGATATCAGTAGAAATATATACATTTTAGACCTAACCATTTCTTATATAACGTAGGGATAAATTCCCGAGATCCAACATACATATAGAGATATGCTTATTGCTTTGTTTTGTCAGGTCGGTGACATTTGTTTTTCAACCATTTATCTGATTCATCTGACCTCAAATCGTTTTTGTGACCTGCAGGTTTCTTGTCCAGTCTTCGGCAGATGCTCCAACACTCCATAGGATCAATCAACATAACAGGATCAGAAATGTTGTCTCTGTAAACAATGGGGTGTTGTTTGGGTCCATGATCTGGTTTGCAAGTTTTAGGACAGAGTGGAAACAAAGGGTTGGATTAGTTAGGGAAGCAACAGTATTGACCATAAGTTTAGTGTTTTCTTGAAGCTTCATGTGATTTGTCGCTTCTGGTCTGAACAACAGGGATTGACCACTAAAATCACTTATATAAATAAGTTCACAATCAACTGGCTAAGATACATAATTCCAACACGTTCTTAGAGGTTTTGCTCGACATACACTGCTCGTTTTATTTTATCTAGAAGCTGAAATATTCAGATCCCTTCACTACTCATGATCGACAACAGCCAATGCCTTCCAGCTATCCTTACATTCTTCAGGTTATCTTACGTTTTTTTTATTTTTATTTTGCTTGCACTGAAGCATCCATTCAAAGAACATTTCACCGAAGAGATAAACACACACACACATTCCCTCGTTTTCTCTAACTAGATTTCTGAGTTGGATTTATTTTTGTGTTTTTTCTTTTTCTTTTAGGTTTAGTCTAGTAGGTTTACATTTATCTTAATAATTGTTTATTTTCTTACATCTCGACATACTTCGTGTTCTCCTTTAAAATTATTTTTTTTGGGTGGGTGCAATTCTACCCTATTTGGGAGGGGTGAGATTTTCTTGATAATTAAATGATCGTTGTTTCATTTTTTTTTTTGGCCATACTTTACTCGTTTCGTAAAACTTATTTATATCATACCATTTTACAAACCTTGTAGACTTTGATTTTACAATATCCCATCGGTAGTTCCAATTTGTTTAAATAAATGTTTCACGTTAAAAGAATTTGTGTCATTTAAAATCGATTTAAACCTAAATTATAGAACCAATATTTGAAATCGGTGAATTTTAGGTTTAGTATATATTACTGAGATAATTAATCACACAATACAATAACCAATACATTTGGACTATGCTCCAGATTAAATATCGGATACCGAATATTAACATTAATGAACAATTCATTAAAAAAAAACATTTCTAGAATATCATTATTCTATTCGATTTTAATTTTTTGAAAAAGACTTTATGGAGGCGTTAGTGTGATTATTAGTATAATAATATTGCAATTTTAAAATTTATTAACATTTCTGAATTACATTTGACTTCATAAATGTCAATACTATTTCTATATAGAGAAGGGAGGATACTACTTTGAGGAATATTACTTCTGTTTCTACGATTTAGACTCCAATATAACATTTAAGACAAAAAAGTAAGACTGATAAAATGTTTGGACTCAGGAATCAAGAAATGTTAGTTCAATTCTGAATGAGACTCTTTACGATTTACTTAGTAGACAAAATTAATAAAAACGATTGAAAATAAAGTAAACAAACCTTCAAATAAATACTTGACATTTAGACTGACTGATGCAGGATGTAAGAATGTTTCTAGAATTATAAAAATGTGAGCACGTGTTATCAAGGCGCTATTTATTATCACGTCAAATATTGTGACTTGAGGAAATTTTTAAATATTGGAGTGGACTTTGCGATTTAGGGACAAATATTTGGAGATGCTGTAATCAAACATTTGATGCTTTGAATTAAAAAAAAATCCTATAAAAACAAACTAATGCTGCAATTATTTTTAAGACAGGATTTACAAGGATCTATTCTTTAAATGGCATTTAAATTGAATTTACTGAATTTAGCGGACACGCATCTATTTCTACTATGATATTCTATTGATAAACAAGATGAATGTACTTTCTTTGAATTTGATTATATATGCAGTCATTATATATGTAGATTCTTTTGTGTTCCACTTTTACAACATAAAATCAATAGCTAAAAATAAAAATAGAAAAAAAACAGCACATCGTGACAACTAATTTCAGGGGAATATCCTCATCTTTTCTCTTTTGATTTGAGAGTTTTTTGTTATATCTGAGTGAATACGCAGATTATGCTCTATAAGTCATGATTCTTCAGATAATAAAGATTTTAATACAAAAAATAATTAAAGTAAACTTGCTTTCTATAACAATATCTATTAGTTGTACGGCATGAACCGCTCATGGATATATCTAAAAAGGTCGATGTTATTAATATTTCTTTGGTTATGTTTTCAAAGCTTTGTAAAGTGAAAGGTTATGACTGTTCTGCTAAAAATAATTGAATTATCATTTTGCAGCTAAATTACAACATAATTAAATAGTTAAATGGATACGCGAATATATACTTAATTATACGTCATACCTACCCCAATAGCGAGGGTAGTGGGTCTTACTAGCCCCACCTAATTTTATTTTTTTATAAACTATTTATTTGTTCCATCCCCATTCATATTGTAAATGTGGATCATTATCGTTATTGGGGTGTTTTAAGTAGGAATGGCCCATTGAGTGAGTTTGGGGTTTTGATGACCGTGGAGTGTTGTGGTGATGGACGCATATGCTAATCGTTTCTAATAAGCAAATAAGTCGTGAAGGATAAGGTTATGTAATAGTTAGAAGATCAGCCCTGAAAACCTCTATCCTCCCACTGGCCTTGTGCTAAATGTGTATTTACCATATTAATAAATATTATATACCATTTAATGATATAATATACGGGTTTTAAGCTTTTTTTTTTAAATTTCTCACTTATCCTTGCTGGGTAATTGTTAACAGATCATTTTTGCTAGTGGGAAAAATATAAAAGCGATACATTTATATAAACATTTAACTCTTTTTTTTCAAAATAATATTTCTAGAAATAAAAGTTTTGAAAGAAAACAATGTAGTTAACGTATTATTAGGTTTGTAATGTTATCATTGGGGATCGATTATATTAGCAATTAGGATTGGGCGAGAATCGAACCTGAAACTAAGAATTTGATATCTAGCTTGAGAAAAATAGGTCTGGGAATTCAGTCACCAAAATGTGGACCGATCCATTGTTTATAGAAAATTCAAAATGGTTGGAAGTAAAGGAATGAAAGTACATTGTGTTTAAAAGTATAAAGAAGAATTTTAATAACACATGGATTAGATATTTTCAATTATTAAATTGAAAAAAATATTATAAGAAAAAGTTAACTTTAAGAATATACGTAGTTTTCTTTCGAGCACGCGTTGACAAGATAACTAGACGGGCCGTTGCCCCCCCCCCCCGGGCACCCTTTCCAATTTTCAATAAGAAAGATAAAATGAGTAAACAAAGTATTTCGAAAACTAAAGAAAATATCATTGTGCTTTTCATAAATGTAATTCATCACCAGCAGCAAGTTACACATACACACACAAACAAACACACACACACTGAAGGACACACAGTTACTACAAGACGATCAATGGAGCAGAGAAGATAGGAGAGCCTATAGGTTGGACCAGATTCACGGGGGGTGAGGATTGCTCAGGGCGTCCCTCACGACATATCTCACCTTGGTAGAAAGAGGCCAGCAGATACAGGGTGCCCTCATAGAACTTGGGGCCCGAGAAGTGGTCTGAGGTCATAGCGAAAGAATAGAAAGCTAGCCATCCTTGTCTCTCGTAAAACGAAATCAGGGGAGAAGCAAAGAGAATTCTCTCCCTCATCACGTTACAGGTTGTCCCAAAAGTATTCTTGAATTATACCGTTAATAAAAAAAATTAATGGTGAGGGAGTAAATATTATTATTTATTTTAATATTTGATTCCAAATGGTTTTACAAAATCTTGGGTACCGAAGAACAAAAGCATACAAAGATTAAACATAAAATATACAACTAGCTTTATCTTAAAAAAAAAAGCAACAAATAAAAAAAAAGCAAGTAAAATAAATAAAATATAGTTTGTCTTTCTAATTTACTTGACGTGTGTCCCGCGAACATTGGGGGGGGAAGAGAGAGAAAATTTTTTTTCCCAATATACAGCAGAATGTAGAAATTAAAATTAGTTATGCTGGCATTATTATAATTCTTCAGTGATTACAAACCTTCATAAAGACAAAATTATAATGCTGGAATAATTATATTAGAATAATGGAAAATAAATCTACTAACCAGTTTATATAGGCGTAAACATTTAAAACATAGTAAAGTTATTTCTAAGATTGTTTAAACTAATTTCTCCCAATACCAAATTAAAAATATACTCAATAATCTTAAATATTAGACCCTAAAAGGCTTATATAATGGCACTAACGACCAAAGGCAAAACCCTTATTTCGGCTTAAATGTGCTCTTCTAATAGAACGTCTCTGATCGACTAGTTGGTGATTTTGTTCATTGATTGATTTAACCAACATATCGACACTCATTAGGTCACTCAATGCTGAAAACTATTTTAATTGCTGTCTAGTTTACATGTTTTTGATTTTGTTAAGCCGAAGTATAAAGTTTTAAGGTAACTATTTGGAATGCAAATCAATGGTAACAACAGTACGCTCAAGAAACCAACGATGTTCACATCTTTCTGAAGCTGTCTGATTCCAGCAAATATTTTTCTAATTGGCTTTTGTGTGTTTTCCTTTCTCAGCGAAGTCTTCTCTAGACATTCCAGGGTTCCCAATCGAAAAACCGGGTACTCTATCTGATGGAGTCGATGGTATCACGTCTGCCCGTCGGACGTACAGACGCTATCGCGCCTTCTCGGACACACAGACGCTATCGTGCCTGCTCGTCGGACGTACAGACGCTGGCTAATCCTTGGTTATATCAGTAATCGTCGTTAATCTGCTTACAAAAGACTTCCACAAACCTTCAAACTTTATATTGAGGGTGCGTCTCACAACACACGAGGAATTTATAAACTGGTTACTAGATTAAAAAAAAAACAGTGCGGTTTTTACTACAAACTGGATGTCATAAAACAAACTAATTTACAAATGGATGGATAATGAAATATGCAAACCCATAAGGCTCATTTTAACGAATATTGAAACTTGATAGTATGTTTTTAATCATTTGAAAACTAAAAGGCGGATATATCGGCCCTGAGAACATAAAGCAACAAACAATGCACCAATATTTTGACCCTAATACGTTACTCCAATATAACTACTCTGAGTGAATATTTGATAATTTTGATTAGTTAGGATCCAAAGGATAAATAACATGCTGGTCAAATCCCTAGTAATTACGTCCGTAACAAGAATATTCCTAAAACAAAAGCATATTGTTACAGCCCTGCTAATGTCTTCAAAATAAGAAGTACAAAAATCACAAAATAGTCAAGTCTGTGACAAGAATAGTATTTAATAAAAAACATATCACAGCCCTAGTTATTATCTACGAGTTAAATAATACATATTGCGTACATACAAAATAACGTATATAAACGATATTGTCCCCGGCATTAAATGACCTAAAAGGTTCTGTACGGGAAAACCAAAAAAGAATGCATTTGTATTGTTCGATCAACAATATTTCTCTAAAGATAAAACGATTCATTTAACTAAATTTTTAACTCTTTATCAAAGCGTTTTTAAGTACCTATTCACATTCCCTGCCTTTTATTTTAAAGTCAGAGGCACATGATTGATTTTAATAATTGATCTCTTCCCTACTCAAAACCTATAATAACCTCATATATAATTATTTCTACAAAATTCTTTTATCTAAGGAACCATATCTACAATTTAATGTCTTTTTTTAAGTAAAGTGTCTCTGGTTTATTAAGGGGAGCATGTTCCATAAAGAAATATGTATTTATCTAACGTACTATCATCGAAAGAACAATTTATATTTTGTGATATATTTAGATGGACAGAAACTTGTATACCAATGCAAAGCTTGTAAGAAAAGGGAGAATGAATTCAAGAAACATACATTAACTTAATTTGAAATAAGTCATTATACAAAAATTATAGAAAATGTATAGAATGAAATATCAATATTAATTTAAGTTAATTTCAAATTGAAATAAATGATGGCTATTAGCGCCTCTTCGATCAGAAAATGGCTGGAGAATCTTAAAATATGACAGGATTGCATAGGCTGTAATAAAATTATATTTTTTTGATGTAAAGAAATTGAAATTTTAAGCATCATTTTTATGGATTCGTTGTTCATTATCACAACTTTGTCATTTCCATTGCCAAATTTTAAGCAACTGCTATCGAAAAAATAACAGATTTTATTGCATAAAACGCATCACAATATGGAATATTAAAACTAACTATATTCCTTTATTCTATGAATTGAATAGTACACAACTTACTAAAAAGAAACTACGTGTGAATAAAAAACATTTATAGATAAAGATTTTTCTCGGGGTTAAATAGCCTAAAATGACTAATATTTTATTTACTTTGTGAGCACCAACCCAAGTTTGGCACAAGGCCATATTTACGTGCTCTTCCCCGGCATTTTTTGCATTCAATGTTGCCTCTTACCTAGATGAGTTGCTCTCCCGAGTTAACGACCCCCATCAGCTCCAGGCAGCTAAAGATGTATGCGATAGTTTTTGACTGGGATTTGAACTCGCGTACGATGATTCCAGTCCCCGAGCTCCAAATTAGCTGCCCTAAAATACCTAATATGCCGTTAAAATACATTAAAATTGTATGAATAGTATCTTTTATACTTCATGAAGAGTGATTTCTTGGTGGGATCCATTGCTCGAAAAAGTCAAATGAATATAAGAAGATATGATTTTTCAATCGAGTTATCGGATCGACATTCAAATCATTTTTGCAAAAGTTATTTTGGAAATTATTTTACACAAAGACAGAGTTTAGTAAATTACAAAAATTCTGTGTTCTAAAATTACGGTTTGAAGAACAAAAACCGGCAAATGATAAAAAAAATAGCAATACGATATAACTATCCCATCAATCCTCAAACTGATAAAGTGGCTTGGCACTCTAAAAATAAGATCAGTAAAAATACCAGTACATTCATTCGATCCTGACTGAAGGAAGAGTGTAGAACCTTCCTGACAAGCTGTGAACGGCATAACAGGCCTGTTGACGGATTGCAAAATTATTTTACACAAGCACACACACACACACACATATATATATATATATATATATACAAATATTTACAAATTATTTTACATTTATACATCTTATAGATAAAATTATTGCATTTATTTTTAAAAGTAAAATATAAAAGTATCTATTTGTATGATTATCATTTTTATTAGGTTTAGGTTTTTGTTGTAATAGCAATTTATTGCAGATTGCCTCGAGACGACCAAATTTTCGAATTAGTTTCAACACTAATAAATAGAACATGAACGTTTCTAGTTCTTTAATTAAGACACCTCAGGATTGTGGATAATAAAAGGCCAGAAAAATTAAAAGAAAGAAAACGAAGTCAAAGCCTCAGATTATTTTTTACGATCGCTTTCTGAGATAAAAACTAAAACTTCTGATTAATTCATCAACTTAACCTAATTAAGACTCTAAAATGTCTACGTGGGAACTAAAAGTCTATGTAAAGAAGAACATTGTGCAAATGAATCCAAAACAGCACAGTAATGAAATAAATTTAAATGCTTTGTGTATTATTTTTTATGTCAGGATTGACTTTTCGCCGAATGTAGAAGTAAATCTTAAAAGTAATAAAACCACACGGAGTATTTTAACAATAAGACAAAATACTCAATAAGACTAAAGGAAAATACTCGAGATTCTAATACTTTGATACGCAAAACACGAGAAAACTGTTTTGAATTAAATCATTCCATCTAATAAATCAACATATAGTTCTTATAAGAATGTGTTTTATAAGTTTTTTTATCTTTTATTGGAGTGTTATAAGTGGATTAATATTTTAAAAAAATATATATTTTAGAGAGTTATTACAAGGGTTATGTCTTTATGAAACAATATTAAACTCGTTACTTCATATATTTGTAATTTTACGATTACTTCGTCTAGTGTCTTCCTTAATATAATTCTGTGATAAACAGATATTGCAAAAAAAAATATAAAAAAACAAAGATGTACATTTAATTTTGATAAATTTATTTATCAAATCCCGATGCGCTTTTTTTTAAAACTAGAAACCTATATCAGTAGAAAACACCGTCAGCTCATTTCTAAAGTTTAGAGAGAGAAAAAGAAATAAAAAGAAATGATAGGCCCCGCCAAACACATTTCAGTTTTCACTCTCTTTATTATACAAGATTGATTTACATCCCTATCAACCTATTTATTTTCACGTTCACATTTGGAATAAAATCTCTGTGTGTGTTGGCATACTAACCAATGCAGCTTTAGCTGGGTCAACCACTGAACACACACGATTCAGTGTTGAGTCTCATAGGAATTTTGAACTTCACAAGCGGTCCCCAGCCGCATGTATAGATGCCTGTCTAACCAAAGACTATGGGTACATATACCCAGTGCTTTAACGGGCAGCGATGGTGGAGCATTGGGCTGTGAGATCGTGTTAGGCGAGTTCAAATCCCAGTCAAACCCATTACTTTCACTTTAGCAGCCTCGGGCTGATTGGGCTCGTTAGCTCGGGAGAGCAGTTCATCTAGGTGAAGGGTAACACCGAATATATAAAGCCCGGATAAGAGCACGTAAAAATGGCCTTGTGCCAAAACTTGGGGGTGCTCACCAAGTAAATATCATAATTGGACTAATACACTTTGGGAAGGCATAAACCCCAATATTCCCTCCAGATATGGGTTAAAAAAGCGAATATTGTCTTATCAAACAACAACAAAAAATACTACTTATGTATATTTATTATAATATATCCACTGGCCTTTTGTAATATGTGTTGTACTTCGCATTGATGAGTTAATCTCCCGAGTTAATGAGCCCCACTCGTGTAATACGATCCCAGAGCCCAAGCTTTTACCACCTTCTCTGCCTAAAAAAGTTGATATGCAGTTAAACAAATACAGACAAATAAAAATGATCTTTTGCATATGTGTATATGTATACAATACATATTGCAACATAGACCTAATTATACACAAAGACATACACACAGATACCCACACAGATACATACACACAGCCACACGCAAATGCTCTCACACGGACACACAGAAAGGCGCACGGGTGCACGGACACTCAAACGCACACAAACACTGTCTCTGTTACACATAATATGTTACACACACAGATACACACACACTGATGCACATAGAAATATGCACAGATATATTAGCATATACAGAATTCTACACACATCTAGGTACACACACCGATGACACGAAGACACACACAAGCCGATACACAAAGATATACGCCGACACACGTAGACACACACATACCCAAAGACACTCATACACACAAAGACAGACACACAAAGACAGACACTCAAATACAAAGACACACACATATACACCGACACACACAGATACACATACGAATGCACGCACATAGACTCTCGCCCAGACTCACACAGACACATATGAAGACACACACAAAAGGACATAGATAAAAGACATAGACACAAAGACACATACATATACGCCTACACACATATACATATACAAATACATGCACACAGAGTCTCACACAGACTAACACACACTTACACAGACACACACATACACACAAAAACAAACAGACGCACACAGACAAAGACACGCACATTTGGACATAGACACACACACACGCGCACACAAAAAGACCCAATCACACACACATAGGCACAAACACACGCACACAAATACACAGACACATATATACACAAGCACATAGATACAAACACACACATAGACACATACACACACAAAGACACATACACACAAAGACAAATACACAGGCATCGACACAGACACAGATACACAGACACACACATAGACACAGACACACACACAAAGACACAGACACACACTCATAGACACAGACACATACACACACTCATAGACACAAACACATACATAGACACAGACACGCACATAGGAACAGCCACACATTTACAAAGCCACATATATAGACACAGACACAAACACATAGAGACAAACATACTCACATAGACACACACATAGACACAACCACACACATTCACACAGAAACAGACAGACACACACTTATAGCGCATGATAGAAACTAACAAGCGAATGTCAGGAATTGAAAAAAGAACAAAATGATGAAAAAAAAAAAGATTTTGAATACAAAAAATAATACAAACTTCAATTGTAAATAACAATAGATTTTTATGCTTTACAAAACTCAGAGGACATGCCGATGTTTTCTAAAGTTTAAAAATAAAATAAAATGAAATCATATAAACAAATTCGATAAGAAAAAAATAGAAAAACAACTCAAGAAGGGTCTTCTTGAGTTGTTTTTGAGATAAGTATGTTGTGCAATAAAAACGAAATAAGCATCAAATTGTTGAGAAAATTGTCTAAAGTTAAAAAGAAAAAAAAAATGGATTCGCCATAAATAATATTTTTTTTCAATTAAAGATGTTGCATGTTTTTTTTTTTTTTTTTTTTAAATTGAATTTTTATTCCATTCGTTTGAAAAGCTAAAGAAACAGAAAAAGAAAAAAAGTTATAAACAACAACAACAACAACAACAACAACAACAACAACAACAACAACAACAAAAACCCTTTAGATAGAGTAAAAAGAAAAAAGTGATCATTTCCCTCACATGTGTTTGCAAATAATTGATATCGAATTAAACAGCAGCCAGTCGGCAAGAAAACATTAATTTATCACAAGTTGCTTAAGAGAGTGCAGATGTTAATGCGATCAACTTTGAGCGACCGTCCTAGCTCTTATGGGTGTCACGCTCAATGTCCTTGTCCCACAAGTGGTTCTCAACAAATTACTCGTTTGTCGACACTGGACTTTACTTCAACGAGCGTGGACGACGGCTTATCAGTAGAGTGATAAAAAACAATGACTGCATGACTACGTTCAGTGATAAAAACGTGAGATTGTTTAATTGCTTACCAACCACCTTATTCTATCTTTCTCGCTCAATGACTAATAATCTCATACTCTCTCTCTCTCTCTCTCTCTTAAAATCTATAACATTTTACACACACACTCACACACACACATATGCACATATATACATACACACACACGCATATATATGCATACACACTCATGCGCATATATATGCACACACATACACATATTTTTTCGAGTATCATATTAATTTAATATATTGCGTTAGAGCGTCATTGTACAACCTTCATAGTCTTGTTTGCTGCTGCTTTTTCAAATACAGATTTCTATTACACGTCACGTTCACGAGGCAATAAAATTCATCGGCGAGTTTTAGAATACAGATTATAGTTATTGTTTAAAATCATAAGTAGACGTAGGTTATATTTTACAGGAAATACTCCAAACACACACACATACATATAGTGCCAACAAAAAGATATCCGCACTTGTCATTTAAAAAAAAACGCAAATTTTAGCCAAATCTGATGATACTCGTTAAACAGTTTATACCACATTTGATTCACTCTTTATTCCTCTATACTGTTGCCCACTTATATCTTAATTTTAAACACACACACAGACACAAACACGCACACACATACACACACACACACATATATATATTTATACATATATATATAAATATATATGTGTAGTAAAAATGTAATATGGTTGTTCCAACGAGAGAAAAATTGATAGTTTGAAAGCGAAAAAATGAGGACGAGAACATTTAGTTAATAATGCTTTAATTTTAATTTTAATATTATGATGTTATAAATACACAGATATGTGTATATAACATATTAATTTTAAAATTGAAATTAAAACATTATCAATTAAAAGTTCTCAGCATCATTTTTCGCTTTCAAACTATCAATTTTTTTCTCTCGTTGGAACAACCATATTACATATTGACTATATATATATATATATATATATGAAGATTAGTAATGCCACTCTTATCTTCTACATTTCCTTTAATCCAACTTCCCATATGAATCTTTAGTCCATGAAAAAATGGCTTCAATCTTGCACCTAAAGAGCATTTAACTTTAGTGGGTTCAGTGTGCAGCTTAGGTTCCTTAAAACATGGTTCTTTTTTCTAACCAAAGTCTGAGTTATATTTTTGTTAGCATAAAGAAACGTGTTTAGGGGACCCTAAACTGCACTCTGAACTCGCAAGTTAAATTATCTTTGGGTACAAGAACAACATCATGTTTTCCGGGACTACTTGAATTTCATAAACATCTATTCGTTGTCCTGTCATTGTTTTTTCTTCTTTCCAATAACACCTTTAACGTTTTTGTTGTTTCCTTTTAAGATATATCTTAATTTATTCTTTCCTATTTCTATTTTCGTCTCTCTTGCCCTCATCTGATTTGTAAATCTATCTCTCAACCAGTTCAGCTCATACGTATATGCTGAGCCACTGACCCCGACCTTTTTCATACAATACAACAGCTAAAAGGTTTTGAGCGAAATTTTCCTGTTTAACAGGAAATTATGCTATCCGAATCAGCCATTTCATCATCATCATCATCATCCTCATTATTCGTATAATGTTTCTTCTATTTCATCTTCTTTTTCAATTTTTTTTCTTCTTTTTGTTCTTCGTCTTCTTTTTCTCTCCCTTTCTTCTTCTTCTTCTTCTTCTTCTTCCTCTTCAACTCTCTTTCTTCTAACTTAATTCCTCTTTTCTTTTCTTCTTTTCTTCTTCTTCTTCTTCTTCTTCTTCCTCTTCTTTTTCTTCTTCTTGGTTAATTTTTTTTATTCTCCTTTTTCAACTTTTTACTTCTTCTTCAACTCTATTTCTTCTTTAACTATTTTCTTCTTCTTCTTCTTTTTCTTCTTCTTTCTTTTCTTGTTCTTCTTCTCCTCCTCCTACTTCTTCTTCCTCTTTAACTCTATTTCTTCTTCTTTAACTCATTTCTTCTTGTTCTTTAATTCTTTTATTCTCTTATTTCTTATTCAACTCTTCTTCTTCTTCTTCTTCTTCTTCTTCTTCTTTAACTCTTTTCTTTTTTTCTTCTCCTAATCTTTATTCTCGTTTTCTTTCTCATGTTCCTCTTATTCTTTTTCCATTCTTTTGTACTTTTCACCCTTCTTAAAACATCTTTTTCTTTTCACTCTTGTTTTTTTCACCTTTACCTTATTTTTCTCGTATCACGTTTGAGACACTGGTCACCGTCAGATCAATGAATTCAAGCAACGTAAAGCCTGGTCAGTACTTTTCTTTCCTATTATACGCTACGCCTTTTCTTTTTTTTTCTTCTTACTTTTCCATTTTCTTTTCCTATTCCTTCATTTCCAGCTTCGCAATGTGAGTGAGGCAGTGGTAAAAGCTCGGAATCTTAAATTATATCACACGCGTTTAAATCCTAATCAAAACCATTGCATTCACTTCCAGATGTCCCGGGCATATGAGGCTCGTTTACTCTGATGAGTATCTCGTCTAAGTGTAAAAAAACACTGATTAAAAAAACAGTCGGATGAGACCCGTCAACTTAACGATGAACTCGCCTCAGTGAATGGGTAACACCAATTACAAAAAAGCCCAAGGATATAGTGAACACGTAAAATAAGCTTTGTGCCTAACATGGGTTGGTACTTGGCCAAGTAGATATATCCTTCACTTCAGACAGCGATGGTGGAGCATAGATAAAAGGTCGGTTCTGGAATCGTATTACGCGAGTTCAAATCCCAGTCAAAACCATTACATCCACTTTAGTTTCCCCGGGCAGATGAGGCACGTTAACTCGGGGGAGCAACTCATCTAGGTGAAGGGTAACACTGAATTAAAAAATCCCAGGTACTTAGAGCACGTAAAAATGGCCTTGTGCT
>JAUZSX010004714.1:0-22283 GCA_034780655.1 Idiosepius hallami
ATTTGGAGTCTTGCGATTATCACTTCCTCCCTTCTTGTCATTTCTCTATTTGGGATTTGGCTTTTTGTTTTTTCTTTGAGGTTGGGATTTATTTGTTTGAGTTTGTTGTTTTTGTGGGTGTTCCAGGACTCCTGCCATTTAGTGGTTAATGACCAAGTGACGTATACAACCAGATTTTGATAAGAATGGTTGCATAGTAAGAAAAGAACAAAGAATTATCTTTATTTCTTCAAATGTGTTCCATGATTGAATAGAGAAGTAAAGGGTAATAGTTTTAAGGCTGTGATAATATACTTTTATTAAAAGATAATTATTGTCACAAACTTGGCTATTTTACCGTTTATTTTAATTCTTTACTCGGGGCTGTGACAACATTCCTTTATTTAAAATATCCTTGTCACAGCCCTAATAACTCTGGATATAACAAGCATATTCTATAATAAAAGAATATTGTTCCAGTCCTAGTAATAGTATTACAATTTATAAATTAAACTTAAAAAAAAAAGGGAAGTCCATGCTTCAAGTTTTGAAACTTGCTACACGAGTTCAAATCCTAGCGTTTCCATTACATTCATATTTCGACTAAAACTTTTGGGAAAGATATAAATCCTTTTATTCCCCTCCAAATATGGGCTGATATTGGTAAAAGCTTGGTCTGTGGAATCGTATTATGCGAGTTCAAATCCCAGTCAAAGCCATTGCATCTACATATACCAGTCTAGGGTAGTTGGGGCTTGTTAAACTTGGGAGAGTATCTCAACTAGTTGAAGAGCAACACTGATTTCAAAAGCCCACAAAAGGTCCTCCAGTTTGGGGGTTGGGTATAGGGCTAATTTGCTGCCAAACGCACCACTGGGTGTAAAGGTTAATGAAATATGGGCTGATAAAAGATGAGAGAACTTTTTTTTTTGTTATTATTAAAAACTTAATTTTTTTTTTAATGATATCTTGCCATAGAGTTTTAAATACAACTGTCCTTCAAAGCAAGATTAATTTTGGGATAGTGAAAAAAAAAATAAAAGAAAAATAAAAAAGAAAAGAACAGAAATATTATACAAAATAAGTTTATTTTCTTCTGAAAATGTTTTTATATAAATAAAAAAAAAATTAAGAAAAACTTTGTCAATATCTACAAATAAATTGTACAATAGTAATCAGTATGTGAACATTTCCATACATATATATATATACATACATACATCTATTTACAAATAGCAGTTAAGTCATTTAGCATGTCCATTCACAATTGATTAATATAAAAGTTGAAAGGTTACAAACTAATCAACATTTAAAGAAAAACAAAATTTAAAAAAATTCATAAAGGTACCATTAGCTCTCAGCCATATTAATGATTATTAGGGGAAAAAAACTGTTTTTTTTCCCAAATTTTATTTAAACTGAAATTCCTATTTGGAAGTTTTCTATTATAAAGTGAAGTGCAGTAGAAAATTCAAACGCTCTTTTTTTTTTTTTTTTTCCAAAACTAAACATTCTTGTGGTTTGTTGTCTATCACAGCCAATAAAAACAAATTAAGATAATAATTGTACAATCTTGTAACATTTTTTTGAGGGGTAGGGGTGAAGGAAAAAAAAAAAAATTTACTGCACTTAGAAATTGAACAGAAACCTCCAATAAAATAATGCATCGTAATCCCAGCTTCCCCTAAACTTAAAATAACAGAAATTTATTGGCTGAAGATTCCAGAAGTTCTTTCTGGAAGCCATTTTAACCGGTTAAGTCAAACGGTGCAAAAAAAAAAAAAAGTTTTAATTAGAAAATAATGTATAATATTGAAGGAAAAAGAAATCTAAACTACTAAAAATAACATTTATGTTAAATACAATGGAAAAAGAAAATATTAGAGATTTACTTATGTTATATAATATTTTACCAAAAATTCAATTTAACTTCCTTTGTTCTTGGTTGCTTGAATGCCACCATGGCATGGAGTGACTATTTCTTAAGGTTTTATTTATTTCTTCTCATTGCCTAGAAATCCGCATTATTAATAAATAATAAAGATAGTAATTGTAAGTTGATAATATTAAATTTTAGAATGGCTGAGAGCTCTTTGTTGCTGGTCGTTTTTAATTTTTTGCAAAGTATCATATTTTTTTGTTCTTGGTAGCCATTTAAAGGTTCATTTATTGTTTTAAAAATTTCTGCTAAGTTTTATTTCTTTTGAAGCAAGCGGGATTTTTTTAAATCATCAACAGATTGTGATGGCCATAATTTCTTTTTATTAAAAAGAAAATTAAAGTCAGCAGTTGATCAAGTTCTTTATTGTATACTGCAAAGCAATATATTGCAATGGTTGGAGTTTTTTTTTCTTTTTAAATACACCAACACCAAAGACTCTTAAAATTTCGTTTTTTTCTCTTTTTTTTTTGAAGTGGATTTGAAAAAACTTTTTTCTTCTTTTCACAATTTTTTTTTTCGCTGCATGTAAAATCTGATGACAATAGCAGGTTTAGAAAAACAAAAAGAAAAAGTAGTTAAAACGAAATTGTGTTGAAACACAATGTAATGTGCATCTCTGGCCATTTTCTACTCTTAAGCAAGTAAAAAAAAACAAAAAAACTCCTGCCTATTTTACCAAGAATCCAAATCTAACCAAGCCAAACAATTTTTTTTTTCTTGGTCGCTCAAATACTACAGAGCCAGGACGCGGACAGACCAAACTCACTGGATACAGGCTTCTTTGTCTTTCTTTACTCACTACTTGGGAAACTACACATTCAATAATAATTAATTAAAATAATTACAATAGTAGTAGTTTTAATAGTATTAAAAACGGTTAAGTAAGTGAGATAAGTAATTAGAACTATTACTTATTTTTTTTCTTTCACATTGTCTTGTTGCAGTAGTAAGAAATTTTTGAGAGGTCATCAATGAAAAAAAAAATTTTTTTTTAAATCAACTCTCAAATTAATGACAGAATTATGGACCACAGTTTTCATTTTGCCCTCTCCCTTCTTTAAGGTAAAAGTTTCACAGCCTAATAATTGTCATTGCCAATTTCTTTTGCTTATTATTTTTTTTTTTTTGCATCCAGGACAATTCCAAGAAAGACAAGGTGTGTAGGAGGGTCAAGGTAAGCAACTGCTGTTGAGGCATTTTCGTTTTTTTTTTCTTCTTTCTTTCATTCATTCCTCTTCAGCTTAATTGTCGACAGTCGTGTTTCCCAAACGCAAAACAGCTCGACCTGTAATTCGGGCCAATGTCAAGTCTTCAAACACCTGGTTGGCATCTTCAATTGGAAAGACTGCATAAGATGGTGGACTCACCTGAAACCAAACAATAGAAAAACATCAATTTTTATTTTCTAAAACATGGAGGAACATTTTGAAGAGAAGGAAACATTCAAAATGGCAGCCTTAACTCATAAACAGCTATTAGGAGTAAGAGAGACCCTTTAATCCTATGTACCCTAGAGAATTGATATATTAGCCCTGGTAACCTAAGGTAAATGAAGACACGCCAATATTTGGTCCTTAATATGGTCCTCTAATAGAACGGCTGATTGACTGGCTTTGTAGGTAATTTTGCTAAGTCAGGATCCAAAGATTTAAATAAAATAAAGCTTCACTATCAGACTGAATGTTCACAAACTAATTAAGTTTACTTATAAAGTTACAGAAAACATTTCCATCTCTCATTCTATAGAGATGCCTCATGTCCCTAAATATTCTTGTCACAGCCCTACTCTTTACTTAACTATTTAGCGATTTTACCATTTCTTTTAGTTCTGTAGTTATTACAAATAATCTGTGACAAGAATATTCTTTAATAAAAGCATATTGTCACAGCCCTATTCATGATTTGTATTAAATAATTGTTTTGTAATAATAAAAAGGTCAGATATTCTTTTAGGTTTGCTTTAATTCAATAATAAATTTACATAATGAAAGACTCTTTCTTAGCAGTGATTTAAAACCTCTCCCATTGATATTATTATTATTATTAACTTAAGATTAGAAAAAAAGCCAAAAAAACTTTGTGCAAAGAATTGTTGTTATGTAACTTACCCGTCCACTGGCAACATGTTCTACAAGTTCAGCCAGTTGGTCTGGAGATCCTTTTGGAATACTGGTAATGCTTTGTTGTTTTGCAGATAACACATTTAAATTAATGCTGATATCTTTAACAGTACTGCTTCCAACAATTATAAGACCTTCCTGCAAAGACATTCAAAGAAGAAACATTAGAATATTAAGAATGGTAGTTACTTTTGAAAAAAATGAACACAATTTTTAAATTAAATTTGAGGATTTAAAAGATTCAATTTAAATCTAGATTCTTTTAAATATTTTGAAAGATAAAATTTTAGAATAGCTACTTCATTCTAAATAAAAATATTTATAAAAATATTAAGTGCATATTTACTTCAAAAGATATCTATGTAAGTTTTAACTTTGTACATTAAAATAAAAGGGAAAATAGAATTCTTAGACTTACTCTATTAAGCACTTGAAGAGATCTATTCATAGTTCTTCTTGAACTAACAAAGTCAATAACAACATCGACCCCACCACGACAGGTTTCAAGTGTTCTCTCAATAAGGTACTGTTCATGTTCTGAAAAAACAAAAACAAAAAAATATATATATTAAAAAAAAAATGATAATAAGTTTAATAATTTGTATAGTTTAGGAGTATTTCAACTATTTTTTTCTTTAACTACAAGCTGAGGCAATGCTAAAGAAAAAAAGAACTGGGATTTGAACTTTGGTATTACCATTACAAAATTCCCAGTGCTTCCCCCTCCCCTTCAAAAGGAAAAAAAAAATGTTTACTAAAATTAATACGCTTTCTTACACTTGTGTTATGTGGCCTAATTTAAAAAAAAAATAAATAAGGCAGTGTTTATCTACTTATCTGTTGTCAGACCACAAATAAATATTAAGTTATATGAGAAGCAGAAAAACAAACTAGGTCGTGTGACATTCTAATAAAAATACCAGAACTATTCTGGTTTAGAAGTGAAAGTATGCCATTTGTTTATTTATTTGTTCAAATATTATCAAACTAGATTTGAAGTCTAGAGTGATTTAATCCTTTTGACCCTGTCTTAGCAAAAAATACCATCTACTCAATAAAAGCCATTTAATCAGTGGACCATATTAAGTCCAAAATATTAGGGAGTCCTTCAAAGGAGTAATGCTAGGAAGATTGTTACACTAACTAATGTATAGCTGGAAGGAATAATCATCATCATCATACATTTTCTAAAATTTATTAACCTAGAAGTAAACTTAATTGAATATGTTTTTTTTAACTTAGATTCTTAGGAATTCTAAATTAACTTAACAGTCCTATTCACAACTACCACTTATAATTGTACTACATTTTTAACCCTTTCGACCCTGACTTAGCAAAATTACCAACTAGTTAGAGTCGTTCTATAAAAGGGCCATATTAGAAACATTTACATATATAGAAAAATATATAGATGTATTTTTTTTGCCTTAGGTCGCCAGGGACAATATATCAAATAAATATAACAAATTTAGACATTTTTTTTTCTTCGAATGGGGATACTTATTACAAAAGTATCTTAACATTTTCTAAAAAAAAAACTTTATGTAAAGAATATATCTAAGAAATAACTGGGTCTTTTTTAAAGTTGTACACATCAAGAGTGCGGTGTAAATGATTTAGCTAAGGAGTTAATTCTAAGTATATTTCAAATAGAAGTTAGAGGTTTAATTCTGATAACGGGCGAAAAAGAAGTCTTTGAGATACATCAGCTAAAACTTGCAGTAATGAAAAAGGAGGAAAACTCACCTTCTTCATTCCAGTGGATACAATCATAACAGCCATGATCTTGAGCAGTTAGCAATCGATCAATCTGTTAAGAAAAAACAATTTGTCAAATTAGAACAATGCTTATCATATATAAATGTTGTACATAAAAAACAATTGTTTTTTTTTAATCCTTTAAATGAACTTTAGTTTTTTTCATCTTTTTTTAGACATTCTTATATTTAGAAATTGAAAATGAATTCTAATTAAATTCATTTTTGTTATTAATAAGATAAAAACAGAATTTAAAACAATATTATAGTTTAAAAAAAAAATTTCCTGCTAAGCTCTATAGACCTTTAACTTTAATTATAAAAATCAGGATTTAAAATCAATTCAATGAAAATAAGAAAAAAAATCTAGAAATATAAATAAAAAGTATATTCATTTATACAGGCTGTAGTTTTTTGTGAAATTATGGTCAATTAATACTGTCGCCTTTTTCAAGTGATAATTTTTTTTTGTTCATGAAAGATCCTGATTAATAAGTAAGGATCAACTATTAAAAAGCCAGTTAATAATAGTCTACTCACACTGCTGTCTGCTGTAAATACTCTGACATTGTTGTTTTGTTCACCAATCAAGTGTTCAGCTAACCGTAAGGTCCAAAGGCCTAAGCCACCAGCACCAACCAATAAAACATTAACAATAGCTGGAAAAAACAATTAGTTGATCATAAATACAAAAGTAAATGAAAATAAAATGATTTTTCTAAAGTTTAATTTATTTTCCAGTAGAAGATAATCTGTCCCATTCTTAAAGTTTAGCAAAATAACAAAAACAAATCTCATCTAAAATTACTTCATGTTTTGTTTTTTAACTTACAGAACACAATTACCCAAACTTTTTATTATCTTGAGGATTTATAAAAAAAAAAGAAAAAAAGTTGAGCAATGGAATGAAGTCATCACCCCTCTACCAACTATTTTAATATTGGCAATTTTAAGAATCTGATTTATTTTTTAATCAATTATACATACAGAATCTTAAATTCTAGTTTAACCAAAACAGAATTACTATATCCTCTGTCGGTATTAGTGTATTTTCGCACACGTGGGTGTATTTTGAACTAACTATCACTAGGTACAGCACCCATTGGTGTTAAAATTCAGTATTGCCCCTCTGTCTCTTTCACACCCACAAGACAAAATTAATTCAAGTTAACTCACGTTTGGTTTCAGCCATTTTCTCAATATGTGGTTTGGCTTTAAGGACTGCACTATAACCAGTGAGACCTCCTCCAGGGAGCATTGCCGCAACAGCCAGAGACATATTTGATGGCAGTTGGTAAATTTGGTCAACATTTTTGACAGGCAAGAATTCAGTATAACTGTAAAAAATAGAATTGAAAGGAGTTGTTTAATTTTTAAATCAACAAGAATGGAATGATTTTGAAAAAGGAAATTGGGCATACATGCATGTTCATGAATATATAAAAAAAAGAAGAAAAACCTTAAGATGGATAAAAAAAAGTTCATTACAGTTCCTTAATCCTTATCAAATGCATTAAAATAGATTAAAAAATTAGTAATGCAAAATTTATCTTTAAAAAAAAAAAAAGTTAAAAGCCCTTATTTTTTTTTAACAAAATGTTTAAATACTTATTTGTAAAAAATTTAATCCTTTGAAACCTAATTCAGCAAAATTACCAACTAGTAGAGTTATATTAGGGGACCATACTAAGTCCAACATGTGTCTTTTTTTTTGCTTTAATTCGCCAGGGCCGATATATTCGCATTTTAAGGCCCACAGGATTGATCAACGAAAACAGTTAAAGAACTTTGGTTTCTTTTGGCAAAGTTTTGAATAACCTTTTTTTTAAATATAATTTTATTTATAATATAATTTACGGAAACCTGAAACTACTTTAAAAATAAATAAAAAAGGGACTTGGTGGTTTTGGTAACAATAATAAAGTAGAAGCTCAAGTTACATAACAGACGTTAAGTAGTAGCAGATGTGTGAAAAGTTCAATGATGGATTGGTTGGTATCACAACTACTACCACAGAGCATAAACAGCAACAGCTATCTACTGGGAATGGCTTTGACCCTTTAGACCCTAAACTGCTAAGTCAGGGATCCAAAGGTCGACTTTAAGACTTTCTCTAGAAATTGGGTTGGGTTCATAAGGGTGGGAAGAGCAAAATAAGGACAAGAAAAACGTGTAGCAAATAAAAAAAGGTTTAGTTCCTTACCCTGAGTCTGCAATTTCTTCGTTGGGGTAGATGATAACCCGGTCACCGGGATTAAGGTTTCTGTTCGGTAAAGAGTTACACACTTCATAGATAATCCCAGAGATTTCATAACCGGGTAATCTGGGACGGTAACCCTTTCGTCGGACATGTCCCTCGGAATAACAAGCACCAGCAAAACACACCTAGAAGAATAGAAAGTTAAAAATAACAAAAATTAGCATTTTTTTATGAAATCAAAAAAGAGAAAAATATATCTTGAACCCTTTCGACCCTAAAGGGCTGATATATCGGCCTTAGTAACCAAAGGCAAAAAAAAGACACACCGACATTTTCAACCTATTATGGTTCTTTAATAGAACGGCTCTGAGTGACTACTTGGTAATATTGCCAAATCAGGATCCAAAGGTGGAGATTGAAATATCGTTGTGTGTGTGTCTTCTTTTGCCATAAGTCGCCAGCAGGGCCGATATATTGGATTTTTAGGGTTTAAAGGGTTAAAAAAACGAAGGATTTAGTAGCTGGAATATTTTTTTTATATTTCCTGTCTTTACTCCTAAGAACTTTCAAGTGTTTTGGAACTTTTAGTAAGCTATAGATTGTTTAATTCATAAATAAATATACCCAACATCAGAACGTTCAGACTGACTGCCAAAATAAGAATCTATCCGCATCCGGAAAGTCAATTCATTACACGTAGAAAACCCCTAACTCTTTGAATCTCGACTTATCAAAATTACCAAGTAGTCACTCAAAGAAGAGCAGTTATATTAGAGGAATATATTAACCTTTTCGACCCTACAGGGCCGATATATCGGCCCAGGTGACTTAAGGCAAAAACAGACACTGATATTTTCTCCCTAATATAGTTGTCTATGACTAGTTGGTAATTTTGCAAAGTCGGGGTTCTAAAGCCAAAATATTAAGGAGTCTGTTTTAGACTTGTGTTGTCAGAGCCGATATATCGGCCTCTTAAGGGTCCAAAGGATTAACAGTATATGGACCACAAAGAACTGTTTTGGGTCAACTAAAAGAATAAACCTTAATCCTTTGCATCTGAAAAAGCCGATTTATGGGCCATTATTGAGACCTAGCAAAACCGCTTTTTACGTCATTGGCCGCCCCCCAAAAAGATTAAAATTTCTCATTTACTCAGCTTTCAAATTAAAACTTTTATTTTCATTGCAAAAAAAAATCTAAATTCTAGCGCAAATAATACGAATAGAAAGAAAAAAAACTATCAAAATAAGCTTGGAAAGTGCAACTAAAGTCTAAAAGAAAAGAATTAAAAAAAAAAACTTATAGCGACAGGTTATTTATTTATTTATTATAATATTACATTCGCGCTATTCCAGGCAATGCAGGAAATAAGGTCAGTGGTTGCTTTGTTTCTACACCCGAATATCACAGAGTTCGGCAAGAAAGAGAAAAAGAAATTGTGTCACTTGGAGGAAACGTCCTTCAACCTTGGCTGCTGCTGATGATTGTGTCAGTTTCACGAACTGAACACGTGTTACAAATGAAGTAAACAACATCCATTGCTTTCTTTCTTTCTTTAACAACTGAAATAGGTTTTCTTCCTTGCTTACAGAAAGTAAATACGTGCAGCAGCAGAGCACTGCAGCAGCATGTCGTTTAATAAACACTTCAAACAAGGCATAGTAGTATTCGTAGTTAGCACAAGTATACAATCAATACAGTCACAGAAAACACCAATATTTTAGAAAACACTGAAGTATTTCATAATCAGAAACAATCCAATAATTTAAAAGTAAATAAAATTTTAATAATGATATTGACAGTAGTCCCTTTTTTTTTCTTTTTGATTTTTTTTTTGTATACTGACTGCATAAATTAAGAAAGAACGAGTTCAATATTTTTTTTAACAACAAAAATTATACCTAAATAATTCTTCAGAACCGAAAGAAACAAATCATTCAATTCCCTATAATTGGTTTCCAAGTCAAGTCGTCCATTATTGGCAAAAAAAGTCCAATACCCATTTCAATTTTGTCCATCAATGTCCTTTTTTTTTTAATGTTTGCAAATGAGCGTTTGACTTTACTTTAACACCCCGTCGGGCCGATAAGTGAGGTTTGTTATTTTATTTTCATAAGAGATTTTACTTATTATGTGGAATTTTTATTGCAAGAATGCAATTAAAAAAAAAAATTTTTTTAATTTAAACTTTTCTACAACCAACAATTCTTTGGGCCCTAAAGGGCCAATATATCGGCCCTGGCGAGAAAAAGCAAAGGGAGACACAACAGAGTTACACACTGGACTGGAGTGGACTACTACTTGGTAATTTTGAAAAGTCAGAATCCAAAGGATAAAAGAAAACAAAAACTGCACGCTAACAAATTAGAATAACTAAACTTACCTTCACAAGAGCCCCTCCTTTCGGAACTTCGGGTTGCTGAAAGCTGGAGGAGACAGAAGCCTGACCAAAAGCAAGATTATTCCTGTTGTTTTTGTTCATGTTCAGATTCATGTTCATGTTCATGTTGTTGAGGTTCAGGTTCATCTCTTCGCTAATAATTTCCAATTGAGGCATGGCGAAGAGCTGTTGACGAGGAGAACGTAACAATGATAAATCACTTGAAATCTCCGAATCAGTCAAACCAATAGAGAACAGAATTATCAACATAAAAGGAAAAAAAAGGAACCAAGGATTCTTTTGGTTGTCGACGAGAAATTCGACGACGTTACAGCGAGAGATTTTTTTTTTTTTTAAAGCTTTAGTTTCTTTCTTCCTAAGTCAAATTTTAAGGTTCGTGGAAATGGTGATGGTAATTTAGATTCAAAAGTTGTTTCTTTCGCAATATTTGAAAACAGCTAAGTTGGAGAAAGATGGGTAAATTTTTCATTCGGCTTTCAGTGTCTAAATGGAGAATTTTAATTAAAAGTCGATAGTCAAGATTAAACTAATATCGGGTAATAAATTGAACTGAATTTATGAAGAGTTTATATAGAAAAAAAAAAAACACTTCTTGCTTTTCTTTTGGGCAAAATCGTTAAAATAGAATTAAAAAATATTACGTTATGATTTTAAAATTAAATAGTCAGATTAATTAATAAACTTTAAAAAAATAAACTAAATAGGGTTAAATTGTTTATCCAGATATTTTTGTCGTTACACACGAGACGAATATACGTGGCTTGTTACAGATGCAAAGCCTCATATCCAAGTGGTGCACTTTTTGATAAATAATGGTTTTAAAAGCAAAGGGGCGTGGTTTCGATTTCAAACGTAAACTTGCATAAAAGAGAGGAGGAGGAGGTGTGGCCTAGTGCATAACCTCTAACGTATGTAAATGATATGTAAGTCTATGGTGGTGGTATGCAGTACAGGAAAAGTTAGAATATGTGTGTGTCAGAGAGACACAGATTGGCAAAAAGCGTCGGGGTGAGGAGAGAAGCCAGTGTCAAGGGCACCTGCCTGCCGACTGCGTGATCATTGAATGTACTAACTACTGGTTTAGGCGTGATTTACAGCAAACATTTTTAAGCACTCCAAGTGACTTGCTGCTCGTTTCTTGTGTTTTTCAAGCATGCACCACTAGTCACTGTGTGTATGTGTGGGGAGGTGTAATATTACAATAACATTCAACAACAACAGACCTAACTAGTTGAAATAAAAAGTGAAGAAAATATAAATAAAATAAATTTTAAATGCACTTGCACTAAGACTTAAGAAATAATAATGTTTATTTTTTATTATAGTTTTAAGTCTTGAAAATAAAATAAAAATAAGATTTAATATTTTTAAGACTTAAATAAATTCATTTTGTTTTTATATCTCTTTTCACTTATTTTAAATAGTTAAGTGTTGAATATTGTTGTTGTTGTTGCACCTTTCCCACACACAGTCACAGTGGTGTAAAGTGACTAGTGATTGATAAAAAATATTTTAAATTTATAAATAAAAATTACTTATCATTAAAAAAAATTTAGAAACAAACAGTTTATTTTCATTTCTTTTTTTAAATTAAAAAGCGAAAATAAAAGTTATTTTTCATTTTCCTTAATTCTAAACACTACTAAAACAACTGAGTTTATTCTGTTGTTTTTTTTTTTCCATTTTAAATTTTGTAATAATTTAAAATATCTAAGTTTGTTTTAAATTATTGACATTTAAAATGATAAAATACTGCTAGTGAGTGGAGTGGAGTGGACACTTACTACAAATGTCAAAAGCAAATAGAAAATACTAGAGAATTTTTTTTTCCACAAAATAGTTTAAAGCAACTTAAGTTCACCAATTTTTATCATTGTCTTAATAGAGAAAAATTAAAGGATTAATAGAATTTTTTAATGTTAATTTTATAACATTCATAATAATTCAGAATTGGATGAAAACTTATATGGAAGAGAAACCTTCCTTTAATATTAAAATCTTTGGTTTTCTTTTACAAAAAATAAAATAAATAAAAACAAAAGATTATTGGCGATAATTCTAAACGATTTAACAATTTATGTTAATGATTTTAGGTTGTTTGTTTTGTAAGCTTCTTCTAAAATGTGAGGTTTGTTTTGAAAATGAAAAAAAAAGGCATTAAATTTCTGTTTTATTTGAAAAAATAAAATAGGATAAAAACAGTGTTAAATAGAAAAAGATGTATTTTTACATGATATAAAAAAAAAGAATATAATTATAATTATCGGTTAATGACGAACCCGAAACAAAATGACAAAAATCCAGCAGTTTCTGGGCGAAAATGTTGTTGATAAACAAACATTTACAAGTGGAAATATAAGAAGAAAGCAGAGAGAAGGGGAACGAATTCGGTCAAAATGATTTATTATAATGATGACTCAAAACCTCTAAACCATCCTTACAATGATGATGATGGCAACGAGGCATTAGTCGATCACGCTGTTTACTTTCAAAACCACGCCTTCAGCACATGATATCACGCGCCACTTTTCGTAGTAGTTACATGAAAAACAGCGAGCACAACAAAGGCTAATAATAATAATGACGAGGAACCTTTTTCAAAATAAAAACAGAATTAATCATTACATTCCTCTTTGGGTTTTTTTTCCAGATTTGCATGAAATTCCAATATATATTTTTTCAGATAATTCCAATATCTATTCTTTAAGATAAAAAAAAAGTTAAACTATTTATATACTCGCATTTGATTTGTGAATAATGAATGATAAAACAAAGACATTCAAATTAAAAACAAACATGGTCGGATGTTGTTATTTTTCAAAATAAAGCAATACAACCGACCGTTGTATTGAAAAAAAATGTTGCTGGTTGTTTGTTGCTGTTTTGCTATTTTCTTCATAAAAATCAAACAAAACAGTAAAAAGCATCAAATAATTATAACTACCTAACTGGGCGCAAAAATAAAATGTTTACAAAAAAATAATTCTAAATTAAGTTTTTGGTGGGTGAGTGAGTGGAGCTGGAGAGAGTTTATGACTGGGTTTAAAAATAGAAAAGAGGACTGCCTAATTACTAAAAAAAGAAAAAAAATCGGAGTATTTTTTAATTGGGTTTATTATTATTCGTTAAATATCGCCCAAGATTATTCTATTCTTCTATAATTAGGGTTTATTTTGAATTTATTTCTTATGCAATGAGAATTGTTTAACGATAGAACGAATTTTTAAAGGAATTTCAAAACATTTCGAACAAAAATATAAAATTGAAATGGCACAATTAAGAGTTACATAACAAAAACATAATTAACTTTTCACCTTTAAATTGTTCAATTTTTGAAAAGAGAAAAACTTTGTCGGGATTCCATAAGATTAGAAGTACATTAAGGATTATTTTTATTTAAGCAGAAAGGGAAAAAAAACTTAATTTGATATTCAAATAATGAATGTTGTTGTTTTGGTTGGAATTGTAAAAACGAAAAAAAAAACTGACCTCATTTAAAGAAATTGAGGTTGATACTGCTAAACTTTTTGATAAAAATACTTCAATATTTTTAGTATACACGATTATTTAATTAAAAATAAATAATAACATCTTTGTTTACAATAATGTAGATGATGGATTGGATGTTCAAAATGAAAAGTTTAAGAAATTCATAGAAATTGTTTTTCTGAATCCTTGATACGAGACATTAATTTTATCGTATTATTTATTTAATTTTATTAAATAAATAAATGTCATCATTGTGATGGTCATTATGTTTAAATTTTCGGTCAGTTTATTCTATGGTCTTTCGGCAGAAGTAAGTCAACTCAAGACACAAGCGCATAAAATGCATAAAAATAACAATTCTCTCTCTGAGCACTCTTTATTTTATTTTATAAATCACATGTAATTATTTTATTCAATAAACAATCTTTTAGAATAAATCATTTAAGTTTATTTAAAACTTATAGAATTTTATTAATTAAAAAAGAAAAACAGCGCGTGTAATTCTGCGCATGTTGCCGCGTTCACAATAATATTGACTGCGCATGTTTGCAGTTAAAGTTTTAGTTTTGGTTCTGCTGACCATGAAGTGAAAACCCATTAATTTTCTTTTCGTCATAAAATCAATAATTTTTTTTTCTTAAATTAGCAAGTTTAAGTAATAGAAATTGGAATATCAGTGTCTGTGCTTTCGAGAATTTTTGTATGCCGAAAAAACATATTTTGACCAACAAATTGTTGGATTTGTTTATGGTGCACTGGGTGCACTCACTGACACTGACTGCACTTACTCACTATGGCAGTGGCACTTTGTGCAACCCTATGCACCCGTTGCAGTACTGGTAGCAATAAGTGCATACTGTGTGTGCACACACTGCAGCAGAGCAGCAGCACACGAACACACCAGTGTGACCAGTCACCACAAAGTCTCAGCAGCCAGCAAATCCAGGCTAAAGCCAGAATGTTAGCTTTACATTTGCAATTATTTCTTCAATTGAATTACTGAATATGATAATTTAAATTTTTAAAAAAGTTACTAATTGAAACAATAAACCAACAAAATATTTAGTAAATTTGAATTTGAAAACGACACTTAAAAAAAAGGTTTGTGTTGGTTGACTGTAAGATGAAGAGGAGAACATTGTTCAACAACATTAATTCATCCAACTACTAGAGATTAAATCTAATCATTTAAATTAATTCACACAGATGTTGGGTTGAAATTGGTTAGATATTTTTTTTTCATTTCACATTACAACTTTTTTACCTATACAAATCTAAACCCAGCTTGCTCCTTTTTGAAGAAGAAAAGTTTCTAAAACTTTAAGTCACAAGATAATTTTGAAATTTTCTTTTTTTGCTTGCTTCTTAACAGTAATTAATGTTAAACAATATGCAACGGGAAAATAATACTTAAGATAAACAAATAAATAGTTTCATTTGAAATAAGATTCAATTTATTTTGCTAAACATTTTATCTTTCCAAACCTTAACATTAATAATCCAGCCAGACCCTGCCAGGGTATAATCAAAATTGTTTTACTTTCATTTTCAATCTCAAATCTTTATAATAATTATTAGTTAATAATGACTATTAGAATAACAATAATAATAACAAAACTAGTTTCTTTAAAAGAAAAACTTATGGAATAAAAAAAAAATTAATTAATAGAAAAAATAATTTTCTTACCAGTTAAAAAGTGTTTCTTGTCTAAAACTGTCTTTTAAATCAAATTTAATTTCAAAATTTGAAAATAAATATTTTTTGGTCCTTTGAACAAAAAGAAAAAAAAAGTTTGTTTTTTCTTTGAAAATCAAGTTCTAAAAATTCGTCCTCTTTGATATCAGAATAGTTTTTTTTTTTGCAATAATTTCTTTTTCTTAAAAAAATGAATCAATCAAAGTTGAAATAGTTTATATCTTTAAATTGTAGAAAAGCGTTTAATATTGCTTTAACGAATGGAAGGAAATCAATAATAATGACAACATAAGCCTTCGACTCGGTATTTATAAGGTTTCTAAAGGGGAGGGAGGGAGGGAGGAGAGGAGGATAGACCGCGAAAACGCGAGTAGAAGGAAGAGATTACTAAGTGATTGAAGTAGGAGTAAAAAGAAGGCAGCGCTGAATATTAATGAAGGGAATGGGCGTAGTTTAAGGAATAGACGCAGTGGGAGTAGAGCTGTTCTTATCAGCAAGTGTTCACGTGTACACGGCGTGGTTTGTATGAACACAGATCATGCATCGAGCGCCTGATCAGTCAGTAGAAAAATGAAAGAAGTGAAAAATAATGGATAACAAGAGAAAAGAAAGAAAATAATACTTTTTTTCCCTTCTTGTCTCCAAAAAGAAAGAAAAAAAAAATGCCTTTTAAAGTGCTTATTCATTTTCCTGACAACAATTTAAATTCTTTCGCGTCGTGAGATTACCACACAACAGGGCTTAGCGTTTATTATACAGGGTAACCCGGATATAGGAGATATGTCCGGATCGGATAAGAAGTCACTTATATCCAGATTTCTCTTATATCAAGGTTTTGTTTGGATAAGTAATGACACAGGTTTTAATCTGAGACACTTTTATTATACAGTGTAACCCGGATATAAGAGAGGTTTCCGGATCGGATAAGAAGTCACTTATATCCGGATTTCTCTTATATCAAGGTTTTGTTTGAATAAGTAAATAATTGCACACACAGTTTCTAATTTGAGACACTTTTATTATACAGTGTAACCCGGATATAAGAGAGATGCACGGATAGTATTAGAAGTCACTTATATGCAGTTTTCTCTTATATCAAGGATTTGTTCGAATAAGTAAACAATGACACAGGTTCTAATCTGAGATACTTTTATTATACAGTGTAACCCTGATATAAGAGAGATTTCCGGATCGGATAAGAGGTCTCTTATATCCGGCGGCGGATTTCTCTTATGTCAAGGTTTTGTTTGGATAAATAAACAATGACACAAGTTCTAATTTGAGGCACTTTTATTATACAGTGTAACCCTGATATAAGAGATTTTGTGGGAATGTTAGAATTAGACTCTTGTATCCAGCTTTCTTTAATCCTCTGGACCCTAAGAGGCTGATATATTGGCCCTGACAATATAAGACAAAAGATGACACACCGATATTTAGGCTTTAATATGCTTCTCTAATATTACAACTCTGAGTGACTACTTGGCAATTTTGATAAGTCGGAATTCAAGGGTTTTGTTTAGGTAAGTAAGTAAACAATAACACAGCCCTATTTTTAGGACCAGAGAAAATCTCTCTTATACCTGGGTTTCTCTTATATACGAGTTACTCGCTCTGTTTCCATTGGGTTAGTTTTGATGATGTCATAAAATTGAAAATTAAAATTGAAAAAATAAAATTGAAAATTAATACTAAAAAATAGTATCATTATTTAGTAATTAATCTAGTTAACCAAACCACAACCGGAATTTTTGGTAAGAAATTACTTATCTTTTTTTCTTATGTAGAGAACGCAATAAATATTCTGCTTGTTTTGTTTTACGATTACGCGGGTTCAAATCCCAGTCAAAAATGATTACTTTCACTTCAGCAACCTCAAGCAGATGGGGCTCGTTAACTCGGGAGAGCATCTCATCTAGGTGAAGGTAACACCGAATTTTAAAAAGCCCGGAAAAGAGTGCGTAAAAATGGCATTGTGCCAAACTTGGGTTGGTGCTCACCAAGTAAATATAATATCAACTCATTTTTAGTCATTTAATGCCGAAAACAATCATTTTTTTGGTAATCTTTTTTTTTCTCTAGACGTAGTTTTTTTTAAATAACATAACGCACTATTCAATCTATAGATGGAGAGAATGTGGGAATCTATACCCTTCCCAAGGGTATTAGTCAAAAAATGAACGCAAATGGAACGACTGAAATTCGAACTGGCGTATTATGAATCCTAAGTCGACTTTCCCCCAATATTTCAATGTGATCTCTACCTCATAGTGTATCTTTTCTCTACCACATATTCTAGTATGAAATCTACCACACATTCAAATCTGATGCTTACCGCTTTTTCTGGTCTAGTATGATGATCATCATCGGCGGTCACTCGTTGTCGAGTATGACCGTCCCCTTTTTTTTGGAGGGGGGGACACCTGTGCGTGATGTATTTTAATATGGGCAGAGTGATGCACCTGCAGTCACCACACGGATCCTTGGCAAAGGAGGGCCTTGTTTCAATGGCATGGATAACCATGACGACTGGAGACCATCCTCTGTTGCAGCCTTCACCGCCTTCAGTGCCGTTGTATCTTTGTAGACATCATCCGCCACATCCACCGTTGAGGTCTTGCACTATTTAACCCATAGCTGAAGGGAATATAGGGGCTTCATACCAAGGGTATTAGTCGACATGTTAACGTGGATTCGAACCCGCGTAGTAGGGCTCCGAAGTCAGATTGTCTATCCACTGGGCCACATCGACCGCCCTTCTAGTATGATACCTACCACTAGTCATGTTGGAGACACTGGTTCCCGTGAGCTTACCGAAGTTAAGCAACGTAGCGTATGTTCAGTACCAAGATGGGTGATCACTTAGGAATATCGGGTACTTTACGAGGCTGGTCGGCAGTTTGTGGCATCACAAGTCAAATGCATTAAGCATTCGAACTGAAAGACCTGCCCTTTCACCCCCTTCCTCACACCGACCAACCATGCTAAAGAAACGTCTATGATTAGGGTTATCCCCTAGGGTTAGGTTTGGGAGTTTCAGAATATTCTGAGATTGCGAAAACTCTTTAACAACAGGAAGATTGATCCAAGCCCGAACAAGTGAGGAAAAGTCTTCCAGATCAACAAAAGTACCTGCACCCCACCACTTTTTCTGGTCTAGTATGTTGCCTACCATTTATTGTTGCCTAGTAAATGATTCCATCAACCGTTACACCTAGTGGTGCGTTAGGTAACAAATTTGATTTTTTGCTGTTTCCGTAGCATTATTTCTTTTTTTTTTTGCTGTTTCCGTAGAATTAGTTTTACGAGAAAGAGCCGCTAGCCCTATGCTCAACCCCCAACCTAGAGAACCTTTCGTGGGCTTTTGAGATCAGTGTTGCCCTTTACCTTGATGAAACACTCTCCCGAGTTAACGAGCCCCATCTGCCCGAGGCAGCTAAAGGTAGATAGAAAGGTTTTGACAGGGATTTAAACTCGCGTTATACGATTCCATAGTCCGAGCTTTTATTATTGAAAGTGTGGTATACCTCAAGATAGCAAGGTGTAGCATTGGTAAAAGCTCGAACTATAGAATCGTATTACACTAGTTCAAATCCCAATCAAAACCATTGCCTCTATCTTTAGCTGCCTTGGACAGATGGGGCTCGTTAACTCTGGAGAGCTCTCATCTAGGGCAACACTGATTTCAAAAGCCCCAAAAAAGGTCCTCCAGTTTGGGGGTTGAGCAGAGGGCTAGCGACTCTTTCTCGTAAAAACAAGTATGTTACGGAAACAGCAAATAAAAATTTTCTGCCCAACGCACCACTGGGTGTAAAGGTTGATGAATGGGGTACCTCAGCAGAGATATTAATTATAACATCTTAATTTCAAATTAAGAAAAACCTAGACAAAACCTTACGGAAGTTTGGGGTGTATCACAACTATTATATTAATGGGGTTTAATATGTTTTCCAATCGATTTCAGAAGCGTTTGGTCCATTCTGCATTGGGTGATGTAGGGATATGGGGTGGATGACATTTGAGCAGATCACCCCGTGAGATGTTTACTCTTGCTCGCGTCTGCGTATTATCCCCATATTTATGGATTTGTTTATTGATTAGATAAAATATCTGATAAATTAAGAAAAAAATCTACATTTGTCAAAAAGTGTCTCAACACAGTAACAATAGGCTATGATATTATTAACCCTTTCGACCCTAAAGCATTGGTAAAAGCTCAGGCTCTAGAATCGTATTACGCGAGTTCAAATCCCAGTCAAAACTATTGTATTCACTTTAGCTGCCTCGGGCTGATGGGGCTCGTTAACTCGGGAGAGCAGCTCATCTAGGTGAATGGTAACATTGAATGTAAAAAGCCTGGGTAAAAAAAAGCACGTAAAAATGGCCTTGTGTCAAACTTGGGTTGGTGCTCACCAAGTAAATATAATATAAAGACTTTGATCTTTGGCTTTAGCCTTTGAACCCTATATATCGACCATAGTGAACTACATAGTGAAGTACATTGGACTCGGTATGGTCCTCTACTAGAACGGTTGTAATTCACTTGTTGGTAATTTTGTAAAATCGGATTCAAATCGGGTTCGAATTTTTGGCGATTCGAACTTTTAGTTTTTGTCTTTAAACATATTTTGTTATTCTTCTTGATTTTGGCACGGACAACTCAACTCTCATTAAAAACTCTTGTTTACTTCAGGAGATTGCAAAATAATTAAATAAATAAATAAATAAAATAAAACACTTTTTTTTATTGATCTGAATTTTTTAGATGTTGTTAAATTATTATGATTTTTTGGTGATTCGAACTTTAGTTCTTGTCTTTATTGTTATATAAACAGTTTTTTGTTATTCGACTGGATTTTGGCACGGGCAATTTTAGTCTCATCTTAAACCCTTGTTTACTTCGGAAGAAACCATAAAAAATGACCTCCTCCAAAATTAAGTTAGATTAGGAATTTTTTTTTCTTACCCCAGGTAAATAAGTGAGCAAATTATGACGTATGAAATGACGTAGTTTGGACTACAGACAGAGACCGAATCTCTATCGTTTAAGATAATAATATAAGAAGAAAAAAAAAGAAAAGTGTTTGCATGTGTAAGTATTGTATGTGTGCGTGTGTGTGTATGTGAGAGATTGAACTGGCTGTTGTTGTTCCAATGAACAAATGCCGAGGCTAGCCGAAAACAAAAATGAATTACCTGAAAAAAAAAACTCCTCGTTTGATGGAACGCAAGGCTAAATTCCTGTAATGGAGAAAAATAATCACTATTTTTCGGACGGTAGAGAAAGGAAGCCTTGCGTATTTGAATAACATGAAGAGAGTCTTTTCATGATATGTATTTATTTTATGATGTATATTTACTTGGTGAGGACCAACCCAAGTTTGGCACAAGGCTATTTTTACGTGCTTTTTTACCCGGGCTTTGCATTCGGTGTTACCCTTCATCTAGATGATTTGCTCTCCCGAATTAACGAGCCTCATTTAGCGGAGGCAGCTAAAGCTGAATACAATGGTTTTGACTGGGATTTGAACTCGCATACTACGATTCCAGCCAGAGCTCGAGCTTTTACCAATACTCCAACTTCGCTTCCAAAGTTTTTTTCATATATGGCAAACAAAACTTAAATAAAAAGAAAGAAAAATTATGATTTTTTGCTTTTAGACGAAAAAAAAAACTCTGCTTAAATAAAATTTGAATGTATTATTAATAGACCACGTGGTACTCTTGGCGGCGAGTTGGGGCATTCATTGGTAAAAGCTCGGTCTATGGAATCGTATTACACGAGTTCAAATCCTAGTCAAAACCATAGTATCTACCTTTAGTTGCTTTAGGCAGATCGTTAACTCGGTAGCTGTAGCTCAGCTAATTTACGTGAAGGGTAACACTAAAAGCCGAGGAAATCATTAATCAATTAATTAGAAAATTTATTGAAATATACATCTACATCTATCAACACATATATCCGTCTGTCTGTCTCTTTGTCTGTTTTCTTTCTCTAAATATATATATTAGGATGTATATATATGGTCTTTGATATGAGCCTCCAGTATGGTAAGGAAGTGCAACTTGCTACTTTTTGGAGTAAAGGGGATGTAAGGCGCATTCTGTATCGCAGCCGCTATGTGGCTAAGCACGGGGCACTGTCTGTAGAGTATAGAAAGTGACTTTTAAACAAAAGAAAGCCTGTTTGTTTTGTCATCATGATGGAGGAAGCATCTGTTTTATGCTTAAACGATGCCACTCCACTATTTAGCCCATTCCACTGCAAATAAAAGGAAACGACAAGAAAGAAAAGGAAAACTATTCCAAATGAAACAGAATTTCCTATGACACCGGAAATAAAATGCCAAAGAAAAATCAAAGGATTTTTTTTTTTACAAGCTCAAGTGTAGAGTTTTTTTGGAATACGAACAACGCAACAATCAACATGCCTTTGCTTTCTTTTTAACCACGCATTCGGTCAGATGAGTGCTAAAAAAATCAAGTAGAATTTTTGAGCTCCACATTTCTGGTTTTTGTTGGTAGTTTGTTGTATAATTTCTGTAGAGATAGGGCAGCTTCGGTGGAGCATTGGTAGAAGCTCGGGTTGTGAGATCGTGTTACGCGAGTTCAAATCCCAGTCGAAAACCATTACTTTCACTTTAGCAGCCTCGGGCAGATGGGGCTCGTTAGCTCGGGAGAGCAGTTCATCTAGGTGAA
>JAUZSX010004823.1:0-22280 GCA_034780655.1 Idiosepius hallami
ACTACGCGGTTCCGGCCAACTGGTCAGTAGGTGGCCGGATCACCTGGCGCGATTCCGGTTTGAGGTGACTGCTACATATTAAAGTAAAAGGACATCCTTGATGATTCTATTGGTGGATAGTAATACCGGGTCCATGGGCATGGTCCACTTGTTGACCGATGACTCAGTTCGCCTCTTCTTTGGAGAAATCGTCACTGGGATCTGTGGCTGTTGTTGAGCTCTCCTTCTCGTTCGTTCGAGCTTGAATCATTTTTTTTTATAGTTTTTCACAATCCTCACCCTAGGGGGCAACTAGAATCGAGAATGTTGATAGCGACTGGTCAGTCAGTGTGAGGTCGGAGGTCGGAGGGAAGGTAAGGTCTTTTTGTTCGAATGCCTAATGCATTCGACTGATCATACCATGAACTGTCCACTAGCCTGGTACAGTAGCTGATATTCCTAAGTTGTCACCCATCTTGGTACTGAACAAGCTTTACGTTGCTTAACTTTTCACGATTTCACGATTTTAGCCAAGAAAAATATAAATTACCACCTTAATCTAAATTGTCTTTTATACATGGGGATAAAGTTCACTTGAGAGAGTGGGTAGTCGGACTTCGGAATCGTAATACATGAGTTCACATCCCTGTCGTTCTATTTGCGTTCACATTTGGGCTAATAGCCTTGGGAAAGATATGAATCCTCTCCAACAATGGATTAAATAAGGCATATTGTTATTAAAAAACTAAGTGTAGACTTTTGTCTACACTTATTTTTTTAATAACACTTTATAAAACTTTGTAAAAAAAATTACTATTTTCGCTATTAAATGACCTAAAACGGTTGATACGTCGTAAAACAAACAAGCGTAGAATTTGTTCTCGCTAGCCAGGACAACACCAGGTTATTGTCTTGTGGTTTCTTAATTGTGTGACAGAAAGAAAGAAATTCAACTTCTTTGTCGTCATTTCTATTTTGCAATGTTCAACTCTTTGGGGGAATCTAAAGAATTTCTTTCCTATAATTATTCCTCTGCCAAGATTCTTCAAATACCATTAATTGAGGAATCCTGAAATATCATGGTGGGTACTTATTTCGTTGGTTGTTTAACTTGACAGCATATAAATCTTTTTCGAGCAATAATATCTAATTAGGTTATTATTTGTAGAAAAAATGTTCTAAGAAAAACAATTTATAGATAAAAAAGAGATTTTGTTGAAACAATTTTCAAAGAGAAACATGACTGCCATCAATGATGGTTTTATTAAAGCTTGTGTTGTTATTATTAGATTCTCACAATTGTGCAACATCTGCTCTTTAGGAAAAATAGTATATTGTTCAGGGGAATATTTGGCATTCGTCTGTCGATTTTCATTTCTTCCAAACTAAGTGTAAGTAACAGAATAAAATATTAATAGCATGGTGTTCCTGATCAGGGTGGTATAGGCATTTGTGTCAATTTTCTTTACTTCCAAACTAAGTCACGGAATAAAACACCAGGAATAAAACATCAGGAGTGATTTATTTAGTATTTTTGGCCTATAAAGCCTATCTACAAAAAGTTATAGGATTCTTTTCGTCTCTCGGGATATTTATAGCGTACTTTTTACAAAATTTGCTACAATCTACGACTAAATTGTTTCCAATTAAAGATAAATGAGAGCTCCAGACTTCGGACTTTTTCAAGTATTAAAAAAAAGACTAAGGCTAGCATATTCTATAAATGATTTTTTAAAAAAATTGACCTTATTTAATTCAGATGTTTTAAATTTATTTAAATATGAATAAGATAATCTTATGTTTCCGGGTAAACACATGGGGATCTAGAAGTTTCTTAGGGAAAAAAAAATCCCACAGGGTTAAGGATGCTACTGACTGATCTTTATTTAATTCGGACTTTAAAGAAATCGGTAATTAAACATTTTCTTAATCAATTGATTATTTTGGTAGTCATTTTATGTTACAAAATAATGTTTCTTTTCAGTAAATTTTTGCAATTTAACTCAATAACAGACGAAACTATTTTTTACTGGTAGATTTCGGTGTGTTTTGAAAAAAATTGTTGGCCGTTTGTGTCGCAACACTAACAGCACCTGAACTTAACTTTAACTCTTTCGACCCTAAAAAGCCCATATCGATCCTGATGATGACCTAAGGCAAAAAGACACCCCGGTATTTCTTCTCCAATATAGTCATCTAATAGTAATACGCATCTAAGTGAATAGTTGGTCATTTTGCTAAATCGGGATTTCAAGGATTGAATGGCGATGGCGGGCGAAATTTAAAAATAATAAAAAAAATCTCGGGACCGATTGATTTGCGACAATGTGTTAATACTCTTATTGTCCTAAAGATTTTCATAGGCCATGAGAGTTATCTTTCGCCGAGAGACTGGTCATTGGTGGTGGTGGTCAACTTGTAAAATAACACCCTCTTTTCAAATGTGTTTCGCTGGGGATTAAAGTGAATAAAATAACAGTAGAACTGATAGTAGTAGTGAAGGAAAGTGTGTGTAGAGTGGATCCCTAAGTCTATTGCTCGCTCGACGCTCTTTCGCGGACGTGAGGTGCACACACACACAGTGTAGTGAGTGTGCATGCAGAGAGCGGGCTCGAGAAGCGGGCTTTGAGTGTTGCTTTTGCAATTAACTGTGTCTGCTGACTGTGCTGTCAGTAAGTGTCTGTTTGGTAACACCTTGGCTGTAGGGATTGCGTTTATCCCACTTTTAATCTTAAAAAAGGCCGATATATCGGCCTTGGCGACCTATTCCCAAAAGAGATACACACCAATTGTGGCTCTTATATGGTCATCTAACGGCTCTGCGTGGTTACTTGGTAATTTTGCTGATGCCAGGGTCCGAAGATTAAAGAAAAAATACTAACAAAAAAAACAAATGATTATTTTTTTTTTAAACAAGAATATTTTGGAACAGACTTCAACGTCTTTCTTTTAAGAGTTGTCTTTTATATGGTTAATATAAGTTTTTTCGTATTTTCATTATTTATAAACTATTTTTTATTTCAACGTTTGATTTGTGCCTTTGTTTAACTAAAGGCTAAAATGAGGCACAAATAAATAAGGAGGAGAGGGTAAGTTCGCTTCTGGTTAGGTTTTGCCGTTTTACACGGTAAGCCTAACAACAAACAACAAAACCGATTGATTGATTGTATCCCACTCTTTCTCATTGTTTTATTTCTTTTGACGCTGAATTAGCTAAATTACCAACTAGCAGCCATTCGGCTGTGTCGTCTTTTGCTGCAAATTGCCAAGGCCAATATCGGCCGGCGGTCCGGTCCTCTAAGGTCCAAAGGAGTGTAAAAGCTACTTTTAACTTAAATATTTTTTCTTAATTGAACCAAACAAACCATCCCATAACGTGTTTTTCTACTGTAATATCAAAAGTTTAAACTATGGGTAAATATTTGGTCATTGTATGTTTTTGACCATTTAGACCCTAAAGGGCCGATATATCGGCCTTATGGACATAAGGCAAAAGAAGGCACACCAATATTTTGACCCTAATTTGTTCCTTTAACGGCTCTGAGTGACTAATTACATGATAATTTTGATAATGAAGGATTCGTGGTTGGCTTAACCACTCAACCAACCAAACAGAATCAGACTCAGCGTGCTGTGTGGGTTTGGTTGACCCCCCCACCCATTCATTCACTCGAAAAAGTTATCGAGGTTATTTCTAAGTGATTATTCGATATAAACTCCCTTCCTTTCCAATCCAATTAAAAATATGGCGATAATAAAATATACTTCCAAAGCATTATCATTCGTTTTAATGAAAGTAAAGGAAACTAAAAGGCCGTTCCCGCGTCGCCTATAATGATGATGATGATGATGATGATGATGCGTGTTTAAGGTTTTTATTGACGAGTTATATTTTGAGGTTAACCTCATCATCATCATCACGCATGAGACGACCTTTTTTCTTTTAATTTAATTTTTTTTTTCTAAATTTACTTTACTTTCAAATTATATTTCAAGACACGACGGTGCAGGCAGACAAGAAGACTGTGAATGAGTGAAAAGTAAGCATCCTTTTTACTAGGTTTTTAACGTAGCTGGTTGTTGGGGGAAGAAGAAGGCAAACTCACTTAGGTTAAAAGTTATAACTCGTGTCATGTCCATTTAGAGAGAAGACTGGCTGGACGTCACATGAGATAATTGTCTAATAAAATTAGCAGCAGTGACGACGACGATGCACGAATATTTGCTGATTACTCAAGAAAAGACAGAATAACTAAAAACTAAAAGACAGAAAAAAAAGAGCTGGAGGGGGGCGGTACCAATCAGATAAAGTAGAAAGAGAAGGAGGGGGATGTTAAATAGCAGCAGGAGCAAAAGTTGGTTTTTTTTTTTTTTTTTTAATTCAAATCAACAACCAGTCTAAGTCCAGTAAAGAAACGTAAACGAACTTAAGTTGGAATTTACTACAAAAAGAACTTAAAAGCTTGTTGACATTTTTACCACACAAACGTGTAAGAAGAGTATTTTTGTTCACTTTTTCAGTTATATACTTGTATTTTCTTTTTTTTTATTTCTTTATTCAAACGAATGACTCTTGTATTGTTTTGCATTGTTTAGAACATTTCTTTTTACAGATGTATTTTGGAAATCTTTGTTTCGGATGTATTTGGGGAAATTTATTTATTTTCTTTTTTAGGTGTATTTTAGAAATTTAATTCTTACATTACAAATGAAAAAAAAATTTAGCCTATTTTTTTTTCCTCATTTAACAAGTAAAATGAAAGATTACACAAAAATAAAATATTTCTCCCTGCACGCTTTTTTTTTTATCAATAGTTATTTTTATTTAATGACTTAAAAATAATGTGAGTGGGGTGGAGTAAGACAGAAAGAAAACTACAGGTTTAGGGTCGAGCAAGAGTTCCAGTTCAGTTGAAATAAAATGTTTGGGTTGGGAGAAAAGGCCAGGCGCCAGGATTAAAGTGTTTTGCTTCTTATGGTCATCCTCATCAACTCCATTTCGCACCCTCAGTGTGCCTTCTATAGGTATTTGGCACTGGAGGGAGAACTCGCTTCTTGGTCAAACCCAGCCGGTTGCTGTTCTCTGGCAATTGAAAAGATGTTGACTGACTACTACTTTCGAACAAGCAACTTTGCCAGAGCTGCTGAGTCGTCTAATTCTGAAGTTTTTTGTGTTGTTTAGTCAACCGTGTCACTTCTTTGCCCCCTTTGTTCATTGTATTCCTCTGACATCCCAGCCTCCCAGGCAAAACCCCTTGGCTTATATATTTTTCTTTAATTGATTTTTTAAAATCTGTATGCAAAAATATTTACTAGGATTAATCCGTTTCTAGTTGGTTAATGTTTAAATTTTAATTTTCAGAGAAATCAAATATTATTTTTGTCTAATCTTCTTTCTATTATAGAAATACTAATTTAAGAATGTTTTGCCTCTTAATTATAAAATTAAAATTGGCAATGAAAACTTTTGGAAACACTTAATAACTTAGAAAATTAAAAACTGAAAATCTAAATAAAACATTTGAACATTTATCTGAAATTATTTTGTTCATTAAATTAAATTATTTAATATTTTTCTTTTTAATAAATCTATTTTTTAACCAGCATATTTTGTGATAAAAAATGTTGTTTCTTCTTGACGATTTTCTTATGTTTAAAAGGGTCGAGAAATCTATCTGTTGGCGCTTTTTGAAAAATTAAGATTTTGGCATTAGTTTCCATACAACCAGGGTAATAAATTAATTGATTACCCCTTTTTTTTTTCTCTGCGAGAAAGAAAAATAGAAAATATTTCTGCAAACGAGAAAATAATAAATTTATTTGAAGACACAACACAGAAGGCACACATAGAAAAAAACTTACACACATGTGACATACATAAGCCATCTTTTCCGAGAAGGAAGCTGATGACTGGACATAGTGGGACGGATGGTGTTGTTAACTGTTGAGTGTTGTTGACTGTTGCTGTTTTCTCTCCAATCCACTTTTTGCTGTGAGAAAAAGTTTTTTCTTAATTGTCCACACGCTCACGATTCTAAGAAAAAACTTGTTCACCAAAATATATTTAGTATTATTAGATGCTAAATTAAATTAGCCTTTTTATCTCCAAAATAAAATAATTAAAAAACATAAACTATTTTAGACGCCTTCTTTGTCCCACCCCCTGTTAATATTGCGAGAATTAAAAACTTTTACGTTGTAAATAAGTACACAGTTTTTTTAAATTTAATTTTTATTGTGGTTGTTTAATGTTTAATTATTGTCAACTCTTCCTAAAATTTGGAATTATTCTATAGATAAATAATCATAATTACAATTCTTTTCCCCTACCCACAAGAAGTTGGACCTTTTTTTAGTGTTTGTTTTTCTTTGAAAGAGAAGAGAAAGAGAGAAACCATTTTTCGAGTTAACTTTAGGAATTAGGACAAAAATTCTTCGGTAAAAAACAAACTCTAAACAAGGATGATGCTGATGATGCCGTGTTTTCCACTCCCCATTTAAGAGTGAGATAAAATGAATGTAGTTCTGGGAAACCATGTCCGTTAAGAATTTAAATACCCTAAGAATAAGGATTTAATTGGAAAATAATAGAAATCATTTGTATTTTTATTCCCATATTAATTTGAATTCAAAATTGAAATTTAAAATTCGTCACTACTCATTTGCGCCACCAACCAGGACGAATTTGTCGAGTCTACGCTCATGATTTTTTGTTTTTGCTTTACAAATCCTGGGTAAATCCTAAAGGAACTCTCTCCCTTTTTTTCTTTTGATTTTTTTAATTTAAACGATTAGACATTAAACTTTCAGATTAAAAATTGTGTCCAAAAAGTTGCCGTGGCAGTAGAAAATAATGTTTTATTCCGATAGAGGACATTTGATTTCCAGCATTTTCTTTTAGTTTTAACTCTTTCGATCCTATGGAGCCGATATATCGGCCTTTATAATAAAAGGCGAAAATAGGCTAGGCTTGGCACGAAAAGTCGCGTTTTTTCGTACACCTGTCATTTAAACTGGCCATAAACAAAAAATATAAATGAAAAGTAGAAAGTTCTTAAGTGTAAAATAAAGAGCAGTGATTAAGAAAAAATCTCATGTAAAAATTATATGTTTAAATGAAATATTTAATAAAAAATTTTGTAAATGAAATCTGATCATCTTTTTATTCCAGCGTGTCTGTACATAGATTTACTACGTAAAAAAATGTTATGTTTTGGTCGGATTTTTCGAAATTCTCTGAAAAATCAGATTTTTATTCAATTTAAAAGCGGTTTTCAGCAATTATCTTGAAATATTTTTGTTGTTTTTTTAATAAAAATCTTTTTTTTTTTCATGGACTTGAAGTTTTGAAAAAATTTTTTCGTCTGACCCTCCCTCAAACTAAAATTCTTTTAAAAATAATATAAGAGGTGTAAGAGTTAAATGTGTTTGCCATATTTGTAGAGAATAGATTGAAGAAAAATATGAATTCGTTTTTTAATCTTTTGAAGTTTGTGTGGTGGGGTGGTAAAGTTTGTTGTTAACAAAAGCATATAATTTTTTTTTTGTGATAAATTCATATCTCATATGTTTCTTGAACTTGTTGAAAGTTTTGGAATAGAATAAATACTTTAAAACGTTGTCAAATAATTTTAAATGAATTAATAATTTTTAAAAAATTTATTTAAAAAATATTAAGAGAGGTGTAAAGTGGGGCAAAGAAAACTATTTCTGAAACATTTGAAATGTAATTAATGGTAGAATCTTATTTTAGCGTCCCTTACCTCAGAAACTATTTTAACAAGGGACATTATTGGAAAACGATTTAATTTTCAATAAATAGAGGATTTTGTAAAAAGAACTCTCAAAAGTGTAGAAATGAATCCGGCTTTTTTTAAAATATAATTTTCGATAATGAAAAACATTACAGCTGCCATTTTTCCTTTTCGCTTAAGTACAATTTGATTAGTTGAAAGTAAATAAAGGGCAAGTCACTCGCCTAGTATTTATTTTACTTTCAATTTATTTTTTTCATTTCTGTCAGAATTTATTTTATCCGTGTTTTTTTTTTAACTCAAAAAATATTTTAACTTTCAATTTATTTTTTTTTTTTTTTTTCATTTCTGTCGGAATTTATTTTATCCGTGTTTTTTTTTTGTTTTTTTAAAACTTTTTTAAGTAAAAAAAATAACCCTAACCCTAAACCCTATTTTGGAAGTAAAATAAATACTACCCGAGTGACTTGCCCTTTATTTACTTTCAACTAATCAAATTGTACTTCATCGAGAAAGAAAAATGGCAGCTGTAATGTTTTTCATTATCGAAAATTATATTTTAAAAAAAAGCAGGATTCATTTCTACACTTTGAGAGTTAATTTTTTTACAAAACCTTCTATTTATTGAAAATTAAATAGTTTTCCAATAATGCCCTTTGTTAAAATATTTTCTGGGGCAAGGGACGCTAAAATAAGATTCTACCCCTTTTCTTGGCCGTGCCTAAAAGAAGATTTTTTTAAAAGAAATCGTATGCATCAATTTCATTTATTCTTTAACCCTTAGACCCTAATACGGCGATAAATCGGCCCTGAAGACATAAGGCAAAAAAAGACACACCAACATTTTGATCCTTACGGCTCTGAGTAGTAACTACTTGGTAATTTTTATAAATTTTTGTTCTGTAAATTAATGTTTATTAAATAAATTTTCACTGAAATAAATTTTGCTAATTTATCCGTTTATTTTTTGGCTTCGTTCAATTTATCAAAACAAAAACAACACTTGATATAACGATTTTTCGTTTACTTTCTTCGTTTCGTTCATTTTATTTAAACCACAAAACATGACGGTGTAGACACAAAATTTCCCTTCCAAAATTAGACCCCATATTTGAAATTTACTTTACGGTCGTTACTGCGTAATTGCCAATAATTGACGTTACGTTCTAAAATAAAATTTCTCAACAAACAAAAATTATGAAGGCAAAAGAAAGACAGATACGATTTAATGACATTTTTTAAACAAACAATTTGTTGGTTTTATTGTTCTTTTTAACAATAATAATGATGATGGTGATGATGATGTTAGCGACTACTGCTAAAAAATTTACTTGTTTTAAAAGTAATTTTTTATGTTTTCTTAACCAGCTTCTTTCCAAGTTATATATATATATATTTAAAGGTAATAATCAGATGAAATTTTAGCTGATTATTATTCAGTGAAGAATGAACTTTAAAACAGTGTAATTTTTTTTATCCCATCTTACTTATGCCTACCTTTAAATCGCTTTAAATAATTTGAACAGATGTGTTATGTATCTACATACCTTTTTTTTATTATTCCAATGTGACTGGATGTGGGCAGATAAGTTTTAGACTTTCAAAGACAGTTTTTTTCACCAACGTAGAATTTTAAAATATGGAAAACTAATCTTGTAACGACACATAAAGGTTTTTGAATCCTTTAAACAAAAGATTAAAAAATGAAGGGAGATAACCGCAACCTTTTTTATTGTTAAAACCCTACATGATTTTAAGAATATTAAAAAGAAATAGTGTTTTTAGAGCAAGAAAAACTTTAAATTAAAAAAAAAAAGAAGATTTCAGCTTCGTTGTGCTTAGGGTCCTCACATTTATAGGGGTGGGGTGGAAAGCTCCCTTTGGCCGCTTTTTGGCTTCTTCCTTCACAGATTTGTTGTAATAATGCAAAAAAAAAAAAAATAATTAGTGCTTATTAGCCACTTAGCGGCCCTGACCAGACGCAGAAATTCATAGAAATACTCCTTTGGCGACCCCTTTTTGCCGTAAAAAAACAAGTTTCTCCTCTCAACATACTGGAGCCTTTGAGGCAGAAAGATGTGCACTTACTTCACTTGTGTGTGCACTGACTGCCAGTGCACTGACTGCCCACTGCAGTACTGACTTCGGGCATTAGATTTCAGGAAAATAGTATTTTATAAGACATGCAAACGCTTTAAAAACAATTTATTTTTTTAACAGATTATTATGAATGCAAAAAATAAAATACAGTGTCCAATGCCGCGACCCCCGTAATAATACCAGGAACAAGGCCTGGTTGATAAAATATGACGTCACGCGATTAGTTTCATGTCAGTTACGTTAGCAAAGTCGTTTTTTTAGTATTCAAATAATTAAAATTTCAACAACAACAAAAAATTTAAATTAAAGCAAAAATAAAATTTAAAAAAGACACTTTTTTTATTTACTGACTGATTTTTATTAATTATTATGAAATAATTTATAAAATATTTATAATTTCTTATTAATTATTATTTTTTCCTTAGGAAAAAATAATAATTAATAAGAAATTATAAATATTTTGACTACGTGTGTGTGTGTCGGCTGTAAAAACATACACAGATTCAAAATAACTTATTTTTGCTAATTCGTCTAACTTTTTAAAACAACTTAACAAAAAACACTGCTTAGATTTTCATTACTTTTTTGGGAAAAATTAATATTTGAAACTTGGTTAAGAATTTTAGAAAATATTTTATATTATTTTGCCTTTAATTCTATAACATTTCGGGTTTTATTTTTCTGGTACAATCAATGTGGTCGAGTATGATTGTCCTCCATCTTGGTCCCTGTGGACCCTTTTGGGAAGACGCCTGCGCATTTCTTTTTAAAGTGGGGAGACTGATGCACCTGCAGTCATCACACAGCCCCTTGGAAAAGGATAGCCTTGTTTCAATGGCATGAATAACCACGACTGGAGGCCGTCCTCTGTTGCAGCCTTCAATGCCGTTGTGTCATTGGAGACATCATTTGCCACACCCACTGTTGAGGTCTTGCACTATCTAACCCATACCTGGAGGGAAGATTGGGCTTCATACCTTTCCCAAGGGTATTAGTCGACATGTCAACATAGATGGAACAACTTGGATTCGAACCTGTGTAGTACAGTTCTGAAGTCTGATTGTCTATCTACTGAGCCATGTCAACAGCCTGATTAATACACATACGCATCAGTGGCAGGTAAGTTTTCATTTTACTAGGGTGGGGAGAAGTGACTGGTGTTAACATCATGCTATTGTCTTTGTTTTCCAAACATTGTGACTTGACATGGCCTTTTCTTTTTAGTCTCTAACATCAGATGGTTAGATTATGGAAGTGGTTTTCAATAGAACACAAAATAAAAAGGTTAAATTTTATTTTATAAAATCTATTTCATTTGAAGCTGACAGAGATTTACGACACCTCTTTCACATTCATGACAGTATGAAGAGTCTCAGCTATAGCAGAGTTTTGGCCTCGAGATTTGAACCAACACAAAAGACAGTCTGAGTTCAGCCATCGACAACCCATCATCTAAACTAGCAGTCAGTATTGTCTCTTCCCTCTGATGGACACAACTGACACCGCACCAGAAAGCATGTGCTTTCTTAGAACTCAACTAAACTTGAACAATGAACCTCGCGACAAGACTTACTGTACTCAAAGAGCCCACATCAACTCACCCCATGAATGGGTGTTGTGTTATACTGGTGACTCCATTCATGCTCTATTGAATATCTAACACATTCTATAGATTATTATAAGCTTATTTTCTTTTAAAATTTTAGTTTTATTGTTTAAATATACTAAATTAAACATAATTAAACTCACTCCATTTTAAGATATGGAACATGAACTTCATGTTTATGTCAAAACCATGACCCAATCTCAAAGAATTGAGGGAGAAAAACACCAGGCTCAAGTTCCCCATTGAGTTTTTGATGAGAATAAATGCAATCTATTCAAACAAGTACAATTTTTAAATTGAATTTACACAAACATTTAGAATACTCTAAAAATAAGTGTTTTTATTAATGAAATACTGTTTTTTGCATGAGAAAATTAGATTATTGCACAGGGATTCCTCTAGCCATGAAAAGTTTCCATGGGGTTCCACTCTAATAAAAAGGTTGAAAAGCAAATGGATTTATTCAAACAGTGCTTAGTCAAATGATTTGGTCTGGAACAATCAAAACAATGAAACAAGTTCTCTGTTGGCTTTGGTAAAGGCATTTTAATGTTACTCCTCAGTTGACCGTGACATTGGCAGTAACCCTTCATTGATTATGATGGCCCTGTTATTATTATTATTTAGTTCCCTTGCTCGGTGACGGTGGAATTGACTCTTTCAGCTGATTTAGTAACTGTTTTCTGTATTCTCCTGGAAGGGTGATTAGCCCTGCGCAAGCTAGCCTTTTTCCAAAGAAAAACTGCAATGCAGCAGTAGGATTTGGAATCAGAGTTGCCATTTCTTAGCCTTTTCCTCAGTTTCAAAAAGTCCACAAAAGAAGGTTAATTTTATTTTAAATTTCAAAAATGCAAAATTAATCTCACATAGAAAAAATGTTTAATCCCTTAACTGCTCAAATTCTCTAACATTGCACCATTCTTCATGGCTAGACTATATATAGCATTTAAAGCATAAAAAGGTACAGTGTAACTTGAATACAAGAGAGTTGTTGTGACTGGAAACAAAGTCTCATATCTGGGTTTGGCTTATTTTGTATAGTATGGGAAAACTCCAGATAACGCTTTTTAAGTACAGAGTTTATTTAACAAATACTTAATAACTCTAACAAAAATAAATTTTCAATCAGTTTTCACAAATAATTCAATGAAAAATTACTTTTTCTTTTAAGAGTTGACCATCATCAGTTAAAAACGTGGTTAGATAAAAGTAAAATTGACTTTAAAAATGGTGATGTTGGCCTAAACGTGGTAAAAATTATAATTAAAAAAAAATCAACACTGCACATTAGAATATAATATATATTCTAATAATTCTAGTTAATCTTATTATTTATTTACATGTTGTAAGAATCCAGCTTAAAAGCCCTGCACAGCAAAGCTTTTACATGATTCACATTTTATTATCTGCATCCGGCAATGGCTTATACGAGAGATGCCAAAAGCCTTTTTGGCTAATTGCAAGAGAATTTGATCCTTGACCAATGGAGTTGACATGGTCAATGACTTTGTGTAGAGAAAATGTTTTGTGTGGGATATGGAAGAGACATCCGGGGCAGTTTGCAAATGGCGGTGCCATTGATATTGATTAGTTAAAATACTGTGTTAATGTTCATATGCTAATGAGGCGGTACCTTGTGCATATATAAACAAAACGTTTGGCGACCAGCGTGTCACAGTCTTCTTAAAGTATTCCTGGAGGGTCTGTGGTGTGTGTTGTTTGTGTTGCCTGTGAATTTTATTCCAACACGTGCGTTGCGTCATTGGAACTACAACCCATGCTGGCAGTTGATACTAGAGGCAAATTATGTTGAACTGTGGCAAACGGTGTCAAACTGTGTCAGTGTATTTATACTGTTTCAACTACAATCTATCGAAGTGAGCCGGTGAGCTGAGTTTTTGTGAACTCTTTTTTATTATAACTCCTGAGAGATTTTAAATATGATCCCTTCTTTCTAACCAATCTACAATAAAGATAGCTCTGTTTTATTCAAGTATGAGTTTTATTTTCCCTCAATCAGGATACCAAAATAGCTTTTAGCGGGTCCGTGTTTGTCGGTGTGTTCACTGCTAGAGCAAGTATTGTTTGCCTTTTAGATGTCTGTAGAGTCAACTCTGTAGTCTTCTTCAACCCTCGTGCCGAGAGAAGGGTTCTGAGCAATAGGCAGAATCAGAGACCCCGAACAAAAATTTGCCGAGGCCTTGCACCCTGAAGAGGCTACTTCTATGCTGCTGTTCCAGCTGGAGAATCAACATGGTCGCATTTATCTATTGTCTCTAGAGACAGATGAATGCCATCAAATAATCCACACGTAAAATAAAGAGCCACAAATTTAACAGAATTAGGATTTGTCTTCATTGTGGATACGTTTGTGACGAGATAAATGTCCACTCTGAGAAAATGAAGCGCCACAGGTTTCACAGGAATAGGGTTTCTCCCCAGTGTGGATACGTTTGTGACAAGATAAATCTCCACTCTGAGAAAATGAAGAACCACATATGTCACAGGTGTAGGGTTTCTCTCCAGTATGGGTACGAATGTGACAAGCTAAATCACCGCTCCGAGCAAATGAAAAACCACAAATTTCACAGGAAAAAGATTTCTTTCTAGCATGGATGATCCGTTTATGACGAGATAAATCTCCTCGTTCAGAAAATGAAGCATCACATAATTCACAGGAATAGAGTTTCTCCCCAGTATGGATACGTTTGTGCTTAGACAAATAATTACTCGAGGAAAATGAAGAGTCACATATGTCACAGTAGTAGGGTTTCTCTCCTGTGTGGGTACGTTGGTGGCTTGATAAATACGAACTCTGAGAAAATGACAAGAAACAAATATTACAGGTATAGGGTTTCTCTCCAGTATGGATACGTTTGTGTTTTGATAAACTACCACTCTGAGTAAATGAAGAGCCACAAATGTCACATATGTGAGCTTTTTTGGTTTCAAGTTTATGGATGCGTTTGTGATCAGATAAATGTCCTTTCTCAGAAAATGAAGAGCCACAAATATCACAGGAATAAGGTTTATCTCCTGTATGGACAAGCTTGTGGGAAGATAGATCTTCATAATTATTAAAGGAAGAGTTGCAAAATTCACAGGAATAGGGTTTCTCTCCTGTATGGCTTTGTCGGTGCTTAGATAAACTACTATTCTGAGTAAATGAAGAACCACAAAATTCACAGGAATAGGGTTTCTCCCCAGTATGGATACGTTTGTGCTTGGACAAATTACTTTTTACAGAAAATGAAGAGCCACATATATCACAGGTGTAGGGTTTTTCTCCACTATGGATACGTTTGTGGCTTGATAAATGTCCACTCTGAGAAAATGAAGCGTCACATATATCACAGGTGTAGGGTTTTTCTCCAGTATGGGTACGTACATGCTTAGATAAACTACTATTCTGAGTAAATGAAGCATCACAAATTTCACAGGTATAGGGTTTCATTCCTAAATGCGTACGTTGGTGCTTCGATAAACCCCACTTTTCTGAAAATGAAGAGCCACATATTTCACAAGAATAGGGTTTCAAACCAGTATGGATACGGACATGACGGGATAAAAGTCCACGCCGAGAAAATGAAGAGCCACATATATCACAGGAATAGGGTTTCTCATCAGTAGGAGTAGATTTATCCATTTTTAAAGTATATTTCCAATGAAATTAATATTCAGACATATCAATGATTTAGGGTTTATTTTCTATTCTTGTTTTCCTATGCTTCAAAATATAAATTCTTTGGTGGCAAAGGAAAGTTCCATATATCATTAAAGGAATTTCTCTGTTTATTATCAGTTTTTAACTTTTATTGTATTTAATAATTTTGCAGTGTTTGCTTATTTTTGGGACAATGTGGAACAAATAAATTGTTGTACATTCACTTACTTTCTTTGACTAAATGACACATTTTTTGCATATTATTGTATTCTTATTTTTCAAGTTTTCTGTATTTGAAACTAAAATTTTCTCCACATTGTGCTATCCTTACAGAATCTGTGATTTACAAATACAGAATGTCAAACTTGCCATAAATATTATTCCATTTGAATTGGTTTCTTTCAACTTTTCAAAAAATCCAAGAATAAATTCTTTATTTCTTTTTGTTTTTCATTTATTAGAAAATGCTGTAAAATCTGAAAGAAATAAAAAATAATAATTTTAGATGATCCTATAAAATTTAGAAGTTTTGATAACTTTTAATTTAAAAGCTTGTTATTTTTGTCAATTTTAACTGGCTGTTATGTCGTGAAGTACTTCAAAATGATTAATGTTTTTAATTGTCACGACACATTATAGAATTTATTTTGTTTTATGAGTTATAAAAATTTAAAAATATTTCAACATTTAAAAAAAAACAACTCGCAACTCCTTGACATTTCTATGTGCAAAATGTTCCGCACATAGAATCTTTTATGATTAAAGTTCATTGCTAGTGAACATAACTCTGATATCCGAAATGAGTGAGACAGAAATGCCAAAGCCAGTTTTGGGATGGATCTTTTCAGGCATTCCGAAGGGGTGGTGGCTATGAAAAGTCAAAAGCTGGGTTTCTGTTTGTTTTTGTTTAACAGCATATCAACCTTTTTAGATTACTTTGATGCCTAGATCAATTATTACTTTTTGAAAAATATTATAATAAATACACAGTGTTTTTTTTTTTCTAACACAAGTTTCTTAATTTGATCCATAGGTGGAGGGAAGATGGGGATTTATACCTGTTTCAAGGGTATTAATCAACATGCTAACATAGACAAAATGACTTGAATTTAAACTTGCATACTACGATTCCAAAGTCCGGCTGCTTATCCACTGGGCCTTGTTGACTGATCCAAGGGTTTCTGTATGGATTTTATTTAAACTCAAGAATTATGGATAATAGGATATGGTACCATTGATTTACTAACTTTTCCTCGCATGATGTTTAATCAACCGACAATTAATCACAGAAATATAATCACTAGACCTTTAATCACACAGTTTTTTCATCACGTGAACACTTAATCACCCTGATATCGAGAACTTTAATCACCCCAAAGAAAAAACATTACATTTATTTATGTAATAATGTTATCAATATGATTATGTTTTTATTATATAAAATTTTTAGAACCTTTGACAATTTTGGGATTATTCATAAAAATGGGTTTATTCATATTAAGAAGAATCATCATCCTAAAGTATTCCAAGCAATACGCTTGGCTTTGCCCGGCGCAGGAGACTTGCCACAAAGATAATTAAGAATGCCTATTATAGAGGAAGACACTCAATGCTTTTTTTCTACTAAATTTTAAACGATACAAAATTCATTTCTAATCCTTTTAAATTCATTTTTAATGCTTTTTCTACTAAATTTATTCCTAAACCTTTTTTTATACTAAATTAATTTCTAATTTCTAATTAATTTCTAATTTATAGCCTATTGAATAGAAAGATTAAACCAGTATATTATATATTGCATGTATCATGCAAATTTTAGTGGTCTGAATCATTTTTTATATATCTATTAAAGTTTTTAATTCTGAAGACCTCTACAGTCTGTTTTGTTTTTCTGATTTTTTTGTTTAAAAAAGAATTTACATTTAATTTTTTTAATAATTATTTTTAATATTTGAACAACAATTGTCAAAGGAAAAAGATTTTTTTTTTTGTTTTTTTCAAAAATGCTTCGTGTTTTAAAATGAATTATTTTTTCTAAAAATTCAAAAACACTTCTCTATTTATTTTTAATTCAAAAACGCTTCTTTGTACTTTCACAGCAACAATCTAAACTCATTTCTTGGTAAAATGATTTACATTGGAAAGAAACACCGGTTCTTCGGCGTTTCCCGTTAAATTACCGAAGGTAAGCAACGTCAAGTTTGGATGGGTGACAATTTAAGAATACGAGTGTTTGCAGTTCAATTTCTTGTTTTCTTCGGCTTTATATATTCTTGGTGAGCCAGTAGCATCAACCAAGTTTGGCACAAAAACCATTTTTAAGGTGAATATAGGTATAAGTTTAATTCAAGAGTATAACCGAATAATGGTCATTTTTTAAACGTTTTCTTTTGCTATTAAATTCATCATTTCCTCAGGTCTTTTTTTTTTCTCAGGCATCAATTTTAACATCAGCCAAAATAATTGAGACGTTTACGTTCTAAAATTAAATTATTCTGTAAATCTTGTTTTCTCCACAAACAAAATTTTTTAAAGAAAAAAAAAAAATAGACGATTTCGTGACAATTTACTTGTTTAAAAAAGTTTTCAATGTTTTCCTAACGGGTCTTTCTTTAGGAATATAGAAAAAAAATATCAGGTAATTATTTAATGAATATGAAATTTTAGCCGATTATTATACAGTGAAAAAGAATGAACTTTATCTTTCAGTTCATGTCTAGCTTTAAATAATTTGAACAGATGTGTTTTGTATCTACATACCTTTTTTTTTTAATTATTCCAATGTGACTGGATGTGGGCAGATAAGTTTTAGACTTTAGAAGACAGTTTTCACAAACGTAGAATTTAAAAATATGGAAAACTAATCTTGTAACGACACAATCCCGACATTACATTGTTAAAACAATGGACGCCATGATAGCATTTTTTGATTCTTTAAAACAAAAGATAAAAAAATCAAGGGAGATAACTGCAACCTTTTTTAAAGGTAGCCCACGGCTTACAAACGAGTCCCGCTCCTACGTTAGCAACGTAGACTGAATTTCTGCGTAACTTGAAATTAATTCTTTAAAACCCCATATTCCCTAAATAAATGTCCACCAGTCCACCACCACCACACCAGTCACCACACCACTGATGACAGGACCCAATACACTTGGATGCAAGTATGAGACAATCTAGGTGTCTGATTGATGTATGGACTTTTCATCACTTCATGTTTTATTACCAGAACATTAATCACTAGACTTTTAATCACTATTTATTAATCACGTGAACACTTAATCACCCTGAGACTTTTAATCACTTGGGGATAAAGCATTCGAACAGTGTTAATATGTTTTCTCTAAATAAGATTTTTTTTTCACCACATTATTTGATTAAAAAGTCCAATGTATAAATACCCTCATTTATTAACAGGATGTCCGAAAAGTTGGTGTGCAGTAAAAAATAATTTCTTAATGCCAATGGAGAACATTTCCAGCATTTCCTTTAAGATTAGCTATGATTCTGTGAATAAATAAATAAATCCTTTTTATTAGTAAAAATTGTTTTGTCTAAATGTTTTATAATAAAATCTGCTGTTTATTTGTTTTTTTAGGTGTCTATATACGGATAGTGCAGTGAAGTGCAGTGCATAGTAAATTTTTTGACAGCCTGTATAAACATCAGATCTCTCATTACTACTTGACTGTTTTTGCTGTAAAAACTGAAAATAAAATGAAGTTACAGATAAAAAATACAAGCACTGGTTACTTGTGCTTGCCGCATTTTTAAAAACATTTTATGAAAACATGGAATTAATTGCAGTGTTGTGATTAAAAATCATACTTGTAAAATTGTTATGCAGCAGGCCCATGATTAGGGCCCCTGCAGAGCCCTCAACTGCAGGGGGGGGGCTGCAAGCTTTTTAGGGACCACAATAATTATTTATTAGAATTAAGTAGAAACTCATTATCACATTTATATGTTGAAATATACAATCCATCTTTCTGTCTGTCTGTCTGTCTGTCTGTTTCTATATATTCATGTGTATATAGACTGTGATCGTAGCCGATAGTATATTGTAGGTGTGCAAGTTGCTTTTAGGGTAAGGGGCCACAACGCGCATTCTGTGTCGGGACCACTGTGTGGCTAAGCAAGCACAGCACTGTTATATAGTTACTTGGAATGAAGGTGTTGTAGCTAAGTTGAGACAAGTTAGTATAGTTTTCAATCACAACCAGAACTCAAGGTCTCACTTGACTTGTTGCTCAGTGACCAGTTTCTATACCCTTACAAATTAATGATTATTAAATTAGGTTAATTTAATTAAATTAATTAAGACAAAAAACTTGGAAGAAAATATTTTATTTCTTTTTTTTTTGTTATTTTATTTTTTAAATTTTTTTTGTTAGTTGGTTTCTTTTTTGTTTTTTTTTAATATATATTTATTATGCTTACTATCGATCTGGTTTTTACATTTGTTAAATTTAAATTTTGGTGGATTAATTCTTTGGCCCTGTTCAAAGGAATAAAGTTTTTCTGTCCATAATCAGGACCAAATCAGCACACTGATTTTTTGTGCTGCTAAACATAGTATATTGTTTTTTTAAAAATCAGTATTGAAAATTAGAATCCACCAATGTCAGATTTTATCTTGACTTTGAACAGAAAAAGTCTACCATCTGAAGAAAGTCGAAAGAATAATTATCCAAAATGTTAGAAATTTAATAAATACAAAGATGAGAACTATAATCTGCATAACAAATATACAAATCATCAAGCCCCATCCCAAGGTTTTCAAAAAACAGTAAATTTAACAAATATAAAGATGATGACAATAGTTTGCACAATGAGTACACTAATTATTTCAAGGATTCAAAAAAATAATAGGTTTAACAAATATAAAAATCAAAACTATAGCCTCAACCATAAAATAGTCCACATAAAATAAATATATAAATTATCAAGCCTCATCTCAAGGACAATGAAAATAACAATGAAAAGGATGAGGACAACCGCCTGAAAAATAGATTTTTAAATTTCGAAAACCTCATTTCAAAGATTCTGAAAAACAATAAGTTTTTTTGTCTTTCTACAAATGATCGAATAAGAAATTTTATTAACTGTAAAAATCACTTGATAATAAAAAAAATTAAAAACAGAAAATGAAAGAAGAAATAAAAATGACCAGTATTTTCTTTTCTTTTTTTTTTTTTTGTTAAATTTTTTCTTTACAAAAAATGACCAATAAATTTTCGAACCATTTTCTGGAATTAATGAGATGAGATAGGATAAGTTTTACAAGCATTACTCAAACTATGGACCTCATCTTTATTGTTATTTGTTTCATAATGTTTCGACTGAATTAACCTTTGGTCTTCCTCGGGTATTATTATTGTGGAGCTTCATATTGCTTTTTTGATCTATTTTTTTTTTTAAATCTAGTGTTTGTTTTTTAAACAAACAATCCATTAAAAATAAAAATAAAACTAGATTTCCAAAAAAAAAAGAGGATAAATAAGAAAACAATATAAATTCCTTTATAAAATCTGAGGAAAAACAAAGATTAATTAATTTGGTCTAAATATTGTGAAACAAATAACATTAAGGATGAGGACAATAGTCTGAAGAATGCTTGTAAAATAAATGCTTAAGATTTTCTTTCTTGAGGTTCTAGATAAATAAAAATTATTGATCAAGAATTGATTTTAGAAATTGATTTTTGAATGTGTTTTTTTTTTTATAAATCATTGATTATTTTTGTTTTAAGTTTTCTCATACTTTGATTAACCACTTTAATTAATCGAATTAAATTAATTAATTTGATTAATAACACACACGCACTCCCCCACACCCCCAAAAAGTTATAGAGAATCAAGTGTAATAACAAAAAGCAAACCTTAAAACGCCATAAGGTTTAAAGATTTGCTTTTTGCTACATAAGTATAGATTATTATTATTATCATCATTAATCTTATATATGTATATATATTATATATATATATATTTTTTCCTAATAAGAAAAATAACATCTTCAAGTTACCAAAAAAAAAAACAGATTAAATTATACACAAAAGGAGCATCAAAGCAACCCCTGAGCCAGGCCTGGCAATACTTCTAGTAATAATATAAACTCTCAAACCCCATAGAAATTCTAAAACTCTTTTGGAAAAAAAAGAACATTTTACATTTTTGCAAACTTACACAATATTAAATCCTCTTAATCATTTAACTTTTTTTTTAATATAAAATAAAAAAAGACCATTTTAAATATTAGAACAACCATTTTTTTATGTCTAATGGAAATGGTTTAAATTATCTCTGGGGTAGAGAGTCATTGAAAGGATGTAATTTGTTCCTCTCTTGTTACTGTTTATGATGATGATTGTTAATTGTGATCCCCAAATGCAATAATGTATTATAATATTATTTATAAATATACTAGCTGGACCTGTAAAGAAATTTCAAAGATTCGCAAAAAGGAGTAAAACTCTTTTGCTTCCTTAATATTTAAATTGGTTTGTCTACATAATTTGAAACCACAGGGTTGATGCACCCTTAGTCTTTGGTTAGACAGGCAACTATACATGCGGCTGGGGACTGCTTGAGAAGTTCAAGTTCCCAAGACATTCACAACTGAATTGTGTGTTTAGTGGTTGAGCCGTCTAAAGCTACAGAGGTCAATATGCTGAAACACACACACAATAATAATAATAATAACAATATAAATGAATTTAAAAAAAATTGTTAAAATTGAGCCAGTTTAGAAAACAGAAATAATTATCTGGAACTTTCTTTGAGCAAATTTAAAGTGTTATCAATTTTTAACGGAAGACATTTTCTTTTTACTTGTATCATAGAATAAAACTCAATATATTTACAGGCTACAATGGCATGAGTTGTAAAATAATGTGAGGCAGTCAGAAATTTACCGTAAATCATTTCTCAAAGTGTCAACAAGTGAGAGAGAAGGGTCAGCCAACAAACCCCAATGATTGACCATTTGTCATAACAGACCACGGCAGTGATTTCATTGATAGCAAAATGGATTTTGATTTGATTTGATTTAGAACTGCATATCAACCACTTTTGGGGTAATTTAATGCCAGAATGGTATATTGTTTATGTTTACTTGATTCTCTCAAGTTTCTATTATGAAAGTTGGTTTAAATGTTATTCGTTTATTGGTTATTTT
>JAUZSX010005032.1:0-22260 GCA_034780655.1 Idiosepius hallami
GAAAACATGCAAATTTTTTTTTCGGTTTTAAATTAGAAAAACGTCTTTAAATTATTTTCTTGTTTAAAAAAAGTTTTGTTTTCTTGTTAAAAAAAAAAGGTTTTCTATTTTTTATTTTTGAAAAAGAAGTTCTACTTATTTAAAACCTACTTTCTTAAATAGCGATTGTTTTGATTTCATAATAACATAAAAAACGGTGATTAGGGAAAATCCCTTCCTTTTATGTGAAAAAGGGGTCGAGGCTATTTATTCCGTGAAACGGCACTGTTGCCCAATATTTACCTATTGCGGTCGAAAGGGTTAAGAGAAAACCTGTCTAAACAATAGGTATTTTATTTTAGTTTGAAAAAAATTACCAAAACTATTTTGGGGGTAGAGGGTGAATTTTGTTTTTTATAAACTTTTTCATAAAAATATTATTTACCTGCATTACAATCAATTTGCACAACCTAAGAAAACTATGAATATTGTTTTGAAAGGAAAGAAATCAAAATAAATCTGTCTTTGAAAGCCCAAAACTAGGAAAGCTTTTTTTTAATTTTCAAATCAAATTATTCTATGAAAAAGCGTTATTTCGATAAATAATGAACGAAAGTTTGATATACCTTATAATATAACCAAGTATTTATTTTTTGCGAGTGACTGTTGATATGTAAAATGAAGTTGTTTTTGGTGTGTATATGGTATTTTCAAATGCCTGGGCCTCGGCTGGACTGCTCGCTCAATAGGTTCTCTAATCACTACTTTCCTTTACGCCAAAGTAGTTTATTTCTCAAAAAGTCACGTTGCAGTGCCACGCATGCGCAATTAGGCTGTTACTGAAATAGCAGTCGACGGGTCGGATGTCAGCCATTTTCCCCAGTCATTGTGTTTACCCTTTCTTTGCAGTGTGTCAACATGCTAACCATTAAAGAACGTACGTTTTTAGTTGAATGGGTGTTTCGATCTGGAAACAAATACACAGATACGGTGAAACAGAAGTTCACCAAAACTTTTCCATATTCCGTGGTACCACATCGTAACACTGTGCGGGATTTGATTAAAAAATTTAAAAGCACAGGGTCGGTGGAAGATGCAGAAAGAAGTGGTAGGCCGAATGTTCTTTCTGATGAAATACTTCTCAGTGTTTGTGATAAACTCTTGGCAAATCCATCGACGTCATTACGAAAATTGTCACGGGAATTGGAAATCAGTTTAGGAAGTGCACACACAGCAGTAAAGAAAATAACAGAACAAAAACAGAAAGCCTTGGGGGATTTTGAGAACCCGCAAGCGACACATCAAGAACAACCTCAGAGAGATGATGATGCATCCGAAAAAGTTGGAGTATATAGTGATTTCGAGAAAGCCTATTCTGGGACCATGAGTCCGGACCAAAATTTATTAAAGATAACACCAAAAGACATCTTCCTCAAATATTGCCAATCTATTTGTACGCCAACGAACTGAAAAGCAAAGAAAGTTATTAACACACTGACTGAGTAAAGAAACACACTCCTTAGTAAAAAAAAGAAAAGGTGGCTTCCTTTCAAGTTAGAAAACAATCACCTTTATGACCAAAATTCAACACTTTAATGATTTCTTTTTAATTCTTGTAAAGTCTAATATTATTCCTTTAAGTTTTGAATGTTTATTATACAATAAATTACTGCTGAGAAAATTTTTGAAGTTTCAAACGATAAAAAACTATTTATTTAGGATTAAAAAAATAAATCATGAATAAGATTTATTAATAGAAAACAAAAACATGCTATTTTTTTGTATGTGTTTAAAATGAAAATGAATTATTCAAAGAAATATAAAACGTACCAACATTTTTTTTTAATATTAAAACTTTGATTTTCAAATAATAGCAATATTTTTTCGCTAAAATTTTAGACAAACAAGAAAAAGAAAAAAAGAAGGAATAGGGTTTGTGTTAAGTTTTATTTACATTTTAATTTTACCTTCTATAGAAAATAATTTTATTGTCATTTTTTTTTAAGGCATATTGTTATTTTTTGGTAACTTTCTGCTCTCACAAAATTTTCTAATTTGTTTTAAGTTGAGAAGAGCTTTTAAAATTAATTTTGATTCCTAATTATTTCATTAATCACTGAATAATAAAAGATAGGAAGTTGAATGTAGTGAATGGAGTTCCATATTGAGGTTTTTTTTTTTTTATAATGTATGAATCCTAAAATTTGTATTTAATTTTACCATTGATAACTGACGACGAATATATTCTTTATTTAAACATTGCAAGAATGATTTTTAAAATCAGAAGTCTAAAACATATTTCTTAATGATTTTAAACAACTCATAATTTGCAACCCCATGAAAATGTTATGGCTAATAATTTAAAAGAATTAAATAAAATGTTTTTCTTTGGGAGGTTGAAATAAATGCGAAAAGCAAGGAAATTTTAGAAATACCGGAAGAAAGTAAAAATGCATTTAACGAAAAAACGAAGGAATCTTAGACACATTTTTTTCTTGTAGAACACAGCAACACAATGAACAAGTCAGATTTAGCAAAATAAATAAACACAATAAAAAATAGAATCTCAATATTTGAATACGAACAACAACAAAAATAACAAAGATGATTTAATGGCGTCCCAAAAATGAAGTGGAAAGCAAAGCTGAAAAGACTTGTTTGACCTTGAATTAATCTCGAAAATGCATTCATTGCAACAACACCAATGTTAGATTTGTATAAAGATATAGAATTTTTATATTTGTGATCTATTAAAATATATATATCTCCATATTAGAGACATATGGGTTTAAGTGCATTTCATTTTTTTGTGTTTGTCGTTACTCTTTTACTTTCTTCTTAAAAAGACATACATTTTTTATTTAAAAAATCTCAATGATTGTTGTTGTCGATTTATTTTGATTAAAAGGAAATTTAATTCATACACAAATCTGGCAAAATAAACACCATGCGACAGTTTTAGTTTTTTCTCGTTAAGTTTACGAAACAAGCAACTGACTGGTGGTGTTGTTGTTGTTGTGTGGTGGTTGTAATAAGTGATTCTAAGATAGACGGTGTTAGTAATAATATTTTCATTCGATTATCCGTAATTCATTATCGAAAAACAAATAGAATTCTGAAATATTTAAAACAATCCAATTTGTCTCTGTCTTTAAGCGTCTATAATTCATACACACACAAACCGACAACAGGATTTGCAAAAATAAAAAATTACCAACTATTTTTTTTATTTTAATTATTGGAATTTCTCAAAATGAAAAAAAAAATTCTCAAAATGAAAAAAAAAATTGTCAAATTATTTGAACGAATTCATTTTCTTTTTTTAATAATGGGTGGAATAATGTTTTAAATCTGTTTAAAAAAAATAACAAAATTTCAATACACACACACGCGTATATAAACGCTTGTTTGATTGGATATGTTTTGATTATCATTTGTACTTTACTTCCACTTTAGGAGTGAGTGCCCCCCAGGTACTTACTCGGCTATCGGAAGAATGTGGACAATAACGGCAACAGCATTAGTTCGAAAGTGAACTAACAAAGATAAGAATAAAAACCTGATTTGTTTGAATAATTGCAACGTAAATGTTTTAAATCTTTTTTTCCAATATAATTTAAGCTAATTAACAAGCCAATTAAACTTTTATATTTTTTTCTCAGTTGTCAATCCATCCAGTCGTCAGTGATCATCAATTGTGATAATCCAACTGACAAGTTTGACAGTTTAAAATCTTAACTTCAATTTTAAACCAAATGCTTGTTTAGTTGTCATTAAAAAAAATTAGAATTGTTGTTTTTCTTCCTATTTTTATATATTAACCTAGAGAAAGAAGTGTCATGGTAACAATTAAAAAAGTCCTAACGATAACTGCCTGGAGATGAACGATGACAAATTTTCTGAAACAGTTTTGAACTTTTCCCCTACAACAGTTGTTATTGCCTTCTGACAAGAAGTGGAAGATTTTTTTCTTGCTGAAAATTCCTTGTGTACAATGTACCATTGTAAAATTTTATCAAATATGAATGATTCATCCACAAACACATCTTTCATTCACCATACGTCATGTCTTTGTTATGTTTAAATTTCAGTAAAATAATTCTGAGAAAAAAACAACAAATTAGTTTTTAAGGGATAATTTATATAAAAAAAAAATTACTGAGCTCTGTAACATTGTAACAAATAGATACCATTCATTAAAATTAAAATATATCTTCATGGTTTAAGTAAGAACTTTATCAAATCAATGATCATCATCATCATTTACAAATAATAGGATATTGCTTTTGGGTATTCAAACTTGGGAATCTTCAATCAATTTAGGATGTTTATCAGAAATACATGTCCTTTGCATAAAATAGCCATTGCACAAAAACTAAAATGCGTAAAAAAGTAAGAAGTCTGCCTTCAACTAAACAATTTTTCTTCAGTGTTCTAAACAGAATAAACAGATTTTCAATTTGTAGAAAATGCATGACAAGACAAAAGTGATTGTGGCATATACAGAATACTATAATTGAAACCACTTCCAGTCACCAATGTAGTCCAGTACATTTATCATTTGTCACAACAGGTTTCTGGAAATATCATCCAGACCCTTAAACTAATGTGGCCTACTGCAGGAACTACTTACTGACGATGACCCTGCATTTTTTAGTGGGAAGTTCAGGGATTTTTCTCACCCTAATGATGACATCATTGTTGACTGCACCTACCAACAAGACCAACATATGAGGTTAGGATAAGGAATATTAACCCAATGCCTACATCACTGGCATCCACACAAAACTAGCACCAACTGGGTGATCAACCTAGTTATTGATGCACATTCAAATGGTAAGAGGTGATCAGTCTACAAACAATTATGGTTGACAGTGTCCCATGCCATGTGAAGGACGTGTGACCCTTGACAAATGCCATTCTGTCTGGTGGGGCACATTATCATAACTTTAGATGGCACTGGGTATATCACACCCCCTAGTTGACAGACAATATAAAAGGAAGAAACCTCAGAACCACCCTTGCAACAAAGTGCATACTCATTGTTGCCAATATGACTTGCACATGCTTGGATAAGGGATCAAGGGTGAATGTAGAAAATATGTGACAAGGCAAACATGATGGGGATGGTCACAGAAATTGCAGTACACATGCACAACTAGACTGCAAGCAAAGCCCATGTCTATTATAATAAGTTTGGCAGCAAAAAAAGCTGTAAACTTCTGAGTGTAGACAGCCTTGGTTTTTGAGTAAGAAAGATCAGAAATTATGATTATCATCAGCAGTCACTCGTATTCGAGTATGACTATCCTCCCTCTTGAGGACCCTTTCAGCAAGACGCCTGCGCATGATGTCTTTTAACGTGGGGAGACTGATGCACATGCAGTCACCACACGACCTCTTGGCAAAGGATAGCCTTGTTCCAATGGCATGGAGAACCACGACGACTGGAGGCCATCCTCTGTTGCAGCCTTTTTCCGCCTTCAGTGCCATTGTGTCATTGTAGACATCATCCGCCTTTGAGGTCTTGCACTATTTAACCCATAGCTGGAGGGAAGATTGGGCTTCATACCTTTCCCAACGGTATTAGTCGACATGTGAACGTAGACGGAACAACTTGGATTCGAACCCGCGTAGTACGGTTCCGGAGTCCGATTGTCTATCCACTGAGCTACGGCGACCGCCTAGAAATTAAAATAATTAATGAACTGATTCTTACCTTTGAAGAGGTGAGATGTTGGCATATGTGGATAAAGGGAGGATGTTACTGCATGGAGGGGAATGAGTCCTCATCCATGACTCTATTGAATTCACTGCAGGTGAACCAAGTTTAGACTCATTCGCTGGTACAGGTGTGGATTCTTTCCTGACCTGCTTGGCCAATGGTGCATGTTTTCTTCTCCTTGCTTTGGTGAAGGTTCTCTCCTAGCTTGCTTTTGCAAGGGTGCTTCTTGTTAAGGCTGTTCCTGCTTTTTCTTCAAGGACATTTCCAGGGTCAGTTGTTTCTGCCTACTTTCGAGGATCTTACAAAAGTAATTCATCACTTTATCATTGAAAGCATTCACAGCCTTGCTCACCAAGGCTTTGTCAGGATGATAGTTCTTAACAAAGTTAGTCACTTCTGTCCATTTTGAGCAGATCTCTTTGATGAGTGCAGTGGAGGAATCCTTCCTTATCTCATCCTCTACTAATGAGATCTCTTCCTCTAACAACCTCTTCTGCTCAGCCTCTTCCTGGGTTATGTAGGTCTTCTTTGGCATTTTCTTCCAGAACAATCCAGTCTTATCACAGTTAAAAACTTGCTGGGATAGATACGCGGTAGCCTTGATGTAATCGGCAAACTCATTCTTGAACTTATCAGCGTCATTCTGGTCCAAACTAGCAGAACTCTCATGCCATACAACATTTCTAATACCACTCCTTCGTTTGAACTTATCAAACCAGCCTCGACTCGCTTTAAAATCAAAGCCTTCAGGAATGAGATTAGGGGTTTTCCAGGCCAAATCCTCATATACTGACCTAGCTTTGGAGCAAATTATTTCCTCGCTTACACTTTGGCAACATCACTAGCTTTAACCACTTCTTTATTTTTAAGGATTGTGCTGATTATAGACTTAGCCATACTGTACTCTTTTGCGAGGTCAGTAATGCGCACACCTGATTCATATTTAATGATCAACTCTTTCTTAAATTCTACTGTTTTTCTAACCACTTTCCTCTTTTGACCACCATCCTTACTTTTAGAGGCCTTAGAAGGCATCATGAAGGCAAAACAAAGTACAGATATAAACAAGAAGAAATGTGTAAAGATCATGGGATACAATACGACACCCACCCAAATCACTAAACATATCAATTTCTAGATAAAATAAAAATAGTTGAAAACAAAAAAATATTTAAAAACAATAATAATAAAGAATAATTAAATAAGTAACTTGAAGAGAATATTTTTGGCTCATTGATATTTTTTGATTTTCTGAATTTATGACTTTTCATAAATATTTGGAAAAGTTAGTTAATATTTTGAGAACTAAGAAAAAATCATTGAATGTAGGTTGCTGTAGCCCCTCAACTAAGTATAAAATGTTGTGTTGGTGCAAGTCATAATTTTGTCTGTTTGAAGTTTCTGAGAGATCAAAATATCCAAAGTGTAGTTTTACATCTGGAACATCAGGTATGGTCAAAAATGAGAAAAACTGCTAAGCATTTTGAATGTAGCAGCTGCATTCTTAAGGTGATTTTTATCATTGAGAATTTAAAATGTTCACATAAAAAAATGTCTATTAGCATGCAAATTGTCAGAAGGAAAAAAGAATTGTAAGTGGGCAAAATTAACAAAAATATTCTTTAATGAATAATCAGAGAACATTTTATAATAGAGTATTTTATGATGTTTGGTAAATTTTTGGTAAATTTTTAAATTGGTAACTAAACATGTAGTAACTAAAAGTTGTTGAACTTAAAGAAGCTGATGTTAGCAAAAATGCTATCGTTGACTGGTTCTGATGGGAAATTTGCGAGCATTATCTGGAAGAAAACCTTCAGCAAATTGAAGGTCTCAGTGAAGAAGAGATACCAGAAACATGAAAATCAATGGAAGCTTTTAGTTTTATTGAAAATACAACAGGAGCACTTAAAGAGAGGGGCAGTAGTGGTTATCTGGTGCCACTGAATGAGGCCCTGGAAAGTGCAAATTTTAAAAAAGTACATAATTAGAAAAGGGAAACATTAATCTGAATTATCAGATAATAGATTTTGTCTGGATGTGTACCATCACTTCAGATAGGTTGGCTGCATGTATGCATACCTGAAATTGATGATGGGGCTTATGAACATAAAGTATACTGACTGACTTATGAAGTATGACAGGCATTTTATAGACTCACCGCAGCTAAATGAAAATACTAGGATGAGATAAAAAAAAAAAAAATGGAAATTGTAACGCCAGAGTGGTTTGGTTTGGTACTTAAACACTCTTTTCTTTCAGTCATCAGTTTCTGTGGTGGCAGAGATTCAAAGAAAATAAATCTGGCTGGATGCAGATCACAGAATTTTATCGAAAAGTGTTTTTTTTTTATTTTTTATTTTTTGTTTTTTAGTAAAAAAAAGTTATTTATTTTTAATTTTCTAAATCTGTTGATTCATCTATTTTTTAATTTGTTAATTAATTTCGTAAATAGGAATCCTAAAACGGTCTGTAAAATTTAGCAAAAAGGAAAAAATAAAAATCAGATAATCAAAAAAATGATCTTTTTAATTATTTTGAATCTAAAATAAAGTTGAGTGGTAAGTGGTTGGTGAATGATGAACACTTTTTTTTTTCAACAAAAACCAATATTTAGAGTTGGAAATAATTCTTTGGAAATTGGATTTGGTCGGTTAGTTAAAGTCATTCATCTGGCAACCCTGGATATGTCGTGAATTTCAACCAACAACCGTTTATTATATAGACTTGTTCTTTGTTATTCAAACTGTCTCTCTTTGCAATTCAACTCTGAAAGTTGCTCACGCAGAAGAAAGTTACCATTTTTTTAAAAAATGGTCATGTGACAGTGGTGCGCATGCGCAACTTTGCTATCATTGCACGAGCGGTCGAGTGTCAGGTATTGTTCCTTAGTTATTGTTTACCTTTTCTTTCCAGAGTGTCAGCATGCTAACCGTTCAAGAACGTGCGTTTTTAGTTGAATGGGTGTTCCGATCTGGAAACAAATATACAGACACGGTGAAGGAGAAGTTTAGTGAAGCTTTTCCAGATTCTACTGTTCCAGACCGTGACTCGGTGCGAGAATTGATTAAAAAATTTAAAAACACAGGATCAGTTGGAGACACAGAAAGAAGTAGTAGTAGTAGTAGTAAACCTAATGTTCTTTCAGACGAGACACTTTCCAATATTAATGATAAACTATTGGATACCCCATCAAAAGCATTACGCAAATTAGCACAGGAAATCAGCCTAGGGAGTGCTCACTTGGCAATAATGAAAAAACGAAAACGTAAATTATCAAAACACAAGGGGGGCATTGAGAATCCACAACAACCGACACATGAAGAAATTCAAGAACCTTGTACTACTACTGCTGCTGCTGCCACCACACTCGAAAAAGATGAAATTTCTAAAGCTAATTCTATAACCAATTCTTGCTCAAATATTGTCAATCCATTTGTAGGCACACTAGCTGAAAAGTAAAATCCATGCATACAATTAACAATATGGATTAGTACACAAAACACAACACAAAGGATACCCAGTAGTAGCAGAGAGAGAGAGCACACACAGGTACGGGCGGGAGCGCCCCCCCCGCTGGCGTCATTTCAAAACAAGAGTAGAAGTCAACTTCTATTTCATATCAGTTTTATAAGGAAATGAAAGAAGATAACACTTCCAAGATTCTTAGGTTTTTGAAAACTTTTGTAAATTCTAATAATAAATTCTTTTGAATTGTTTAAATATTTATTTTTCAATAAATTAAATAATTACCGACTGAGATTTTGAGTGATAAAACAAATGATTTAAAAAAAAAAAAAAGTAGTTTTGTCTTTCACTTTCCTCGAATTAAAAAAAAATCATAAATTGAATATTAAACTTTAATGGGATTTCAAATTAGATTTTTTAATCGTTAAATTTTGAAAAAAAAAACAAACCGATTTTGTGTATAAAGTTTATTTTTGGCTTTAAAACAATAACTTCATTTTATTATTTATGCTTTGATTTCTGAATAATTTTTGTTTTAATTGTCAATAACTGATACAAATTTTAAAATTGTTAGTTTATAAAGTTTTAAAGTAAAATTTACTTTATTTTGATTAATGTTTTGATAAATATTAAATCACTGTAATTAGGTAAAAAGGGACTAGACTTTATTGCCCATATTGCAGCTGGCATTAATTATCAATATATGAAGTTGACGTTTCGGTTGCGCTTCGCTATTTGTCTGAAAACTAAATATTGCAAGAATTAAAAAAATTAAAAGCAAATAAAACCTCAATTAATAAACAAAGTATTTTTAAAAAATAAACAGTTGTATTCGCACAAACATCTCGCGTTTGGTGTTTGTTTTTTTTCCTTGCTAAATAAGGAAATTCAGAAAAAACGGAATATATAAAAATGCATTTAACAATATAAATAAAAACTTACACTTTCTTGTACAACAGTACAACACAACCAACAGGTCAGAATATGCAAAATAAATAAACAATCGCAGTAATTAAAATCTCGGTATTTGAATACAACCAATTTTAACGAAGATGATTTAATGGCGTCCCAAATTAAAGTGGAATTTATTAAAGCAGAAAAGACTTGTTTGACCTTGAATTAATCTCGAAAATGCGACACCGATGTTAGCTTTGTATTTAGATATTGAATTTATGTATTTGTAAACTTATAACAAATATATTTTTTCAAATGAATGACAAATACGTCTAAATGCCATTTTCTGCGTTACTCTTACTTTCTTCTCAAAGAGACATTATTCTCCTCCATTTTTTTTCTTAAAAATAACTCCATTGTTGTCAATTTATTATGATTAAAGGGAATTAACAATTAATTCACAAATTTGGCAAAATAAAAATCTAATCTATGTCAGTTTAGTGTTTTGGCTTTGGCAGGCTTAAGCCAAGCCGTGCTAATTGTTCTTTTTTTATGTTTGTTTAAACAACTACTAATATGTTGCTTTGTTTTCCCCAAAGTATGCGTGACTGTGGGTATGTTTTTATTCAATTGAGTCGTTAATAATAGAAAAAGAATTAACATTTAATGACTTTGAAAATAGTCAAAATAAAATATTAATTCATTACCTGCGTTAATCTTTTTTTTTTTTTTCATATTTTTTAAAGTTGTGGGGGGGGGAACGAAAATTATACCAATTCCGTCCACTCTGGACTCTCGTTCTTTTGATTTTCATTGACATTATTATAAGTTTAATTTCTCACAGTAATTTGTAGAATTATTTGAATTAAAATTTCGAAATAAAGTTTGTGAGTTAGTTAAAAAAAAACAGCAAAAAAACCTTAAATTTTTGTCTAGACTTGAGTAAGTTATTTATTCACATAATTGTACAAAAGTCATCCCGATGAAGTGAAAAGGGAAGTAATTCATGTCTGGTCTTAATAATTTTACTACTATATAGTCAGAAAATTAATTATCCAATTTTGACAATATTTGCAATTACAGCATGTGTGAAAGAATTGATTTTATGAGTGGTTATTTTATTTACAAAATCTTAAGAAAATATGTTTTAAGGTTAAATTGAAAACGAAACCTAACCTCTAAAATAAAAATACTCAATAACCTAAACCATTCTTGATAGGAATATTAAAAATAAATAACTAAATAAATAAAAACTTTAAAATCTCTTCCTCAAATACAAAAAGTAAAGTCAAAGTTTGATTAATTTTGATGATAGCCTTTAAAAAGAAATAAACTAGCAAGATAAGGACAAAAGTCTGCAATAAAGTTAATAATACTTAAATTATAAAGCATCATCTAAAGAAAATACAAATAAAACCTGTTTTTCCTAATTAATCAAACTAATAATTAAGGGCTAATTTAAAATGAGTTCTTTCCTTTTTTTAAATTAAACTTTGAAACAAATAAATATCATTCTGACTTATGTGATACTAGTTGTATTTGTCAAAATCCTTCGAATGTGGTTTTTGTGTTATGTTTATCTTGTTTGTTTTGATTCACTGCACACTACTGCATATAAACCTTTTTAAGTCATTTAATGCAAAGAGCAATCATTTCTGATAAATGTTTTTGGTTCGCACATAGTTGTTTTTAATGAAACAATACGTACTTTTAATCCAGAGCTGGAGGAAAAGTTGGGATTTTTACCTTACCCAAGATAATGAGTCAATGTTTGAACGTACATGGAACAACTGGTCTTTATTTTTACATTTTGAAAAATGAACTTTTTTACTTTCTTCAGGTGATTTGGACTCCTACTTTTAGATAATTCATACTGAGAACAATAGAAACAGCACCTGCCTCTATTTAGCAAGGACTGGTGGTCAATAGGATATTCTGTTTCTAAGTAAGAATTATCTAAAAGTCAGTGTTCTTATCCAATCAAAAGACAATAAATGAAAATAAAATTCTTGCCTTAACATTTATGCCATTATAGTTAACAGAGTTAGAACTCTTCTGTCTGCAACCATGGATTAAATAAAGGGCTAGTTTGAAATTCCTGGAAATCGGATTGCAACAACACAAACGACTTGAAGAAGGCTACATGGAGATAGCAAAGATGGAAATAGCAGTCAGAAAATAAAATTCCCTCTATAGTTTAAATGAAAACTTGATTAATGCTTAAGAATAATCATGTTACTATGGAATTAGCTTTAGAATTTTAAAACAATGTCATTAACTATATAGTTTATAACGTTTTAAGAGAAACACGAATTACCTCCCTTGGTAGGAATGTTTTTTTAAACCTTGAAAGCATTAGAAACCCAAGATTTCAACAATGCATGATATTCAACATTTCATGAAATTCATTCAAGTATTCAAACGTTTTTTTTTGTCCACACATAGTTTTTGAATAATACAATGTGTATTATTTAGCCTATAGCTGGAGGAAATGTGGGATTCATATCATTTCCAAGGGTATTAGTCCAATTATGAACACAAATGAAATGACTAGGATTTGAACTCACATATTACAATTCCAAAGCCTGACTGCCTACCCATTAAACCAAGTGGACCTCCCCTTGGCTGAGTAGGTAGGGAGTCAGATTTTGTCTTTTATTCATTAAGTCATATATTTTCTTTTCTCTCAAAAGAGGTGATTGATTAAAAAACAATGTACTGAGAGTAAATATATTGAATATCCACATTTATTCCTTTCATGTTTATGGAAGAATGTGACAAACAACATAATATAACAATATGATTGTCATTTGTACCTAAAGTTGTTAGTTGGAATGAAAGACATTTTCAGACAAATTTTTGAATTAAAAGATTTGGTTTTAAAAATAAAAAAAAGTTTTCAAACATTTTAGTTGGTCTTCAATTTTATTTATTAAAAAATGTAAACATTAAACAATCCTATTCAACAAATTAAAAAAAGCAGTTTTTCATCTTGAAAAAATGTATAAAAATCTTAAAATAAATAGAAACATTTTTTAATATAAAAATACCAATTGTCCAAAAATGGGATGACACAAAAGAAACAAAATAATAAAAACAAAATGAGATATACAGAATTGATGGTCGAATTGAAATCAAAAAGGAGAGAAATCAACAAGTTGGTTGTTCATTTTATGGATAATATTGTTTCGTAGATAGAAAGGGTGGTAAATAAAAGATTTAATAAAATTGTTGTTAGGGTTTAGTTAAATTTTTCTACAGCACACCAATCTTTTATGGACATTTCATAACAGAACCATTTCCCTAGATATTTTTTCCTGTTTTCTAAAATTATTAGAAGAAAATAAGTATTTCATGTTGAAGTGGAGTTTTTAAATATTCATTAATTTTTAAAAAAATGAGTTATTAATTGATAATTTTGATAAAACTAGAGAAAAAACTTGGTATTAAGTAAAGCAAGGTTTCTACTTAACAACAATGGCACTTAAAAAAATTTGAAACTAAAAAAAAAAAAAGTAAGACAATCATTAAATTTGACTAAATTCTACATACACTTTATTTGATATTTTATGAAAGGATTTGGAAAAAATGATAAAAGGTTTCTGCAAAGAAACATTTTAAAGCCAGAGATTCTTTGAAATGACAAGCTGTTCATTGATCAAAATAATCCAGACTTGAATTTAGATATTTTTTAAATCAATTAATAATAAATATTTTCTTAAAAAATATCACGCTCAATAATTTTTGATGAACATTCAGATCTGTTTTATGGTTCAAGCAAAAACAACTATTCTGTGATACCAGAAACCAGTAAACAGGTCTCAACAACCTTTTATACAAGTTAACCCTAAACTTCAATGGTTCAGATATTTTAATTTATTAGATTAATAATAATTTTTATTATTTCATCTTGATAGATCATATATATTAATTAATGTAAAGGTTAATGTAATATGTCAACTTACAAAATATTATAAATAAGGTAAATTGAATTCTTTTGTTCTTGTCATAGAGAGCTTTGAGTGAAGTTGGTTGACAATCTGAACATTTTGTACCAAAAATAATCATTACTTAAAACATTTTCATCAAATAAAATGGGGCATCCACAAAATGCCACATTACTCTGTAATTAATAGTGTGTATGCATTAACAACCCTCCCAAAGTTTGACCAATTGTTACTCTAGTTTCCTGCCTTTTATCTAAGATGTCTCAATTTTGATATGTTTGCAAGTAAAACTGTTCAGTCATTTAATAAGCAGAAACATTTTACTTTCTGAAAAAATTATTTTCTATTTTCCTGATCATTTTTATGAAGAAATGAATACTTGGGCAAAAAGTAAAAGATTTATTAGTAATTTTGAATTTGTATCTCCAAAATTACTAATTAACTTTCATTAAAAGTGGACTTTGAAAGTTTTTCTTTGTCACAAGGGATTTTCAAAAAATTTCAAAATTCATAACCGGAAAATAAGAAATTAATTCTAAACATAGTAAAAAATGCCAGATGCTCCCCCTCCAAATTTTATTATGTTCTTGAATGCATATTTAGATATTTTTAATGTAAAGAGAAATAGTTTAGTGACCAAAAGACTCTTAGTTTAATTCAAAAATAAATCAAAAGTTATAGAATTAAAAGTCTCAATGTTGAACCCAGATATATGTTTATTTTGAAAGGTGAATTTTAATAAATATATTTAAGTTGAGATCATTTTCTCCATTCATGACATTTGTAAAACTATTCATATTTCAGTTCTTGATTATCTCTAAGAATCAGAGAGCATGGAATATTAGATTAATTTCAATTTCTAAACATAAATTAGGTTGAGAACATAATTTTTGTAGGTATACTTTTTGTTAAAAATTGTTAAAAAAAATTATTTTACCAAATAAATTTTTCATAATTACAGAAAAAAATTTAATTTTAATAATTGAGATATTGGACCATTACTGTTTCCTTTCTTAATTATAATTCTTTAAGCTGATTAAAAAAAAGTTTACTTTTCTTTTTTGAAAATTTAAGAAATGATTTATCAACAGAATGTTTTAAAACAAATTGGCTTTTAATTATTTTGTGACACAGGTTTTATTTTTAAATCATAAAAGTTAGTTCCATTTTAATTAGAATCAGAACTAGTGTTGTTTTGTTAGATTTTTATATATTTTTTATATTTTAAATTTGAATTTTCAGATGACTTTTGATTAGGTTTCAAGTTTCTAAATAAAAGTGATAAAATGTTGGTGTATATATTGTATAAACATTTCCATTATAAATATTATTCTTCCAATATATCATATAATTTCATAACAGGTTTGAAGTTACATCCAATTGTTTTGAAAATTTTTAATTATATGAAACACCTTCACAATGAATATAATATTTAAGTAAAAAATGATCAATATTAGTAAAATTTAAAAAACAAACCTCAAATAAAGGCATTTATTATTTATTCATTACTGATATAATAATTTCATGTATGACAACACAGTTTCAATGATAAAATTGTTCCTAGATAATTGTTTATTTAAAACTATTTTTTTTAAATGAAAATGAATTTTATAAAGATTTAAAAAAAAAACTCGATTTTTTTTCAGTTAAACCCCATTTTTGAGAAATAAGAGGAGAATTAACTGACTGATTTTTACAAAAAGTTTGTCATAATATCTGAAAATTATTGAACAGACAGACACTGGTTTGTTTTAAATAAATAACATGAAAAGACTAGTACAAAAGAAAATATCCAATGTTTTATTTTACAAAATTTTTGGTTGGATTTATTTTTGAATGTGATAAAAGAAATGGTCGATTGTTTTATAGATCATATCAACCATTACTGAGTGTAAAAAGTTATTGTTGTGGCATCATATTTCAACTCTGATTCCAAGTTAAAACCAACCAAAACAGGAGTTCAAATAACTCCATCTTTCTATTTATTCAAATTTTTTTTATCCAATAGAAAAAGCTTAATTCCTTTCTCAAATTGTTTTAAGTAAATGCGAATATTATTTTACAAATTGTTTCTTTTCATGTGAAATGCTATAAATAGCATCACCGGTTAATAATTCACATTGCGCGCGCATTTAAAATATAAAAATTGTTTTTTGTCAAATCTGTAAAACAAGGCATAGAAACTCAGAGTTAAAATGATGAAAAGTCCACAACAAAATGTTTTTGAATAAAAAAAACAACAATATCTCCAGAAACTGATATGATGATTTTTAGAAGCCCAAAGTGAAAAATTTGGATAAAACTAATTCAAATGAAATAATAAATTATTATTTCTATAACAATTATTTGCTTTTTCTAGTTTTAGATAGTTTTAGATAGTTTTCTACTTTTTTTTAAAGAAATGGATCTCGTATTATTTTCATTCTTACTTACTCATTCCTCCCCTTTCTCTTCTCTCTATACATACATATATTTTCAATCATCATATCTTATTTGGAAAAATGATTGAAATATATTAACTTCATCAATCCTATATAATGCTTAAATTCAATAAAACTCATTAAAATGTAACCGTTCAACAAGGGGATATAATAATAAAAATCTAACATCAACAGCAATGAATTCTAACAATGAAACAAAAAATAAAAAAGTGAGTATTTTATAATTAAGTGGAGTTTAACATATTTTTTTTCAAGAGGAAAAAGTTGAGGATATTTGTTTTTTTTAAAACTGCTGTTTCACTATGAATGCAGCCTGAGTATTTTGGACACTAGAAAAAGATGAAAATGAAGACAGTTTTTCATTACGACTTATGTAATCAGTTAAGGAAAGCGGCAATTGAAGACCAATCAAAAGTATAATAATAATAATAATAATTATTATTTTATACAACAAGGGGTTAGTGATAATTTACTAAAAGGTAAACTATAGCTTCACTAGCGTCACAGGCGGGAACATATTTCATTGGTATATTCTGAACACTTGGCATTACCACCAAGATCCTTGGTAAGGTACTAGAAAAAGAAAAAAAAGATTGATATCAAGTTGCTTACATGTCATTCAATATTTAACATAATGATTAAATTCAACATATAAATTGTGAGTGAAGTAATTGGATAAGAAATCCTAAAGAAGTTTTAAAAAAGTTGCCTTTTACCAAATTTTTTCTAATGTAGAATTTTAATATCCAAATTAATTGGTATTACATATCAAAGAATATATACTTTTTGTTACTCAAATTTACTGTCATTTTTTCCTTTATAATTTTAAAGGATTAAGAATTCTTACATTAGTTTAAACCAAACAACAATTTTTATATAATGTTTAGTAATGAAAAAAGATACAAAAAGTATTTATATGTTACATATAGAATCTTTTAATCAAGTAGAAATTTAATGATTACAAATGTTGTATGTGACTTAACAAGGTAATATTTGGGCTTTTAGGGGGTCATGTTAGTTTGGAAGGTGGGGGTAGAAATACTCATAGAGTCACTTTTCTAATAATAATAGAATAAAGAAACTTGGTAAGATGTATGGAACAATCATAACTGAAACACTCATTGAGAAATTGTTTATTTTTGAGCAATTGCTGCTTGGTTACTTTTTAAATTCTTAAGGAAACCAGGTTTTTTTTTAATGGCGCAGTTTGTGCTTTGATTAAAAAGACAATACATATGAAACATCTTTTGTTTATTATTTTTTTTTAATTTATTATGTTGTCTTGGCTTTAATTCATCATTAATGTTTTGCATTTTAGCACACAATCTTGATTGGATAATTGTTACAGGATAAAAAATAATAATATGATTGTCTCTTCTTAACTTGGAAGTTTATTTTAGGGTACAGTTCAATCAATTAAAAAAAAAAAGATTCAGAATTTTATTTGTAAAGAACAATTTTTCACTGTTGGATTGAACTAGTATAATTTTGATACTTTTATAATATTCAATGTTTAAATACAGCCAACAAAACATAAAAAAGAAAAAAAATGTTAGCCTTCAGTTTCTATGCTATTTGAATTTCTCAGAGTTTGAAGACTGTTGTCTACAGTTTTACAGTTAAATTGCTATATGAGTAAGAGTCAAAAACTCTAACAAAAACATAGACAACAGTAAAGAAAAATCTAAAGAAAACTAATTCTTACTTTTCCTTCTTTGATGACATCCAATGCACTTCTTTCAATTTTGGCTGCATGTTCCATTAACCCCATATGACGCAGCATCATAACAGCACTTAATAAGAGAGCTGTTGGATTAGCCATGTCCAAACCAGCAATATCTGGGGCTGTGCCATGTACCTTCAAACAAATATTTATAATAGAAATATATTTTAATCTGTTTAAAACAATAATAACCAATAATGCAAATGAAAAAAAAATCTGTACAAATGAAAATAAATGCTAGATTCTACAATGGTAAATAAGCAAACTCAAAACAAAACAAAACAAAAAAAATAATTTTATCAGTATACAACTTATCAAAGTAATATTTAAACACATTTTAGATTATTCTAACAAAAACATTTTAGAGACATTTCAGTTGAGAATTTTTAACTAAATAACTATAGAGTAACTTAAAATAAAAGCTGCTGACATTCTGGTTGACACAGTGTTGAAACAAGACAGATTGACTTATAATTGAGTGAAAAAACAGGTTTTGACTTTCCTTTAACTAGAATCATAAAATTTATATTTCTAATAATAGATTATTGTTTTATTGCATTATCATTTTATTGAAGTTATTTTTCTTTTTCAGTATATCTAAACTGTTTAACATAACAGGTTTCATAGTTTCATATCAATTATTATATATTTAGTACATTATCAATTTTTCTATAGAGTGCTATTCTTTAAAAAATAACATTTTACAAATAGTAAAAATGTTTTTAAAACAAAATCAAAGAAAATAAAAAGAGGAAGTATAGAAAAGATAGACATGAAAATCTTACAGATTCAAAAATGGCTCCATCTTCTCCAATATTTCCACTTGGGGTTACACCTAAGCCACCAATTAGGCCAGCACACAAATCACTAAAAGAAAAAAAAAATGTACAAAAAACATAAAATCAAAACAAGAGAAATACTTTATATTAATCAAATTAAAGAGATTTCAGATTTATAAAAAGAAAAAGTATAATAATTACTTTTTTTTATAAATCTGATTGTATTAAACAATAATTACATTAATTACACGACTATTGGTTTCTGGAAAATAGAAAGATTTTGAAGTGATTTTGATTTTACTTTAGTATTTTCTTTGACATTATGGCCCAAAAGGAAATAAAGATTTTCATCTGGAACTTTAAAAAAAAAATGTTGAAAAGTGTGTCATCTTTTTCAATTAGAAATAGCTAACACGTGGCATTAACAGAAAGATTAAAATTTTGTTAAATTAGGAGTACATCTTACAATGGTAAAACATAAAATTCACAAACTGTTAAAAATCAAAATTGCTAAATGTTTTTATCGAACTTTTTCATAATCTGGCCAAAACTGTTGAAGATAAAGTCAACTTCTGGCAACAAAATGAACTTAAATGTAAAGGTTTTTACTTTACCTTAAGATATCACCATAAAGATTAGGCATAACCAAGACATCAAATTTGGAAGGATCTTGTACCATCTGGCAAATAAAAAGATCATTTCAAAGTATTTATTGTTATGTTTACAATATATAAAAACTAGAGAAATATAATTATTCATAGTTATGAAGAAGGGAATATAACTTGATATAAAACTGCATTGACCATTAATAAGAATTTTAGTAAGTGGAAATTAGTTTGGTTTTGTTTTACTGCATATCAAACTTTTTAAGTCATTTAATGCAGAAAACAGTCATTTTTGATAAACTTTCTTTTTGTCCAGTTTTTTTTTAAATAACACAATATGCAGTATTTAAACTATAGCTGGAAGAAAAGTGGAATTCTTCCTTCTTCAAATCAAATTGTGAGACCACAACACCTTTAAAAAAAAAATACTTACATTCAGACAAACAGTGTCTAAGTATAATTCTCTGAATTGAATATCCTTGTTTTCTTGAGCAACTTCTCGGCAACATTGCAAAAATAAACCATCAGACATTTTCCTAAGGAAACAAAAGAATCAAATAGAAATTCTAGCTTTTTTTTTTAAAATATTATATTTAACTAAAAATCAAAACATAGTAATCCAGTTCAATAGCAGAATAAACTTTATATGAAAAATAAAATATCTTTATTTTTAATCTTGTCTGGTTTAAAAATTTATTCAATCTTATATTCACAGCAGGGTTCTATCTGAAATGTCAAGGAACTGGCAATAGCATTTGGTGTTGCCCAGAAGCACAACAATATACTTATAAAATCCACATCAAATAAATTAAATTTTAATCTTAGATTATGAAAAATAATCTTTTGAGGATTATTTTGATAATAATTCCCATTTTTTAAAGTGTATATATATTAACAATGTGTAACTGATTAATGGTAGTGATTCACTGTAACATAAAAATATACTATACAGTATAATTAGCAAGTATTCTTTATGCTAGAATTTAACAAGAACAAAGATGAGTTATTTTCCCTTGATGAATTTAAATATCAGTGAAAATTTACTGCAAAACATCAATTCCAATACTTGTTTACTGTTCTATGATTTTAACTCAAATATCATAGCAACTAGCCAACAAATGCGTGTCTCAAAATCCAACAATATGACTAACATAAACGATTTTATACTGATAAGGATTTTCATAATCTCTAAATTCTCAACTCAAGCTACTTTTACATAGCTGTAATACCCCTCATCTACATGTGCATAGTGTGATTTCCTGCAACTTAACGAGACACCATAAAATTACAGGCACCATCCTTGATGGCTCTTTTTTTCTTGCCCAACTCTAATCGACACACACACGTGATAAGCCTTCTGTTTTTCTTTCTCTTAACTTTAGAGAACTATTGATCCAGAAAGTTAGTTCTAATTTAGAGTTTTTAACTTGTTTGCCTTATTTTATTTTCACCAGAATAAAAGTCAAGATTAGCTTGTATTTGATAAAACGAGATATTTTTAAAAGAAATGGAAATCTTTGTTACAAACGAAAGGTGTTAAAGAGACAGAAACAAAAGAATCAAAGGAGAAAAATTGTCCCCTCAAAGAAATGAGTGTTTTAAACTTAGAATTTATTAATCATTAATACAGTTGTTTTTATATTTTCTTCATTAAATCAATCTATATACTTTTAGAACATTAAAATGTAATCCTTTCTTTACTAATCTATAGTTTCTTTCCTAAATCTCAACTTTGTTTTTAGATAAGATCTAATAGTTATTTAAAGGAGATATAAATACAATAGATATTTAAACAGAGAAATATATTAATTACTTACATGATGTTAGCCTTGTGTACAGCAGTGACTGTAGTTCTATTGTTGTCTCTAGCAAACTTAAAGGCATATTCAGCAACACGTCTTGAGGCAGCTTCTGTTATTAACTTTATGCTTTGAACAACACCATCAACAATCTACAATACAAACAAAAAACTAGAGTAACAAACGTTTTGGGTCTTCATTTTAAATGAGAGATTATTACCAAATGTGAGAATATTTTTCAATTATTTCATAACTTTTTATTGTTTTGAATCGAGTTCAAATATCTACAATTGATTAGAAAATGTTTCACAGTAAATCTTCTCATTCAAATTCTGAATAATTATTGATTCTGGCTTTTCTTTATTAATATAAAATAACTAATACTTACAACATGTTCAATGCCACTGTATTCTCCTTCTGTATTTTCTCGAATTGTCACTAAATTAACATTTTCATAAGGTGTAGCATAGCCTTCAACAGATTTGCAAGGACGGACATTGGCATACAAGCTGAAAGCCCTTTAAAAATAAATTAAATTAAAACTTTTGATCATCAATCTTTTTTAAGTAATTTAATTTTACAATTAGAAATAACATTGCACAAGTAATTTAATGCAGTAGTACTAAAAAAGAAAAACAAAATTTCAATAAGCAATTTTATAATTTCTAGGTATTTCAATCTTGTTTCAAGTTTTTGGATTGTTGTTTTTATTTTCATTCGTTATCTTTACAATGTTTTGATTAATACATCCATCAGCCCTTTTTAGGTGATTGTAATTGAACTTGGGAACCTTTTGGGACCTGTGGTACAATGGATAAAGGCAAGCTTCTCTATTCTTGGCGTCACTCGTTGTCGAGTATGACTGTCCTCCGTCTTTGATCTGTGGACCCTTTCGTGGAG
>JAUZSX010005138.1:0-22247 GCA_034780655.1 Idiosepius hallami
CAGAAGTTCTCGCTCCAGAAGTGTTTGGTTGTACAGACACAGGAACGCTTCAACTGTATTATATTATAGCAGATATTTTTCTTGTTTCTTAAAAAAAGTGGAAAAAAATAATCTGATATCTTTGTGTGTTTAATAAAATTTTTTTTAAAAAAACGGAAAAGTGTTTTTTTTTTAAATTTATAAATGACGACATTTTGTTTTTATTTGTACATTGGAAAAAATAAAAAAAAGATTTGAAACATTTTTTTGTTAAATGAAAGCAAATTAAAAGAAAATAATGACAAAATTATTTTTTTATTTTCCAAATCTACAAAAGATGCCATTTTGTGAAAGAAATGTTTATTATTTTAAAAACAGGATAGGTTCAAAATGGTTTAAAATCTTTGTGTAATTATTTTATAAAAGCAAACTAGAACAAATAAAAGTGAGTTTTTATTTTTCATATTTACTTATAATAGCATTAATTTTATATTTTCATTCGAAATTTAACCCTTGAAACCCTAAAGAACCTATATATCGGCCCTGGCAACTTAAGGAAAAAGAAGACACACACACAACGATATTTCAATCTCAACTTTTGGAACCTGACTTAGCAATATTACCAAGTAGTCACTTAACCCTACAGAGCCGATATATCGGCCCTGGCGACTTATGACAAAAGAACACACACATAACGATATTTCAATCTCAACCTTTGGAACCTGACTTAATAATATTACCAACTAGTCACTCAGAGCGGTTTTATTAAAGAACCATATTAGGGTCATAATGTCCGTGTGTCTTTTTTTGCCTATGGTCACTAAGGCCGATATAGCGGCCTTTTAGGATCGAAAGAGTTAACAAGCTCCTTCTGCCCAAGAAACCTAAAGATAAATGCAAAATGATTTGAACTTGCGTACTACGATTCCAGAGCCCAAGCCATTACCAATGCCCCAACTTCGTTGCCCAATATTTACAGGGTTTTTCAAAAGTCTTGGGATAACTTTGAGATTGAATGGAGTGAATGTCATTACTGGATCTGAAAAGAAATGAAAAAAAGAATTAATTGCCTTAGAAAAAAACTTAATGTTTTTAGTTTTGAAATGGCCAAACATTCATCTTACTACCATTCATAGTTAAGCAGATATGAAGACTTGAAATGTGCCCAAGACTTTTGAAACATAAAGAAATTGAAAGGGTTGTATCTATTTTTAAAATGCCACATTATTTTACGATTTACAAAGAAAAATAAATTTTGTGTTGACATTAAAAATTGCTGTTTGTTCACACACATATGAAAGAATGAGTGATTATTCACAGGAAGTAGTAAAAAAAAAAATGCATTACAGAATTTAAATGAATAAATACACATTGCCTATGATTATGTTGGGTAGATGTTTTTTCTTTGTTAAGCTTTGTCACTTTGCATTGTATTATTTCATCATAAATGTTCTAAAAAAATGTTGAAACATTCTTACTTGTTTTTGTATTCATAATCACCAGAATAACATAACTGTCCATCAATCGTTTAAAAGTTTTCTTTGTTTTTTTCCTTACATCTGCAAAACACACACAAATAAATATATATATATATATATATATATATATACACACAAAGGGTGGGCCAAAAGTCACATCGGGCATTTAACCTTTAAGATCTGTTTTAACCTTTAAGATCTTTTTTATTGTTGTAGTTATAATTATGAAATTTCAACACAATATAAACAAAAGTCAGGAAATTTATCCAATGATTCTAACATAATATTATCTGAAAAAAAATTAATAACTATATTTAGCAAATTGATAGCATATTAAAAACCCATAGCGACTTTTGGCCAACTCTGTATATATATATATATACAATATGAAGAATACAAGTCCAGGGGACACAAGTCCGACTAGAAGAAGTGTCTAAAGAAAGGCTAAGGCTAGCCCGAAATATTACAAACAAAAAATTCCAAAAGAATATACTCTTTTAAACCAAAAGGCTGTACTTCTATTTTTTTCCAATTTTGTCTTTATTTTTATTTTTTGTTTTCATTCTTTCTTTTACCACCTTCAATCTCATTCGGCCTGAGACTATACACCTCACATTAAATATAGAAGTTTACGTGGATTACTACAATAACTATATATATATATATATATAATTGTTTCTCCCAGATGCACATTTCACCTTTATCAACGAGAGATTTTATTATTGTAACATCTGGAGAAAAAAAAAGAAAAATTTTAAAATGAAAAATCAACCAAAGATCAGGAAAATTCCAAATACCTAAGAATTTGGCTCAAAAGATTCAAAAAGAATAAAATTATGAGCCATGATTATTGAATCCTATTATTCTATTTTCATCCTGTTCCCTCGACAACTTTTTCATATTCGGTTTAAAAATTTTTTTTTTTTTTCATTTTAAAATTTTGCTTTGTTTTTTCCGGATGATACAATAATAAAACCTCCCGCTGATAATGCCGAAAAGGCAAAAGGTTCATCTGGGATAAACAATATTCATATATGTCATTCTTCAAATAATATGTATTTATATATGATACAAAAAAATGGGAAAATAAATCCCGACTATGTGATAGAAAATTATTAGGAAAAAAAAAGAATGTATATTAGTGTATGGGCTTCATATTGTATATATCCATGTATGTATATCATATACATTTTTGTACATTATATATGTGCATGCATATATGAATATATATAATTGTATGTTTTTATTCATTGTTATTTTGTCTCATATTATTATCTTTATTTAAAATTCTATATTTTCCTCAACATTTAGATTTTAACTTAGGAATAAGAATCTTCTCACGTAATGACGTGATCTTACATTCATTTATAAAAACGCATTTTTTATATCTTTGAAATTTTCTTTTTTAAAGAATAATTCATTTTTTGTTATAATATCAAAAATACCTTGTCCTTAACAAGACCTAATGGAAAAAACAATAATAATAAATGTGCCCTGAAGAAGGAAAAACATCCAAAACACGTCGGCACTAATATACATTCTTGTTTTTTGTTTTTTCTAATAATTTTCTATCACATACATATATATATATATATATAAGTTAAGTGTAGACACGGAGTCAACGGGAATCGACAACTGTCAGTTTCTTGCTATGCGTTCGTCTGGTCGAAAAGCACCAAACCAAGTTTGGCACAAGGACATTTTTACGTGCTCTATATACCTGGGCTTTTTTAATATATATATGTATGTATATATATATATATATATATATGTATGATAATTTTATAAGTGAATAAATTATTTTATAAATAACACTAATAAATAATTTTGTATTTCCATACAGATCTGTTTCACTTCACTGATGATTTTTAATAAGAATGAAAACCAATTTATTGTTTATAAAATAAGTGATTTATTCACTTATCTATCTATGTGTTATACATACACACACAGGAATGGTCCAAAAAAAATTAAATTAATTTTTTTAAATCAAGTTACATTTTGCTATTATTTAATACATACTTTTTTTTGTCACTATTGATTTTCATTATTTAAAATGACTTCATTAAATTGTTTTTCGAAATCCTTGAGACGAGGTATGATAAATATTTTTTCAGGGGAATTTTTCGGACAATTGTCCTCATCTTTATTTTTATATTTTTTAAATCACTACGTTTTGACCGCAGATAACATAAACAAATATCCTAACAATGCAAATATTAAAAATTAAAAAACATGAACCCAATTCCATCCCCACCTGATGAAGACTGAAGGTTCACCCGGTCGAAACGTAGTGATTTAAAAAAATATAAAAATAAAGATGAGGACAATTGTCCGAAAAATTCCCCTAAAAATAAGAATGGTTTCTATTCAGATTCTATCAACTCTGTTTCTTATAAATTATAAAACCTTGCTCTCTTACTTTTGGTTATTTCCTAAGCTCATTATGAGACAATTGAAAATGAAAGATGAAAAGATGTTGTGATGGGAGTGATTGACACACTCACACAAAAGGACTTCTATGGGGCCTAATAGAGGTTGTTAGAATGATACAAGTGGATATTGCAGCCAGGGGATATTACTTTAAAGGGGACTAGAGATTTATGTATGTGCTATCAATAAAAGTGCCCATACGAAAAAAGTCTAGAAACTTATTGAAGGCACTTTGTATGTATGATAATCAATCCATCTTTTATGTTGTTTGTTCATCTCTTCCATGGAAACCACGTTCTGATAATCTGGGAGCAAGAAAACTATAATTTCCTGGTGAGGAAGTTTGGTGCAAGTTAGTGAGGTCCATAATGGCGACTACGGTCGACTTTATTAATAAATAAAGAGTGGAAAAAAAAAAGAATGAATTAAAAAAAAAAATCTTGCAACCATGCTTTAAAAAACAAAAACAAAATGTAGATAAACTGATATTTACCAAAAATAAAAAATTATTTTTGACAGGTTCTGATTCTGGAAATGAAGGTAGTGCCAAAGCATCAGGTGGCAATTCGATTACGCCTGCTGCGTCCAGTAACTGCAGTATGCGAACCCGGGCATCCACTGGTGTTATCTCAGGATCAATTGCTAAGACTGAAATCAAGTCTGAAGGCTGTCCAAGTCCATCCAGTGATACTTGTTCCTCAAGATCAGGTAATATCTTATTCATTCAATAGCTTTCACTGGTTGTTTAGCAATTTACGAGTTATTTCTACATCACTGGATTTTTATTATTGTTTTAATACTTTATTTATTAATACCTGTCTACCCTCCAGCTTTGGATTAAATAGTGTAACTTGTATTATTGAAAAAACTATGTGTATAAAAAATAATTGTTATCAAAAGTAATTGTTCTCGGCATTAAAATGACCTAAAAAGGTTGATATGCTGTTAAATATTATACAAACAAACTTTATTATTTTAAATTTTCCAAGTACAATTATTCAAAAGACAATAGTACCATGAAATTTGATCTCTGTGTCCTTTTTTTTCCCTGTGAATATGATTTGTGCATATCTGTATACAATTAGAAAGTAATTCTATGTTTTCATTGTTGTCATCTCATAATTATATCAATGCACATAAGATATTATAAAGGGTGGGGCAGAAATAACAGGTGTTTTAAAAGAAAAATCATAAAATAAAATATTTCATTGAAAATGAGATAATTTTTCTTTTGTCAATTTATTTAATATCGAGTGGAACGTACAAGTAATAAGTAATGATAATTGGATTTAGTACTGTTATCACATATTCAATAAATTACCACTACAGTTGAATTCATTTTACAAAGGTTCAGCTTTATATTATAGAGAATGGCACAGGAACCAAGAGCATGTCTATTATGTTTTTTTTTTTAATTATGTTTACTGTACTTTTTTTAGGTACCCCACAATCTTTTAAAAGAACACGAGGGAAAATAGATGACTTGTATATTGTTCAAATCCCACCGAAAAAACAGAAAATTGGCAGAAATGATGGCTCAGGAATGGTGAGAAAATTTTTTTTTTCTATTTTAGACATTGATGATACAAATCCAAGTTTTGTAATGTTATGTTTATTTTAGAGAAAAACAACTAAAAAAAACTACATCACAATATGTTCAAAGTATTATTGAGTTGCCCCAAACATTTGTAAAAACTTTGAAATTTTGCCTGCCAAATAATAACAAAAACCACAGAAATTATTCCTTTTATTTTAAAGGCCATCATTTTCCAAGACTTTTCTGCCATCGATCTGCAAGCTTTTAGATCTGGTGAAAGTAATTTTCAGGTGGCTTCAAATCAAAGAATTTTTGACATGCTCCCTCAGACTTTTAACACAACCTAATATTTACACGATTTTTAATTCATATAAAAAAAACACTTCAGGAGATTTTTTTTTTTTCTACTAAGATTATGAATGTATGAATCAGTATTTATTTTTTTGTTTTCTAACATCTGTATTTTTTAGGGTTTAGATTTCAACTAGAATTTTGTTTATATTCTTTCATATTTATTTTGACATTGTTTTGACTAGAGGTGTGAGAAAAGGAAAGACAATGTAAGAATGAATAGTAATTGATCTATTGTATTTTTGGGGAGTTGAGTGTGCTTTTTGGTGGTGTGTGTGTGTGTCAGCATATTAACTTCTGCAGATGGAGCCAACTCAACCACTGAACACACACAACTCAGAGGTTATTCTTATGGTAATTTGAACTTCAAAAGATGCTTGTCTAACAAAAGACTAAGGGTGCGTCTACCTAGTGGTTTAACTGTGCGCCCAGATACTAATCTGGGTATTTCCCGCCCCTGCACAAGACACGGCACCTGGTATCCTTAAATGGTCACCCGTCTACTTACCAGGCTTGATGTTGCTTAACTTTGGTGATCTAATGAGAACTGGTGTCACCAACAGAACATTTTGGTGTCTTGACCAGAGGAGTGGGAAAAGGAAAGACAATGTCAGAAGGTGTTTAAAATACTTGTTCTTTAATTTGCAGCTTTAAAATCTATTCTTTAATTTTGTGTGCCTTGAATTAGTTTTCAAATCATTGTTCCTTTCATTATTAATAATTTGAATACAATTTTGTTTTCAATTAAATTTTAATTTTAAGTTAAAATTTATAAAATTATAAAATAGATTTTTTTTTTGCATTAAGAATTTTTTTTAAAAGTAAATACAGTAAATTTGGGGATAATCTTTAAACAAAAAAAAACATGGAGTTTTATTTATTTTTCAGAATAATAAAAATGATTATTTTTGTTGGATCTGTCACCGTGATGGTATAATGATTTTCTGTGAGTTGTGTCCTCGGGTTTACCATATAAAGTGTCTTGGTTTAGAAGAAACCCCATCAGACTGGGTGTGCCCTGAATGTGAGGTAAGTTGTATTAGAATTTTAAGGGAAAAAATTTATACTAGGGAAGTCCATTTGGCCTAGTGGGTAGGCAGTCAGCCTTCAGAATCTTAGTATGTGAGTTCAAATCCCAGTTGTTCCATTTGGGTTCATAATTGGACTAAACCTTTAGGAAAGGTATGAATCGCCAATTCCCTTCAGCTATGGATTAAATAGCAAACATTGTGTTGTTAAAAAAACTATGTGTATACAATGATTGTTCTTGGCATTAAATAAACACATACAAAACTTATACTCTCCACACTTAATTGACTTCATAGTAAGTTAGCTTTTAAACTAATCATTTAAAGGTCACTATACAAACAGCCCATTAAATCTCTCTACACATTAAGTAATCACAGTTTGATCTGAATTCTTACTAAATATAACTGGTGTGTGAATTATTACTAAATATAACAGACATTTAATAATTTCTGCCTTATTTTATAGAACTTGACTTATACAATTATTCATGATACAAAAACAAGAAACATTCTGGGGATTTGGTCCAAAATAACCTTCTTGTGCTAAAAAGAAGATGAAAATGTATTACTAATCACTGTTTCTTCTTGTATACATTTAAAAAAGAATTATATATATATAATAAATAAAAATAAATAAAATTTATATGTATATAATAGTCCAGGAAAAAATGGTTTTGCTCTTGCACCCAAAGAGAATTTAACTTTACTGGGTTCAGAGTGTAGCTAGCTAAGGGTCCCCTAAACATGGCTCTGCATGTTAACAAAAGTGCTAATGAGTTATATTCTTGTTACATCCAGAACTATGTTTAGGGGACCCTAAGCTACACTCTGAACCCACTAAAGTTAAATTCTCTTAGAGTGCAAGGGCGACACCATTTTTTCCCCGGACTAAAAAATGTTATTTTTTTTTTTGTTGCTTTCTTCCTTGTAGCGCATAATGCGAGCTGAATGTGTGGATACCAGATCAAAGTCAATGTCGATGATAACTCAGGAACAATTCTGTGCACTTCTAAAACATGCGCTTACCAGAATGAAGCACCAAACAGTAAAGATCACTTTTATTCATTTCTGGGTTTTTTTTTCTACCCTTTCTTTCTTTTTAACTCTGTTTTTTTTTTTTTTTCCTTTGTTTTTCTTTCTTCCCTTCCTTTCTCTTTCTCTCTCTTTCCTTACTTTTTTTCCTTTGATTTTTTTCTTTCTCTCTTTTTCTCTCTATTTCATTTTCTTTTTCTTTCTTTTTTAAAACTTTATCATCTATTTGATAAAAAATATTATCAACTTGAGTGTTGGGAATAGCATTAATCATTGTCACATTTTACAATAAACGGAAGTGAAATTTATCATCATATTCATCATCATCATCATCATCATCATCATCATCATCATTATTATTATCATCAAGCTAGTTTTTTGCTTCATTTACATAATGAAATAATTTCATTTCTATAATAAATGTTAATAATGAATAATCCTCTATGTGTTTAGAGTGGAAATTTAAAATTGATTATTAAGGGATTTAAAAATAAAAAATCTACACTTCTTTACATCCCTATCAATTTTCTCTGTCTCACTTTTCTCTCATACAAATTTTACACACTCTCTCTCTCTCTCTCCCATTTTCCATCTCTCTCTGCTGTTTGTTATTCATTGTTTTGTAAAGATTTTTATTTGTTGAAAAATTGTTTAAAACAAAAACAAAAATGCCTGAAAAAATAATTCTTAATTTCATTTGAAAAAAAAATTGAAAAAATTATTTTGTATTAAGTTCTGCTCATTTGTAATATAATATTTCTTTTTTTTTTTTTTAAATTTCAGAGTACCCCCTTCCGCCAACCTGTAGATTTGTGTGCTGTCCCTAACTATCATGATTTCATTTATCATCCTATGGATTTAACAACAGTTGAAAAAGTATGTTTGGCAATTATTTTGACAATTTCAGAAAGAACTTTGCAATTCAAATTTTTTCTTTAATAATAATCATAATATAATATAAAAACTAATAATGATTACAGTGGTAATAATCCAGTGAGTAGATATATAAAAGTTGAATAATAATAATCATAACTATAACATTGAGAACATAAACACAAGTAATAATTCTATGAGAAGATTGTATAATAATTATCATAATTATAGCATTAGTAATATGAACATTACAATAGTAATATATGAGTAGATATACAGAAATTGAATAATAATAATCATAACTATAACATTAATAATATAAAGAAAAATAATAATTGCATTACAATTGGATTGACCTCAAGACTCGTATAATAAACAAATAATAATAATAATCTTTTATCTGAAAATTGTCTTAATTGGATCTTAACTACATTTTACAACTAATTAGTACACAGCGCTTTACAAAGCCATCTTGCTTCTCAAGGTCTGGGCTCCGCCTTCTTTTGTATGAATCTCCACATTTTCTTCAGCTCTGGATTAAATAATGCATCTGGTGTTATTAAAAAAAAAAAACTATGTGTGGACAAAAATATATTTAATAAAAATGATTTTTCTCAGCATTAAATGACCCAAAATGTTTGATATTCTGTAAAACCAAAAATGAAGCAAATCTACTACTTTTATTTCCTCATTTTGCTCCATGACATCAAGCATTCAAACAGCAGCCATTATCTAAAATTGTCTGTCATCTTGTTTTGTAGAATATCAAGAACAATAAATATGGCTCTACTGAAGCTTTCCTTGCTGATGTAAAATGGATCCTCCACAATTGTATCATATTCAATGGAAGTAAGTTTTATGACTATTTGTTTACTTCAAACCCCAAATGTCAATGTCTGATCTTTTTAATGGTTTATTCCAATCTTATTCCAAAATGTTTGCTTATTTAACATTTAGCAGTAATTTCTTTTAGATTTATTGTAGAGACAAAAAGATTTTTATTAAATTTAATTTTCAGCAGGAAGTAGATATGATATTAACTCGATGAGCACCAACCCAAGTTTGGCACTAGGCCATTTTTTTACGTACTCTCACCCAGGCTTTTTACAATCGGTGTTACCCTTCACCTAGATGAGATGCTCTACCGAGTTAACGAGCCCCATCTACTCGAGGCTGCTAAAGTGAAAGTAATGGTTTTTACTGGGATTTGAACTCGCATAATACGATTACAAAGCCCGAGCTTTTACCAATGCTCCACTGTCGCTGCCCACGGTGAAGTAGATATGAAATGATAGTAGGGTCTATAAAAATTTCAATGCTAGTCATATTTATTTATAGAATTTGAAGAATAGTCTATAATGCAAGGTGGTCAATCGGACCATCTCCAAGGGCCCAGCACTGCAAAGGGGCCCACTTGGTTGCCAATAAGATCATCAAGTATATCCTTGTTATACACTCCTTACATGCATTTTGACTTCAGTCACTCTTCTTTGTTTGCACATTATAATGGGTGCCTAATGACCATAAGCTGACCTCTAGGCATAGTTGAGCCAATTTACACAGATTACCTGCTGAAACAGTCTCTACATTTAACTAAAAAATCGGGAAAGCGGGCCCATATATATATATTTTTAATTTTATATATTTTTGATTTGTTTTGTAGCTCATCATAAATTGACTGCCAGTGCAAAAATGATTTTGAAAATCTGCAAACATGAGGTATGATTTTTTGTATTATTTTATTATTGTTCTAATTAAATTGATAAATAAAGTATCCCCGGCATCGTATAAAGTAAATGAATATAAATAGATTTAATTTTTCTGAAAAGATCAAGTTATTTAAAAACCATAAAAACCTTTTTCCAAATAAAATTTAATAAAAGATTCTTTAAAAATTGTTATGAAATTTTCTCAGAATTTCTGTTTCTTCTTCTTTTCGATCAGGCCGTGCATGACTCTTTCATTTATGTTACTGCCGTCATGATATTCGTATCGTCACATATTTTCTGCATATATTGTATTATTACAACAGAAATAATGTTCTATATTGTTAGGACAAAAACTGACTGAACGCTGCTTTTTAGAAATAGAATAAACATTGCGAAATAAAATTCGGAGTTATTTCCCTTCTTTAATGCTTATAACATGTAATGTAGCAAACTTTAAAAAAAAATCTATCAGAGTTCCTATCTCGTGTTGTGTTGAGACACCTGAGGAAGGCTATTAGATAATATATAATTACTTTGGTCAAGCACCAACCCAAGTTAGGCACAAAGCCATTTTTGCATGCTCTAAATAGATTAAGAAGCTTTGTCTCAAAGAATTTGTAAAGTAAATACAAATGTCCTGTTTAGTCACTCTCTGGTTTGAGAGTACAACATTCTACCAATCTGCAGTACTGCCAAATATTATTTAATCGTGACAATTTTTTATTTAATCAGATGACAGAAATTGAAATATGCCCTGATTGCTATGCAAAATCGTGTGAACAAACTACAGAAGAATGGTTCTGTGAACCATGTGTAAGTATTGTTAGGGATTCTTTTTAACCTTTTAACCAACCAAAGACAAGTTCTCTTGCCCTTTCTTGATTTCACTTGTTTTTCCCTAAAATCTGTTTTGGAAACAAAGACAAGATATCCTGTCGAAAATTAATTTTTCAATTAGCACCGAAAGACGAGTTCTCTTGCCCTTTGTTAATAATAAATACTAATCAATAGCAAACATAAATAAAGGTTTTGCTAGAAATTAAACGTCTGTATAAAAACACCTGCTTCAGCATTTTAAACCTGTTTAAGTTATTTGTTTTTTTTATAGAAACCTAACATTATTATATCATATACATGTATATAATGATGGCTATGTCAATTATAATATAAAATTACAATCTTCATGGTTGTATGAGACCCTAAATCCTGTAACTCTTCAGAAAACAAAACCACAATAGTTATTTTTTTAAATCCTGTCTCTACGTAGAACTCTTCAGAAAATGAAAGCACAATAGTTTTTTAAAAAAAATGATTCAGACCACTAAATTTTGGATATACATACGGTGCTGTTTTCCTATATAATTTGTTAATTACCTTAGAGAAAACCAATAGAAATGAATTTACTTTAAAAAAGCATTAAGAGTGAATTTAGTATAAAAATCCATTATAAAATGATTTAATAAAAAAAAGCATTAGAAATGAATTTTGAATAAAAAGCATTTTACCATTCAAAGAATTGTTCAAAAGTTTAAGACTGTAAAACTACACTGCCAATTTTTTATCTATAGACTTGAAATTTAATATATGAGGTATTCAGATATATGGAACAAATTTGATTTGGTTTTTAGTCAAAAAAATAACAGATAAGTAAATGCAAGAAAAACTTGCTAATATTCATAGTATTTGAATAAATTGAATTAAATGATCTTTATATGAATATATTTTTAATTACAAGCCATGTTAGAATATGGAAAATGCTGAAACCAAAAAACTTTATTCATATAGAATGTATCAGTAAAAATTGGATTGTTTATTTGTATGTGTAGTCAATAATTTGTAGGATGTAGTGGTCAATATTAGACATATAACAAGAGGATGTTGGTGGAACAATTGTCTTAATAAACAAAGCTCCAACATTCATGTAGCAATAGGTTGATTCTGACCTCTCTCCAGTCAATGCCTAAGACATATATTTATAAAGAAGAAGTATTTGTTGTGTAAATATAGATAAGTTCATCATAACAGTATGTTAATTTAAAATTGATGATATTAATTTTTTTTAACAGAATAAACCTCATCGCATTGTTTGGGCCAAATTAAAAGGTTATCCATTTTGGCCTGCAAAGGTAAGTAAAAAGAAATCTTGATCAATTTGCTTTTGTTTCCATTCTATGCTGGATAATTATAGGTTAAATTAAGAAACAATTTTCTATGTTCCGTCTGGACCCTGTTTGAGAACCTTTAATCCAGGCAAAGATATTGTTTCAACTTAAAAAAGAAACACAAAGTAAATTCATTAAAATACATGTTTTAATAAAGATTGATAAATCAGTCATTAGAAGTGGATCATAATCCTAGGATATTTTAAATTATATTTTCTATTAATATGTCTCATCATTTGGTCCACACTTTATACAGTAAATGATGAAGATGTCATTTGACGTTAGTTTGGAAAAATATTTTCTGATGATTGAATCAATTATAAACTTTAATTATTTTTATTTATCTTTTTTCTAGGCTTTACGGGAGAAGAATGGAATGGTGGATGTGCGATTTTTTGGAGCCCATGACCGGTAAATTGCATATTTTTTACTCATATCTAATTGAAATTTAAGTTTTCTTACCTTAAGGCATTTTATAATTTCTTCTTTAATATGACCAAATTTATACATTTTTGTTACTTTTCTTAATTTCAGGCATTTTATAATCTCTTATTGAATAAAATTTTAGACATTTTAATCATTTAAAAAATATATAATTTTTTCTTAAACACTATTTCAGGTCTTGGGTACCAATCTCCCAGGTTTATGCTTATTCCAAAGAATGCCCAACAGTGATGCGATCAAAAAGAAGTGGTTTTGACTATTCAATGTCAGAACTTGAAATATATATTGAAAAATACAAGTAAGTTTGTTTATTATTATTATATGAGGGTAAATCAAAAAGTTCTAAGACAAATAAACTAAATAATAATAATAGTAATAAACTAAATAATAAACTAAGACCTTAAACTCAATCTGAGTGAAAATAGAACAAAAAGATTTTATCAAGAAGAAATTTCTTGATGGAACCATCGGTTGCAGAAGTGTATTGGGTTAGGTGGATGTTATCTTGAAAAATAATTTTGCAACATCCATAAATAGAGTTTTCTCATGAAATAGCTCATTTTAGGGTTGTTATGGGACCTTAACCACCCAGTATTGAACTTTTCTGTAGAAATGAAATAACAAGAGTGGAACTCTTAAAGAAGGTACTGACGATTAGCTGCAGATGACTGATGCAGCTGACAAATCAGTGGACCCCCAAAAATACTCTGTAGACTCCTAGGATCCAGATGGACCCTGGTTGAGAACCCCTGATTTCTCTTTCTGTCTGGTACACAAGCAATAACTTGTTTTTAGTCTTTCTTTTTTATATAACCTTTTACTCAATAATACTACAGAGTTCTGATTTATTCACGCACAATTATTCACAATAACACACAAATATTCACAGGCACACACAATAAGGGTATAAACCTAAAAACCCTTAGAAATTTATTTGTTCCCTGTTGTCAAATAATAGTGTCAAATGTTTTTATTTCAATCTTTACCAGGGAAAAATTTGGCTCTTTCGAGTATGCTCCATTCCGAACATTGTACGATAGCAGCAGTCTTTGCCCAGAGAAGAATGGCAAGAATTCTCCGAAAGTGAAGCCAATACCAGTTTATCCTTCTCCTTCTAGTCCTGTCAACCAAGACTCAACTGCTCTCAACTTGAAGAATAAGAAGCAAAGTGCTTCGGCGGCATTGGAAAAGATGTCGGAAAAGATATCTGTGATCACAAAGACAGCCTCGGCCGTCAAAAATAAATACAGCAGCATTATAACGACTCGTCGAGGTGCTCTGATGAAAATGATGCAGCAGTCGTCATCATCATCATCGTTATCATCATCGTCCTCTTCTTCCTCCTCAGCATCATCATCATCATCATCAACAACAACTACCACAACAGCAACTACTGCATCTCCATCAACTGCGGCAACAAGTACACCAACAAGTACAGCAACGTCTAAAGCGACACCTTTGCAAAAGGTTTCCACCGTCACTGTTACAACAACCACCACCACCATCGTTTCATCGACAACAGCAACAAAGACTTCTTCAAAGGCCTCCAAGCTGAAACCTAAGAGAATGATACCATCCACTCTGCCATTGCCTAACAAAAAGGCCATTCCAGGCGTCTTTTTCCCGAGCGAGAACGCCTGTTCAGAATTGCTTGAAAAATCTCCGGTGAAAGTTTGCATGGAGAGCGTCGGCAACGTCGACGATAAAATCTGTGGAAAAGGCAGCACCAGACCATCATTGCTGAACATCAAACGGGAGCCGGGACTGGAGGACGAAGAAGTTGCCAAGAGCCTCCTTCTCAGCAACACGACTAATCGAAGCGGCACCATTCTGACCCTGTCCTCATCCGCGGACAAAGGCGCTTCTAAACGACCTGTGAAACTGATTGCTCCAAGCCAGATCAAACAAGAGAGAGAATCGCCCATCGACATTGTCACTATGGTGATTCCACCGTCGTCTCAAAAGTCCAGTAAAGAGTCCTCCTCCGCTTATAGCCAGAATGCCCATAGGATGGTTAAAACCAACCCCCACCTCACAACCAACGCTTACTCTGGATATATGCACCTGTCAAAAGATGGGGAAACCGCTTCAATTCATCCTAAAAACCAAACTGGAATTATTTCACCATTGTTGATGACTACCAAAAAGGGTAGGGAAATTATATTTTTCATCTTCCACTACTGTAATTGGCGAGTTGGGGGGGGGGCTCTACCCCAGGTGACAGCAAAGGCGGGGTGACACTATGTCACCTCAACAAAATTTTTTCAGCTAGGCTAAGCTGCGAAAATAGTCTGAATATAGGATTTATTTATACATTTTTATGTAATTGCATGCTGCCATGAGAGGCCTTTTGTCTGAAGAAAAATCTAGTTTTTATAAGGTTTTGTCTTAATTTGACCAATAGTTCTCCTGAGAAACCACCCCTTTCCAATGATTACAGTGCATCAAGCATATGATGTTGCCCATCAGTTTATTAATTGGGTTTTATAGGGTTTCCCCGATCTATTTCAGAAGTATTTGTTAGTCCTTTCATTATGGAGTGATATTTGAGCGGACCGCCCCAAGTGACGTTTACACTAGCTAGGCTACTTTTATCTTCCTTTGTTAACACTTCCACTGCTAATTATGAAGATCTTAGTCTTTCCTTTCTTTCTCCAGCTGGCTAAGTACAGAAACATTCTTTGCTTACCGCTGGTTTGGGTTTTGCTTGCGTTGCAACAGACCTTTCTTAACTGGGTTGAAAGGGACGAAGAAAGCCAAGCTCATTGAGTAAAACAAAAATTGTCAACAAAAATTAGCTGTAATTAAAAAAAATAAATAATAATATTTAATAGTTTGAAAGACCTATTCAAGAACACTAACCCAAACAAAATCCTGCAATTCCTAATAGAATTCAGACTATACTCAAAGATCTAAAATCCCCCAATTCAATAAAAACAAAGATCTACTCTGTTGATCAATATATATATATGACGAAGGATCCAGGTGGATCCGAAATATCATAATAAAAAAAAATATTCTCAATACTTTCTTCAAAGATTTTATATTTTATCTTCTTTTTATCTCTCTCTCACTATATATATATAAATATATATATATATAGATAGATAGATAGATATACCGTGTAGATTATCTTTGTTTTTACTGAGTTGGGTTTATATATATATATACATATATATATATATATATCCAAAACCTTTTATAACGAAAAAGCTACACTTATAAAAACCATATACTAATATTCAAAGAAGATTCAGCATTAAATGACCTAAAATGGGTGATATGCAGTTAAACAAATCAATCAATCAATCTTCTTTTAAAAAAGATTTGTTTTAATTTTCACACAAACAAATTATGATTTTTTTTGGTCCATTATTTTAAAATCTTTTTTTGGTCCATTATTTTAAAATCTTTCAAAAAATACCATAATGCATTTTTTACCTTTTTAGGGAAGACCAACAGTAATAATGGAATCTTGTTTGAAGGTGAGAACAAAGTAACGATTGTTCAATCTGTGACTCAGAAAAGGAACTTATTGAAATCCATTTCTGATCCAAATTCTGCATCCGCATTCCGGCCACCAACAAAGAACCAGAATTCCATATCAGAGATCCAGAGAACTGCATCGGATCCTCAGATCACGTTGATGGAAACAAATTCTCCGAGTGATATTTCCAAAATTTCAAATCGTAAAATTTTGATGCCCAAAACTCGGTCAATGTCTATATCAAACAGGAGAAGCATTGAAGATAGTAGTACTGATTCTGAGTAAGTAATATTTCTAGGGGAATTTTTCGGACAATTGTCCTCATCTTTATTTTTATATTTTTTTAAATCACTACGTTTCGACCGCTAAAAAACGGAATTTATGAGAACACGCGCAGATAACATAAACAAATATCCTAACAACACAAACATTTAAAATCAAAAAACATGAACACAATTCCATCTCCACCCGATGAAGACCGAAGGTTCACCCGGTCGAAACGTAGTAATTTAGAAAATATAAAAATAAAGATGAGGACAATTGTCCGAAAAATTCCCCTAAAAAAACTTTTTTATATTTTTTTTTTCTCTCTTTCCTAATTCAGTGATATTAACTTCTCGTACTTGACAGCCCAACACTACAAATTATTATGATTTTACTTTTAAACACAGTCATTATAAATTAAGAAGGCAATCCTAATTTAATAATTGTATTAATGGTAATAATCTCAAGTATTGTTTCAGAATTGATTAGATAAGGATTGATTATTCATTATATTTATTTAAACTACTATTCTCATTTGGAATGTTCACAATATTTTGTCTGATGTAATCTTTGAACTTTCTCATGAGTCACTGGAACCTTTATAGACCTGTGGCAGTTAAAGATTTATGGTGAAAATTATTTCTTAATAACATTCTTTTAGGAGTTGTATGTTCAGTCTTTACTGCTGGGCATAGTGACTTAGAGCAACACATAAATTAACAATTTCACTTTGTCATGACTGACAGAATGAGAAAAAATTTAACCTGTTGATTGATTAATAAGTTTGGTTTCAAATACATGTGTGTCAGCATACTGACCTCTAGAGGTTTAGTCGGCTCAACCACTGATCACACACGATTCAGTGTTGAGTTTCATAGAATTTGAACTTCAAAAGCGGTCCCCAGCCGTATGCATAAATGCCTGTCTAACCAAAGACTAAGGGTGCATCAACCCAGTGGTTTAACTGCCGCCTCAGACAATAACCTGGGTATTTCCTACCCCGGCACAAGATACAGTACCTGGTATTTTTAAATGGTGACCCATCTGATCTGGGTCGACGTTGCTTAACTTAAGTGATCTGACAGGAACCGGTGTCTCCAACATGACTTGGCCGTATTGATACGGTACCTGGTATTCTTAAATAGTGACCCATCTAACTACTGACCAGGCTCAGCATTGCTTAATTTTGGTGATCTGACTGGAACTGGTCTCTCCAACATGACTTAACCATATCAATAGATACAGATTACCAAGTCTAATACATTGCTCATTACATCAACCAAAACTATGTGAATATAACAAACTATATGAAATAGTTATTCTATTACAAACGTTGAAAAACAATACAGTTGCTAGGTATTTTTTTACTTTAGTAGTTTTAAAATGTATTGATTTCTCTTACATTTTCATTTCAGATCAAGCGGATGATATCATCGTATGTTGGTGAAAATGCAGAATTTGAACGTCAATATCTTTCTGGGGAGCTTGAAGTTGAGCTCACTCCACAGGTAGGAAAATTAATTGTTGAAAAACTCAGAATAATAATCTTTATTGTATTTCATTGTCTTGAACCTCACAAATTTCAATTGATCATCAATACATTGAAACCCTTTTTGTAGGGCCACAAAAACAGCCCTTCATTTGAAATCAAATTGGAAAAATTAAAAAGAATAAAGCTAATAGTCAACATTGTAAATGTCTGTGTTTTGGTTGGTTGGTTGGTTGATTTTTATTTTACGGCATATCAAACCTTGTAGGTCATTTAATGCCAAGAACAATCTCTTTTTGATGAACTCTCTTTTTATACACACATAGTTTTTTGAATAACACAATATGCACTATTTTACTCATAGGTAGAAGAAATGGGGGGATTTATACCTTTCCCAAGGGTATTAGTCCAATTATGAATGCAATATGCTTATTTTAGCTCTTTTAATGCTTCCAGTTGTCCTTTCTCTTTTCTTTTTATGTTTGTACAAACATAAAGAGAAAGGAGAAAGAAGAACAAAATAAATGAATGAAAGCATTAAAGAGCTAAAATAAGCAATAAACGTTCAAAACAGCAATGAATGCAAAAAAATAAACCACAAAAAAAAAACAGAACTCATGAAGACGAGCACGAAAGAAAAAAAAAATATCATTAGTTTGATAATGGAGTTATAACTCCGAAATATTACTGACTGCAAACTTTAACGCATCACATAGCCTTAATAAATAAATAAGCATTCAGCTTAAAAATGGCCTTGTACCAAACTTGGTTGGTGCTGCACGCCAAGTAAATATAATATAGTCTTAAACCTTATATTTATTATCAATTTTAGATATGTTAATTTTCCTGACATCTTTTTTTTCAAATTATCTTTTTTCAGGGTACACTTGCCGAACGTATTCGTGCTGGTGGAGCAGGTATACCAGCTTTTTACACCCCCACAGCTTATGGTACCCTGATTCATGAAGGAGGTGCCCCAATCAAATACAACAGTGATGGCAGTGTCGCAATTGCCAGCCAACCCAGGGAGGTAAACTCACTTACTTAAAGGCAATCCAATATCACTGCCAATAGGTAACGGCAGCTGTCAAAAATTTGAGTGAACTTTTTTAAAATGACTGAATTTTTCGCCTTTTTCACCAGCTTGTATTTTATTTGTTTAAATTTACCTTAAGATAACAAATACATGGCATTAAAGAATAAACCGGTGCATATTTTTTATTTGAGGAATAAAAATTCTATTTACCGATAATTTTTAATGATACCACGGTCGAAAAAAAATCTTGATGTGTAACATGAAATATATACGAAATATATACCTACCTTGAGGGCAGCGACGGTGGAGCATTGGTAGAAACTATGGTGGAAATCTACAGGCATAAACGTCTATTAGCAGCGACTGGGGAAGCCTAATTAAATCATCCTGTTTTTCCAGTATTTCTACCAACACCAATATCACATTTTACTGTAATTGTTCCAAAGCCTTCTTCATAATTTCAATGATTCCCATCTGTCTGCTTAATCATCAGCGCCCCCCTGAAACTTTATATCACCCCCCCAGTGGGGTGATACCCTTCCCACTTTGAAAACCAATGTTTTAGAGTATCTAGAAGAAAAAAAATGTTTTAATTTCTCTCTAAAGTTCTTCATATGATTCAGCATTCTAAAGAAGGATTAAAAGTAAATCTTGAAGGCAGAATTTAATTTAATTTCATTAGTAAATATACTTGGTGAGCAAGCAGTACCAACTAAGTTTGGCACACGCCATTTCTAAGGTGAATGCAATGGTTTTGACTGGGATTGGCATTATTATTATTATACAGAGAGAAATATATATACTTGGTGAGCAGCACCAACCAAATTTGGTACACGGCCATTTCTAAGGTGAATGCAATGGTTTTTATTTGGTATTTAAACCCGTGTACTATGATTCCAAAGCCCATGCTTTTACTAATGCTCCACTTTTTCTGCTTTTTCAATTTGATTAATATATATACTTGGTAAGCAAGCAGCACCGACTAAGTTTGGCACATGGCCATTTCTAAGGTGAATGCAATGGTTTTTATTTGGTATTTGAACCCGTGTACTATGATTCCAAAGCCCAAGCTTTTACTAATGCTCCACCTTCGCTACCCATTTAATTTGATTGAATTAAATTTTTAATTTCAGAATCGTTTATTTAATGGAGTTGACTACATAATGGAAGAAGCAATCACAGGGGATTACGCCCTCATAAAGGCCTGGAAAGCAGACAAAGCAGGAAATCTTATTTTTAGGTAAACTATTTTTACTTTTTATTTTGGCTTTGTATTGTAGTTTTATAGCATATCAACCTTTTTAGAGTTTTTTTTTATACTGAAGACATTTCTATGAATTTTTCTGTAATAAACAGTTTTAACAAACAATATTTTACTTAAAATCTTGTGTATATAATAATCATCATCATCATCATCCGCGGTCACTCGTGTTCGAGTATGACTGTCCTCCGTTCTAGTCCCTGTGGACCCTCTCGGGAAGACACCTGTGCGTGATATCTTTTAACGTGGGGAGACTGATGCACCTGCAGTCACCACACAGCCCCTTGACAGAGGAGAACTCGGTTCCAATGGCATGGAGAGAACCACGACGACTGGAGGCTATCCTCTGTTGCGGTCACTCGTGTTCGAGTATGACTGTCCTCCGTTCGCGTCCCTGTGGACCCTCTCGGGAAGACGCCTGTGCGTGATATCTTTTAACGTGGGGAGACTGATGCACCTGCAGTCACCACACGGCCCCTTGACAGAGGAGAACCCGGTTCCAATGGCATGGAGAGAACCACGACGACTGGAGGCTATCCTCTGTTGCAGCCTTTGTCCGCTTTCAGTGCCGTTGTGTCATTGTAGTCATCATCCGTCGTTGAGGTCTTGCACTATTTAACCCATAGCTGGAGGGAAGATTAGGCTTCATACCTTTCCCAAGGGTATTAGTCAACATGTGAACGTAGACGGAACAACTTGGATCCGAAGTCCGATTGTCTATCTACTGAGCCACGCCGACTGCCGTAATATATATATGTATACATTTATGAACCATTTTAAGAATGTGAAACATATAGCGTAACGGTTTATAAAATGATAGTGTATTTGGTATATTTAAAACATTATATGTATATTTCATAAAGTTTAACGGTGGCACCTACATATATAAATTTCTGGTATTTTCAAACGTCCAATGATATTTGATTAATATTTCTGACCCTTAATGCCTATTTAGAGGTTGATAAGCCATTCAGACAAACAAACAAAACAAAAAAACACAAAAAAAGATCTCAAGTTTCCGTATCTTTCGATTTTATCTTTTGATTTCTAATCTTGTACAACAAACTTTCTTTTATTCATCTTTTCATTTCGAGGTTTTGTACTCTTGGCCCTCAAAAGTTATTTTCAGGTCGTTTTAGTCAATGAATGAATGGCTAAGAAAATAAAAAGGATAATGAATAAAAAGTATGGATGATGATCATGATGATAATAATAATAATGGTGAAGATAATAATGATAACGCATATATATATATACTTGGTGAGCAGCACCAACCAGGTTTGGCACAAGGCCATTTTTAAGGTGAATGTAATGGTTTTGACTGGATTTAAATAATAATAATAATGATAATAATAATAATAATAATAATAATAATAATAAAGATGATAATGATGATGATAACAATAATGATCATAATAATGGTGCTGATAATGATGATATTGATAATAATAATAAGAATGTTATTAGTAATAATAAAAATAAAAAAAATTAATAATGATAATAATAATGATGATGATGATAACAATAATGATCATAATAATAATGATACTGATAATGATAATATTGATAATAATAATATATAATAATAATAAAGATGAAAAAATAATAGTGATAATAATAATCATAATGATGATGATGATGATGATAATCATAATAATAATGATGATGATAATAATCATAATAA
>JAUZSX010005247.1:0-22246 GCA_034780655.1 Idiosepius hallami
CTTGTCCTTTACTTTTCCAGGTTTAATAAAATCTTAAGAATATTACTTTTCATGCGCGCATTTTTCCATATAATATACATATGCTTATTATATTCATCATATATAAATATACATGCACCTATGTTAATATCATATTTGTATTTATTTTACAAGATCTAATTGACAGTAAAAAAATTCAGAATAGTATGTCTCTCTGAGTCTCTAAGTCAAAACAACAATAATTAAAATCTCCCTATCCTCTAAGAGTCTCAATAATAGTCTCCCTAATCCTCTAGGAGTCAATAATAAGAATCTTCAAGTTAATCTATAAAAAAGAAGTTATATTTTTAACAATTTAAATATTTATATGAAGTAACGTTTTACAAAAATGTTGTTTTTTTATCTATTTCTATAGGCTTGTATTTGTATTTTTGTTGGCATTTTTCACAAAACATCTATTATTTGTACTGTCAATTATTATTAGCTTGTATTTTCAATCCTCTGAATATAAGGAGCTTTCTCTTTCACCTCTGACACTTCCTTTTAAATGTTTCTATCAATTTTCCCAAGCACTTACAGATACTTTCAGATCTACATCAGCAATTGGGTCTTTTGAGCAATATTTTTAGTACATTTTCATTTTCTTTGTTTTTACTTCTATTGTTATGCTAATTATTTTACTGATGTCTAAAAAATGTTTATGCAAATGACTGTGAAATTTTCGGTGGTTTTTTCTCACAGAGCCACTAAAAGAGAGCCACACTTTTCTTGAAGAAAAATTCCATAAAATTCCAATTTCATTGTAAAGAAACATTTATTCACAAAAATTTAAGCAACATATTTTAGATTTGACAAAACTATTTTTGAAAGTAAATATCTTTGATAAAAAGTATTTATCTTGCTAATAAAAACATACCATGATAAAAAAGATAATTAAAATAAAATGGTTATTTAGAAAGTAGTGATAAGTCTTTAAGGGAATCATATTTATATTTCAATTAGGTTTTGCACCATTATTATCAAGTTTGTTTTTGTTTTTTTTGCTTGTAATTATATTAAAAATTATTGAAAGAATTTTTTTTTTAATTGATATTAGTATCATGTTTAAAGTATTAATGCAAAGAACACTTGATATATATAGTTAAACTATTATAATCATACATTTCTGAAAATTCATATGCATATCACAAAATTAACAATAGTATTTTTATCTATGAATGCATAACACTATAGAGACGTTCGATTTCAGAACATATCTAAAGTTATTTTAATTCAATAAGAGATAAATTTATAATAGATAAAGGAGTGAAATGGGTGACATTTTACAGCTTTTTTTAACAAACACAAAAATGACATTGAAATTTTATTCTTAAAGTTATAAGTTCAGTCATTAATAGATATATAGTTAAAAATGAACAATGGTGCCATGTTTGTAAGTGAGCAGTTTATAGAGTATAATCTTAGTACAAAATTGATCATATAAAATCAGGAAACTTAATCTTAGCCTAGAGATGGCTATAAATCAGTATTCAGTGAACTACTTTGAAAGTTGAGATAGAATATAAAAGAAACAAAGCTATCACTTTAAAACTTATGATGTGTGCATATATATCTGTGCTGACCTGTTTATTTCAATTGTAGGTAAAACAATGAGAAAATTGTTTCAAAAAATAATTTAAAAAATGTGATTTTAATAATTAAAATGGTTTTAAACAAGACCATAATAATATAAATGGCTAAATAGTTAAAATATTTTATCCATTGAGTTCTAATATTATAAATGAAAGGCTTTCTTTTTTAGTAAAATATTATTTAACAAAAAATACTCATAAAATATGGAAGAGTTAATTTAACCCTTTTTAAACAAGTTAAATAAAAATTATTAATATTTAAAATGAAATATTTTATGAAAAAATAAAAATACATACATAAGCAATATCAAAAAGAAAATTAAATTTCAAATTATTTTTTTTTATTTTTAGAAATATTCTTATAACAATAATTACCTAAGATTAATTTCTGTTAATCTAGCTATGTCGTGTCTTATTATAATGCTATAGTAGTTAGCAATTGTAGAAATATGCAAATATTGGTATTTGATTGAGAATTTTAAACATAGTTCAGTCTTCTAAGATGTTGATTGCTAATTTAGAATATAAAGTTGAAATTTCATGGTTAATATAATTTTTACAAAAAAATTAAAAGAATAAAACCCATACTGGTCAGAAGAATGTTGCTACAATATTCTATACTTTCTCCATTTTTAAACTTCTTTCAAGATTAGTAAAGGTCAACTAAAACATTACAACATAGTTTTTAGCATATGTTATTGCATTGAAAAATCAAATAAAGATGAACTGTAATTCTATGTATCTTCTATCTCCAAAGGCTACCTATTTATGAGATAGTACCATACAAAATATAAGCGATTTCACTATTAGAAAAATAAAAGTTTATTTACAGTGAAATATATAACAAAACAGAAATATCTCCCAATTATCTCAGAAGATATACATTTTATTATCAAAAATATTTCAGCACCAATTGAAAATAAGATATGCAAGTTTTCAGCATTCCACCAATAATTGGTATATTCTAACTGAAGTGAATTCTTCTGAAAGTATGACCCAAATAATTACTGAGTCTATTAACATCAATTCACAGGTGGCTTTAAAATTATCCCAAATATTTTGAATAGGGGAACTTTAGTGACATCCTTGTACCTCTTCCAAAGGTTTGTGGTTGGGTTGCTTACCGTTTTCAAGTGCCCCGTAGAAGAGACGTTTCAGTTTTCTAAAATCTTCCATTTTATGTGTCCCACCTAGCGCATTTGATTGCGGATGACCCGATGTGCTTGTCAGCTTGAGCACCTCTTCATTGGACGTGAGAGATTGTTTAGAGACATTAAATATTCTGCGTAGGCAGGTCTGGTGAAAACTTTCCAGATCCTTGATATGACGGCGGTAGGTCGTCCAGGTTTCTGAGGCATATAGGAGTACCGGTATAACGCAGGTCTTGTATACTCTCATTTTTCTCTCAAGGGTCAGGCCTCTGTCTGCCCACTCGTCCCTCGAGACTTGCCTTATTGATTCTTCCCTGTATTTCCTTATATAGGGTTCTGTCGCTAGCTATTGTGCTTCCGAGATATACAAATTCATCTACAGTGCCTAACTTAGTACCGTTTACGTAAATGACCGGTTCCTCATAAAAGCTGTTTGGAGCCGGAGTTAGCATCACCTTAGTCTTCTCCAAGCTAATCGTGAGGCCAAAGGCAGTGCACGCTTGGGTGAAGTGGTCCATGATGTTTTGCATTTCTTCAGCCGTGTGTGCGACAAAGTCCACATCGTCAGCATAGAGCAGTTCCCTCACAAGTGTGCGGAATGTCTTATATATATATATTAAGTTATACACTTACAATAAACTTACATTTTTTTTTAAATTGACAAAAATAAAAATGGTCCGGCATTAAATAACCTGAAAAGTAGAGTGCACTGTCCAGATTCCCTAAGAGTTAGTAAATAAAGATTATACAGCAAGTAGTTCATAGAGACTGTTCCACACACACACAAGCGTGCGCACATTCTCAATTTTGTCGATATACAGACAGTTTTTAGAAATATGGATTTGTTTTATCAATGCTGTATAGCTGCAAAAGTTGCTTGTGCTTTACCTGATCAGTACATAGCATGTTATCTTCATCTTTCACCTTTGGTGTCAGGTAGTATCTTGATGAGATCTCAGTAAATTTCTTATTCAAATGCAAGTACATTATATTATATCCACATAGAAATCATATATTGACATAATTGTCAGTTAGCTTCAACAATTAATACAACACTTATTTTTCAGAATCTTTAAAAAAAAAAAAACTTTTGTTCAATAGTGATATATTGCCAGCCTGGAGTCTGAGGACCCTGCAATAACAAGCACTTGTATGACATCACCTGCTCTAATAAATTAATGACCACCTATTGTGCACAGTCTAGTAATGAAAATTTTACAAAACCTTTCTATTTCTGGATTTTATAGAAAATATATTAAAAAGTTTATAATTTTGATATTCAAAATAGAAAGAATACAATGTTTCAGATTTAGTTTCTTAAAAATACAGTGTGTCCCATTATGATAAGACACATTTTAAATCACCTGATCTAATACCAGTGGACTATTTTTTTGTGTAGTTACCTGCAAAATCAGCAAAACTGAAAAAAAAGCATCCTTAGAAAAGATAACAGTTATTCCAATTGATATACTATACCAAAATTTACATGATGTAAGAAATCAAAATGTTAAATATTTTTATCGTGGGGGATCACTCTCTCAAGCATGTGATATTTTGGTCTCAGATAACATGTAAAACTCCTGTTTATTATTACATTTATTATTATCATTACTATATTTTGTGCATTGAGTGCCATGAAAAAAGGAAAAATTCGAATCACCACAGCACTAAATATATTCTTGTTTTTGTTTTTTCAAATTAATTTTTCTATCACACATTGTTGGAATTTTTCCCATTTTCCTATCATATATTTATGTACGTATATATATATATATATGTGTGTGTGTGTGTGTGTTTTGATCAAAGCCTTAGGTATGATGAGGGGGGTACAATTTGAAAGTTGCCTTTTTAGGGTAAAGGGACCGCAAGGTGCACTCTGTGTTGGGGTCACTAAGTGACTAAGCATGGTACTGCTGATAATACTTACAAAATGCAGTTAGTCTATCCTGGTAGATTAAATAAACTTAAGTTTGCAGTTTTGAGTAGCCTCCAAAGTTCTCAAATTTGAAACTATTTACTTTCATTTGATAATTATCTAATATCAATTAAACTTAAAATTGCTTCTTCAAGATTAGATGGCACGCAAAATACATTCAGGTACTATTGCTAAATGGTACAATGTAGGTATTATTGATAATTAAAATACCCAGATACCATGTGACTTCTCGAAGGCTCTTATAGTGCCATAAAACTTCCCTTATTTTTCTATGGGCTAAAGCTCGTTTAACCACTGTGCTACAGTTTGCATCAGGTATTAATAATGCTCATATGCAACGTCTATGTATACACATGTGTAGACATGTTCTCTTGTCTGATTGTACAAGATTTTTCATTTTAATTTGCTTTTCCCATTAGAAATATTTAATCACAGTGATTTTTTTCTATTCACTGAAAAATAACAAAGACTGTTCTTTTGTCTTTTTTTGTGTAAAATAAAGATTTATTTTTAGAATAGAAGAAAGAAATAATTGTCATGGTTGTTTTGAATTTTTTGTTCAAAACATAATTAGATCAAAAGTGAAGAAAATAAGAATAAGAATAATGGTGATGGCTTAAGTAAACAGATGAACAAATGCAAAAATGGATTTTATGCTTTTGTTAGCAGCAGACCATAAGGAAAATATTTCAAATTGATGTAAACAGAAGTAGGTAAACATTCTTAAAAGATTTGTAAATAATAAAAACAATTATAGTAATAATAAACCTTAGCACATTATATTGTTCATCTTACAGATTTGAGAAATATATGGGTGGCACTGGTGATCTTTTGACTTTTACCTAAAGCTTTATTACAATGTCAAATTTGATTACTATTTTTTCTTGCTCTTAAGATTATTCAGTAAATTTGTTGTAGATATTATTCTATGAAGGTGAGTTTCATGAAAATTAAAAAGATTTAAGTGGTCTGCAGCTAGTCTGTATAGTCCAATTAGGAGAAGTCTCTATTTAATCCATAACTAGGTAGTTCATATTTTTCCCTAAGGTATTAGTCCACAAGTAAACATGACAAAATAACTAGGATTCATGTAGTGTAAACTTAGAGTCCCATCACCTACCCATTGTCCCAATAGTAATAATTTTATTATTATGATTATTTTATACAATTTCTGTATATCTACTCATAGAATAATTAGTTGTGTAATTACTATTAGTGTTTATATTATTGATGTTATACAATTTTTGTATATCTCTCAACAACAAACAACAAATACATACTTTCAGTTATGTTAGAACATTAGGATATGGAAAATATATATGTGAGTGGATTAATCCAAAAATAATGCTTCTTTTTTTTTTTTTTTTCAAACGGATCGAATTGCATCGTTAGAATGACTTTACTTATGAAATCATAACATAAAGTCCTCCATCCAGAAAAAAACTGAACCGATCAGTGTTCACTAGTGCCTATTGAACCTTTGCAAAGCTGATGCTCTTGATGCCAGCAATAAGTTACATTTATATCAGAGTGACCACAAAGATGTGAGTGACAAAGTGTGCTCCAGACGTGAAAATGGGTCGCTACCTCTTTGCGAGCAAAACTGCATTGAGAATAGTAAGGACTATGTAGAAATTCTGGAGAACAAAAGGTTGCTCTTTTTTTAATGGTACCAATGTGTGGTACTAAACTGTTATGATACCACACATCTTTTAACTGCTGGTATTTTAACATCTTCTGTACCCAACACTGGTGTTAAAAATGTCCACAGAAGCAGGGTTAAAAGCAATTTTCCAGGAGATTCAATAAAAATGGTATAACAAATAAATAAACAAAAAAAAAAGTTGAATCTCCTTCTAGTTGCTAAAATCTTTAATGACTTCATCTAAAATTCCTTCTGCAAGGAGTACAACAGGACAATTGCTTCCAACCCTGCTTCTGCAGACATTTTCAACACAGTGGTAGCTTCAGAAGATTTTAAAACACCAGTAGTTGAAAGGTATGTGGTATCATTACAGTTTAGTACTACACACGTGAATGTGTTGTGAGATTTTTTTTAAATAAAAAATCTAAATTGATTTATGCTATAGTTCTTAACCTAAAAAGAAACTAATTTTAAGAAGATAAAACTCTGGACACACCTCACCCAAAATTTTTTGATATCTAAATATTTCAAGAACAATGCTGTGTTATCTCAATTTTTATTTGATAAAAAAGTTTACAAACTATTTTTTAAGAAGTAGTAGTAGATATAAATTCTTAAATCAGCTACAAATGACCCAGTACAAATTTCTAATCATCTTGTCCTATTATAAGTTGTTATATATTTTATGTTCAAGAGGCCTGTTCCTCATTTTAATTATTTTTTCTTAAAATAAAATGATGTTGTAACAATGTGAAATTGCTTTGATATTATTTCAAATTGTTTTGTTCTAATTTCAATTATCCTTGATCTAAATTGAAGATTTTTTTTGTCTTAATTTTAACTCCTAGTTTTAAGTATTCGTGTCCTAATTGCAAGTGGTCATGTGCTAAATTCAATTGATCTTGACACAATTTTATCTTAGTTTGTCCTTTTGAGATGCTTTCCTAATTTCAAGTTTCTATTTGTGCTATTTTTCTAAATTATCTAATTTATTTTTTATTAATCAATCTTTTATAGTTAACTGATATTTTTTATTGTTATATAAATTATCTATAAAAAGTAAAATTGCAATTATAAATAGATATAATGTAAAATATACTATATTTATCAAGATTTAATTTGTCTGAAGATGCAAGTGATTAAAATTTCATGGGGAATTAAATGGTAGTAACTATTTTAGTTTTTATTTAATGCTTTTATAATAATACTTTGTGATGCTTGCTTATGATAGATATTTAATACATACTAAACTGTGATTTGCAGTAGAAACAGTCATTTATAGTCTATTATTTTTTTAATTATTATTCACTATTTTATCATTCAATATTTAAATCTTGATAAAGAAATGGAATAAAAAAGATTAAACAAAAGAATACGAAACATAAAAGAATATTAATCTAACTCTCTATTTTTTAATTTTTGCTTGGATTTGATTTATGGCTTATCAACTTTTGTAAGTCATTTAATGCTAAGAACAATAATCTTTTCAAAAACGTTTTTTTTAATAATACAATATACACAATTTAACTCATAGATCGAGGAAATGTTGGGTTTCATACCTTTCCCAAGGGTATTAGTCTAATAATGAATGTAAATGGAATGACTAGGATTCAAACTTGCATATTACAATTCCAAAGTCTGCCTGCCTACCCAATAGACCAATTTTAATTTTTGAAATTGTCATTAGTGGTAATACTGGCAATTTTCAGTGAGTTACAAATGATATGAAGAAATTATTTTGAAGTGGAAAAGTAATGAATGACAGACAGGAAGAAGAAATAAATTATCAGAAGGTTTTTACCAGTGAAAAAAAAATGAACTAATGAAAATAAAGTAAGAAATGGATGGATAGATTGGTGAGCAGTAAAATCCTTTTAGCGAGACAATATTGAATATGTTGCTCTGTCTGGTAGCCTTTAGTGTGCAGGGGAAAACAACAAGATGATGGCGTTGAAATAAAAGAGACATTGAGACGAAACATATTGATACATTTTCTTGTACTAGATTTTATTACTCATTATTTCTGACAATTATATCCCTTAGTTGATTGTTCTGTCTGTAGGCCAGCTATTATTACTATAACCACCATCTGTGGGAACTAAAACTAATAATATAAACTGTAATAATCAATAAGGCATTTATAGTATCAGATACACACATCAAGGTCAAGGTCTGATCCTTTTAAACAAGATTACATTTTATTTTCCTAGTTTCTTCTATTAGTTGTTTTTAAATAGATATACTTATTTTTCACTGGTTTTGTCTGAGATTGAATTCATAGATTCTAGTAATATTCCTTTCATTTGTTTTTTTTTAAACAGGAATTTGAAGTTGTATTTGTAATAAACAAGTAAACATCCCAGTACGTCAATTGCATTTACTTGTGGGTCAATGGTAATGGCTAATGATATTGTACCATTTAACATATTGTAGACTAAGTGTTTTTCAAGCAATTCAGAGTATCGAATTTAAAAGATTGCTCTTGTTATCAACTATATATATATATAAATGTTGATATACTATAAAAATACATTTGAAATAAATAAAAGAAAGAATTAAAGAAAATAAAAAATGTTGATATAATAAAAATTGTTTATTGCTATTTTGTTTGTTCAAATCCTTCCAAAGTTATTGACACTTTACATATGTTTAGCCCATTAAATTAAAGGCAGTATATTACTGAATGTAGGCATATTTGCTGATCAATTAATTAATCTTTTATAAGAAGTGAAAGGCTCATTATAACAATAACATTATTGATATTTTAATGGCTTAAAAGAAAAAGGAAGACAAGATGAGAAGGAAAAACTTAAGAGAGATAGATTATATAATGATAATGATTCTTCTAAAAGTGTTAATAGTGGGGATAGTGTGGGAGAGAGCAAGTCAAAAGACATAAAAAGTCCATCAAAGCAAATAAAGAAAAAGGAAGAATGAAGGGAAAGGTAAAAAGCAAGAAATTTCTTTTAGATAAAAATTACTTAATTTATTAATTTAATTAATTAATTTGATTTATGTTGATTTCCTTTTACATTTTTTTAGTTGGTAAATCTGTAATTTACAGCAGATCCATACTCTTTTCAAATAGTGTTTGAGGTATTATTTTTTCAATCTTCAAAAATTTATAAAAAATAATAATGCCTTTTGTTTTATATATCAGTGAAATATAAAATATAAAAAGCTGTTGACTGACTCTCTATAAAATACTGACAAACTGGCAACAAAAGCATTTTTAAAAAAACCCTCTTATGTAATGAACTAGATTTAAAATCTGTGTGTTTTTGATATGCCAATAAAAATAAAATCCAACCTAAAAATGAAATATGATTTTTTTATATTAAAGAAATCAAAGTTTAATATCAGTTTGAAAATGTGTCATTTTTTTTTTTACAAGTAAACTTTAAAAATTATGTTTTAGTCACTGATGGATTTTAAAAAGAATATATGTCTTATTTTAATAACCTCACCTAACTCGATTCCATTTGCATGAACTAGATTTTTTTAAGACTAGTTAGATAATGTTTATAATCTTTTCTTATCCTAAAAATAAGGATGATATGAAATTGTTTTAAATTTTCCTTTGAAATAGGGCAAACCATTAATATCTATAATAAATTTGTAATAAAAGTATTCAAAAAATATGTTTTAAATTATTGTAAAGAAAATGTTTACAAACCGTCAGGAATGACTTATGGTTGCTTTGCTTAAAACAAAATAATTGTTATGCGTATGTATGTAATTTTTTAATTGAATATTAAATTAAATCTTTTAATTCACACATTAAATAAAATTTTTATTTTTCTAAATTCTTTTTTTTTCAGCAAATGATAGTGGTTTTTTAATGTTATTATTATATTCAATTGATTATTTGGATATAGGGATATAAACATCATCGAATATATATGAAGAAAATAAAGTCTTCTGTCAAATGTACATGTCTCTTCAATAGATACTTGAAATTCAATGGATATTGATCTAAAATTAAAATCCATGAAGGCAGGCAGAACATATTATATTTGCGCATATTCTGAAAATATTCTCAGGTTAGGGAGTTAAGGTATTCAACATCTTATGTATATCTATTTTTTTCAACTTAGAAGATTAAAGATTGGAACATTTTAGAAAACTCTTTTTTTTTTAATTCATTTTTTCTGTTTTTTTATATTTTTTTAATGTTTGTAAACGTGTGAAAAATTTTGTCTACAAAATAAAATAAAATAAAAGTGCCTTATATTTTTGCTCAAATTTTTTTTTTAATAAATTTAGATAGAAATATTATTAATAATTTATAAGGAAATTCTTCTGTATTTTTTCTGCTTTTGCAAAAGGAATGAAATAAGAACCAATTGAAAGAGTAATAACAGAGAGAAAATAAAGACTATATGAATTAAAGAAAACCTTTTATTGTATATATATATATATATATCAGAGCTGGGACTCAGTAGAAAAAATCTACCGACGGTAGCGGTATTCGGTAGATCGGTATCCATAGATTAAAAAATCTCTCTATATAATAAAATATGCTTTTAAAGGCCCATAACACACTTTTTAAGTTATTTGTATGTTATTTAGGTTAATTTTAGAATAGAAGTAAATTAGTGTCTTTTGATACCATTTTTAAGTTCTAAAATACATAATATCATAATAAATGAATTTCTCCCTCAAAAATAAACAGCAAACTGAAAAAAACGTAATATTTAAATAAACTAGACAATACAGCATTATTTATTAGTTTTTAAACATTTCATTAAACTATACAAAATAAATAACAAAATAAATTTCTTCCCAACACAAAAAAAATTACATTCAAAGTTATGTTGCAATCTTAGGGCGGAGGATGTTGCCGGCGGTGAAAAGCAAGAGACATAACTATTTAAAAGTTTCAATGAAACCTCTTTTGAAAAAAAAGCCTTTTTTAAAAGATAAAAGGTTTCAGATTTACACACACACACACACACACACACACATATATAGGGACCCCAATTTTCCGCGATCACGGGTTGAAACGGAATCCTTTTTTTTAGTGAAATCATTTTCCATGTTAAATTAATCATTCATTCATTCATTTTTTTTTCCATAAAATACAAGAGGTTTGTAAATATTATAATAAATAAAATAACGTGACCCTGTAATATTTCTAAAAAAAAAAAAAAATTTAAATCAGTTTCTGCACTCATACAAAAAAATCTTAGAAAACATCTTATTTCAGCAAATTAAAAAAAAAAACTTTTTCAAAGTATAGTGGATGTAGATGAAAGATAATGTTCCACCCCTTTCAAACTTGTAACTTAAAAATGAATGAAAAGAAAAAGAGCAAGATCAAAGCAATGCATTTATAATAATCTATTTATATTGTTTCATTTTATTTCTTTCTTTCTTAAAGTTGAGAAATAAACTTCAAATAGAATAAAAGTTTGAAATGTTTTATAAGTTTTAGTTTTTCATAACCCTTTAAACCATAAAAAAAAATGATGAATTGGCCCTGGCAAAAGACGACACACAACTAACGATATTTCAACCTCCACCTTTGGACCCTGACTTAGTAATATTACCAGTTTTATTAAAAATAATAATACGGTCGAAATGTCAGTGCGTCTTTTTTGCCTTTGGTTACTAAGGCCAATATATCGGCCTCCTAGTGTCATAAGGGTTAATTTTTCTCATTAAAGTATTAAGGAAAATTAAATTTTGTAAATGTGAAAACAGACTCAAGGAAAATTTGAAACGTAAAATTAGGGTCCCTATATATGTATTACCTAAATTTTATCTTATGAAATATTATTATTGAATATTTCTTAGGTTTTAGAGGAAGTGTAGTGACTGAAAAATCTCTTATCAAGACCAAAGAGGACATTTGTCAATGAACTTTGTGGACTCACCGAGATCAAAATGTAATTTTTCCATATTACTTTTAAGCTGAAGAAACCCTCCTTTTCCACCTCCCATGTAATGTACTCCTTTTGCTTTTTATTATTAAAAACAAACTTTGTTTTCTTTTCCAGAAACAGATTCAAGTGAAAAAACAAGTTTGGAGAAGATTCCAGATATGTTTACAGAAATGATAGAAGTTAAAGGAAAAGAATTCACTATTTTTGCCCTTGTTGACATGATGAGAAACACATAAAATTACCCTACCAGTCCTGGGCCTTCTAATTGTATGTTTTTCCAAAGTAGCCTCTAAAATTAGGACACCCAAATTTTTCAGATTAACTCAAATAATTTTACTTCAATGAACAGATTTATGCACTTCAATGTGTGTAAAGTTGCAGCATTCAGTAGTTAAATATTTAAATCTCCTTTGCATACTAGACCTAAACTTTTGGACAAAAACATGGTAATTTTCTATAAATAATCCAGTATTTTAAGATATTGAAAACTCAATAACAAGAGATGATTTTGACAAATTGAAGAAAGTAAGACAAATCTCAAAAATATTTAATTTTATTTCCAAAACTTTAGAAAAAAAAAATTTCAGAAAATAAAAGTTATATTTTGTTTTAGTTAATTATATGCGTATGTCTGAATGATCAGTATTGTGAGGTAGAAAAGAAAAAGAATTTATACAAATTGGATAGAGAAGCACCAGGTTGTGAAATTGATACAATGGTGGAACGATTAAAGAATTCCAAAAAGCCAATAATGCTTGTAGGCAAGTCATTGGTTAACGTTTGCAGAAGGAAAGGACAGAGAGATAAGGTTGATATGATGATGGCCACCCTTTCTGATTCAGATTCATTCATATTCACAAATAAGTCACACTCCATTCAAGTGACCCTGTTTGAAATTCCGGCCTTCATGCCATAATTATTGTCTTTGTCTTTATAAGAGTTAAGAAAGAAATTAGTTGGCTGCAGGACAACAGCCATGTTCCAAGTCATTAAAATATTCATGTGCCAATGCTCTTTTAGCTGATATCCTTTTATTTGGGTCATAAGTGAATAAAGCCTAAAATGAAAAGATGAAAGAAAGAAAAATATTAAAAATAGCACTTTAGGGAATGGGGAAAAATAAAATCTTTCAAAATTTTGGTAAAAATTATTTTTACTAATCAATTTTTTAAAAGATTAAAAATAAAGACTTGTTAAAAATTTGAATTTTGTATTAATATTTTACAATTTTTTTTAAATTTTTTTATTTTAATAAAAACAAAATTTATTTTTCAATCAAGAAACCAAATCAGCCACAGCAAAACATCACTTTGCAGTTACATTTCAATTGTTAACTTTTTATTTTTGTTAGTTTTATCTTATATTCAATCCATTGTATTTAAATTAAAAATTCATTAAAAAGCTGATTAAGGTATATTAATTATTTTTTTTTAATCCAGAAGTTATACTTCGAGGAATTTGAGGGTTTTTTTTTAATACTTTTCTATCCTCTAGTCTAGTAGATTGAATTTCAAAATAAAAGATTTAAAAGTATCAAATCAATATTAACCTAGAAATTAAAAGCTTTAAAATCACAAATACTTTTTGCTATAATAGAAAAATCCTTTTTTATATTCCTAATGTTAAATTTTTAATTTGATATTCATGAAAAATAACTTAAGTAAAAAAGTTTTAATAAATAAGAAAAGGAAAAGTCCTTATCAACTGACCCTGAGTAATTCAAGACCTGTTTCATCTAATCTGCTCACAGAAGAAGTCAATGTGTCTTTTTTCCATTTGGGAAATAAATTCTTGTAGTCTGGCAATGATGTAACTCCTGGCCAATTCCCTTCATTGGGCGTCGACAGAATTCTAGAATTTAAAAAAAAAAAATTTTTTTTTTAACATCAAAATTGCTGGTTATCTGGCAATAGTCCGAACGAATCAATAGTTGGATGGACTCATGTTACTGAAAACAATAGTCCCCCCCCTCTTCAATAAATCTGGGAACCAAAAAGGATTTTAATTTCAATATTAGTTGGTTTAACAAATTTAGGACTTCAATAATTTTTGACAAACTTGTTAGAATATTAATTTTATTGTGGACTTTTGTCTTCATCTTGGTCGTAGTTTATGATGTTTTACTAACTAGATTTCAGCTCAATTCACCTCAGGCAGTCTTTAGCATGCATGGATAGGAATGGCAAGTCTTGTAGCCTTATACCTCAGTAATCACTGCCATCCATAGTTGTCTAATTACATAGTGAGGAAAACAAACTACTAAGATGATTACTTGGATCACGAAGCCTAATCTCATTAACAAAAAATAAATTTTAAATAAAAAAACTATTGGAATTTTTTTTTTTTTTTGGGGGGGGGAGGGGATTAAAAAGTTAAAGCTTTAACTTATGAACTAATGTCTTTCCCAAGGATATGAGCTTGAAAATAAATATAAACAGATTAGCTGGGGTTTTGAATAAGGTATTACTAATTCCAGTGTTTAAGAACTTGACCAATATGACATTATCAGATAACACAGGCCACCACAAAAAGAATGGAAATAATTTTCAAACAGATGGAGGAAAGAGAGAAATACAATTTTATTCCACCAACCAAACTCTTAAAAATCCAAGAATTGAAATCTGTATACTTAAAGGGTGTTTAGAATAAATGTCTACTGCAATACACTTCAAAAAAGGAACTGATCCTATGTAAACTGCGTTAAACTGCTAACAGTTCTTAACCTAAGAAAAAAAAAAAACTTACTTGAATATTCGGAAAATTTGATCAATCTCCGAATCGCCATGGAACAATGGTCGCTTCATTACCATTTCAGCAAATATGCATCCAATGCTCCACAGGTCTAGAGCTGCAGTGTAACGTGCTTGACCAAGTAGAACTTCAGGTGCACGATACCACAAGGTAACAACCTACAAAGGAAAACAAAATTTACATATTAGGTGTTCCATATAATAACTTTTGAGAATTATTACAGAAAAATTGCTTAAATCCATGTATTAAAATAGGTAAGATTTGCTTGCATTCTGTAATAAGGACTGGACAAGAAATGGAGTGAACATATACTAATAAAAAAAGAAATGCAAGTAAAATAAGAATATCAACTGGAATCAAAAGTGATGATATTTTAGTGGTCCATCAAGACAACAAGGTTTCTTTTTTTTTTTATTTGAATTAAATTACTTTTCATACAAAATAAAGCTTAATTATATACAATATCTTTATTAAAAATGTCAAAAATTTCTATTAGTGAAAAATCTTGTTTATGACCAAAGATTATGAGGGAGAGTCCATCAAGAAAAAAAGGTAAAAGATGTCCATGGATTAAAAAAAAAAAGGTTGAAGATCCTTGATGTAAACAAGATATTCTCGGTGCCAAGACAAGTAGTTTACAGGTTCATTCTTTAATTCTCAGGAGTGTAGAAACTGAACACCTAAATCTGTGGTCTGTTTCCCTCGGACCAGTAAGGCAAAGGTTATATATCTTGGAATTTCAGGTGTGGTATCAGTTGTCTTAAAGAAATATCACCATAAAGCTATTGGCTATAGTCAAAGTATAAAACAGCACTCTCTTAAGATGTCAAGGTTGAAATCTAAACAAAAATATCACCTCTGACTGAAAAATAGTCATTACAAAATTACTTACCAAATTTTTGGTTTTGAGACTTGAAATTTAATTTAATTTTAATAACTACAGTAATATCTGAATAGAAAATAGGACCAATGTGAAGAAAAGAGAAAAAAAACTAAAAATAAACACACCTCGTGAGTATATGCCCGGCATGGAATTCCAAAAGCTCTGGCCAAACCAAAATCTGCTAATTTGATGGTACCAGATTTATCAATGAGCAGATTTTGGGGTTTCAGATCACGATGAAGTACTCTGCGCTGATGACAGAACTGAATTCCATCAAGAATTTGGTGAAGGTAACTCTAAAAATAAAACAAAATTATATAAAAAAATTTCAAGAAATGGCCTTTTATCCATTTTTTATTCATTCTAAAATTAAGACTTGTTGATTCAATAAGTTCAAAACCAATTCTCCATCCCCAAGATATCTGAGAAAGATACAAAACCATCTTTTGTAATAAAACCTATTCAAAACTATCAACCATTTTACCATTAAAATTAATGAATTTTAAAAACATTTCATATTTCAACTGATTTTAGATTTAATTTTATCAAGAATACAGGAAACTAATGAATTTTTAAAATGGTTTTTGGGTGTATTAATTGAATATATATATATATATATATAAACCATAGCAAATATCTTTCAGAGATACTAACCACTGGCCTATTTGTCAATATGCTATGGACATGCTCTTTCTGCTGTTATTTAAGAGTGCTCATCTAGGTGGTCCCACATTAAATTACAATTTTTCAGACTGTCTTTTAAACATTAAAACAAAAATATCAATGAAATGAAAAAGGTCTTTACTGCAAAATAAAGACTAATGATAAAAAAAAAAGACATTTTGGTAAATATGTTAAGAACCAACGGGTTTTTGGATAGAGTAAAAAAAAAAATAGAATGGATAAAAAGCAGATACCCGGCATTTGAATTCGAAATATAGATTTTTTTTTTAAAATGATAGGTGAGGTTAGGGTTCTTTGCTCAACGACAAAAAAAGGGTAATTCATCATCAATAATTTTTACTGACAAAACATATGGAAGGATTTTGCAAGGAATTTTCCATATTTTCAAGGCTTTTTTAAGTTAACAGACATAATGTCTTTTCAATGTTTTTCACAAATGCCTCTCCCCCCCTCCCCAATTTTTTTTTTTTTTTTTTTTTTTTTTTTTTTAAAGGTGATTTTTTGTTGATTTTCTTCAAAATTGTTTTAAATAGAATATTTGAGAGGAGGTAGAAAAAAAGGTTTACATACCTTCACTAATTTTTCATCTAAGTATTTACCATTTGGAATTGTATCCATGTATTTTTTCAAGTCCATAGATAGAAATTCAAACACCAGATACAATTTAGCTTCTTGCATTAGGACATCTTCAAGACTAAAATTGGAAAAAATAAATCCTTAAATTATCAATCTTAAAAATCTATAACAATTTGTTTTGTTTTTCTTCTCTATGCAAGAACTCAACTAAAACTTCACTCCTAAACAAAATTTTATATATAAACAATGATATAATACATCAAACTTAGTATTTGACAACAGGAATTTTTTCTTTTTGCTTTGGCTGCATCTGTAGAGTATATCAACAGGGTAAATACAAAACTATTACTTGAAATATTTTAAACAAGTGTTTAAGTTAACAGACATAAGGCATTTTTAATATAGAGTTCAAAGTTTAAGTTCTTTTCATATTTTTAAAGCCTTTTCAATAAAATTAGGATTTTTTTCTTCAATTTACAACTTAGAATTTTTCTTTAAGTCTAAAAACATTTATTTTCCCCTCATTTTTAGTTAGCAGATACATTGTAGGAAGTGCTGGGACACTTCATCAGTGATTTTATTCCAGAGATGATTAGGTGTTTCAGGTCTTTCAACATCAAACACCTTCCCTCGGGCGACCCAGCTAGGGTGATCAGCAGCCTTGGTCTACTTATCAGACCTTTTTTTCAGCAGCGTCTGTTGCAGACTTAATCACACCTCTCTTCAAAGTGCCTTTGATGCCAAGGAGGCAGTATACTTTGCACATGTAATGCGCAGCAAAGCCCTCGCATTCCACCTCAACCAGCTCGCTTTTCAGATTGTGGTATTTCAATCATTTCCACTTGTTTGCTTCCAACCGGTTCTCTCATAGGGCTGTCAACTCTAATAAAAAATACTTGCTTTGAAGCGCTTGGTGTTAAAGTTAAATCTGACCTTAGGGATGTTGCTGCTACACATTACGGGAACTTATATTTCATATTGTCAGAAATTTCTTTTAGTTATATATTAAAATAAAATCTTACAAATACACATGTATACATTACGTCAAACTTTCTTAGATGGGGATGTATATTATTGCCATTCAGATTATTCAGTTATGAAACAAGTTTTCTATGTAGACATATTTAGATTTGATAATTATTTAGATATTTACTATATATACATTTTTGCCACTATGTCTTATACAGAAAAGATAGATAGGATATACAGTAAGTCATATTGTAACTTAAGACACTTACCAGACAATATTTGCATGTTGCAATTCCTTCAAAAATGAAATTTCACGGATTGCTGTTGATGGAATCCCTTCCTCTTCACTTTCCAGTCTGATTTTCTTTAATGCTACATGGCGATTTGTCTTTTTATGACGTCCCTTATATACAACACCATAAGTTCCTACAAGTTAAAAAGAAAACTTTTCTATTAGTAGAAAAAGCAAAATGTTTACTGAATATAATTTTCATCTTGAGAAAAAATATAAAAGTTTTAATAAAACAAGTTTTACCATATTTTAAAAAAATGGTAGAAGTCCAAAATTTTACATGTACCATTAATTAAAAAATTACTATTCAAAAATATTAACTTCAATTTTTCATTCAAATTTAATCAATGAATTTGAGACTAAAATATTGCACTAGGATTTTTTAAAGTAATTTTTGTATCAAAGCAGAAAAAAAAAAAAAAAAGCTTAAGTTTTACTAAAAAACAGATTTTTTACATTTAGGTTTGTTTTAGGTCGTTGTTTAATCATTTTTTAATAAATGTTTTAAGTCCATCTTGTAGTTTTGGTAAATGTTTCGTTTTGGGCCAGTTTTCCAGTGATAAAAGAACAAAATCAATGTAACGAAAAAACCTTATATTAACATTAAAGAAAAGAACGACTTTAAAAACAAAGTGAAATAATTAAAATTGAAACCAATTTTAGTGAAATTAAAATACAAAATCAAACGATTGCTAGAATTTTAAAAACAATATTGTGGATAGGAATACTTTTAGTTTGCTTGTATCTTTCTCACTTTTTATGAAGAGATAACGAGATAAAGTACTGCTTCATATACTCTGCCTGAATGCCAGGCCTCTTTATGAACTCTTTTATGTCCCTCCACAAACGCTCGATATTTTGCGTGTGTAAACTGGGGTCTTGAAGGTCCACAAAATTTTCCAAGTGATTTATCACATAGTGAGTGTAGTAAGTGCACTGCAATTTTTAGAGGGGACATTTTTTGAGACTATCACCAGCAAACGGGCCCAAAACGAAAATTTTACCAGTTTCTTTTGATAACAAAATATGCACTATTTAATCAATAACTGAAGGGAATGTGAATTCATACCTTTCCCAAAAGTCTTTGTCAGAATGTGAATGTAAACAGAACAGAGATTTAAACTCATATGATTCCAAAGTTCTGCCTACTGTACTATGTTGACTTAAATTTAGGAATGGGTAACTTAAAACAATTATTCTATTATTTAAAATTAAAAGTCTAAGCACTTAAAGTTTTTCTACAGGAAAAAAAAGGAAAAGTAAATTCTAAAAAAAAAAAAAAAAAAAAAAAATAAAAGTGTCTTGCCGAAGGCATTTGCTAATCCTTAAGAAAAGCGTACTTTCGTGCACGTGCATTTTTTAATGAATCATCCCTGCAAGATGCATGTGAAAAAATTTTCATTGGTTCATTTTACTCAACTAAATTTCTTAACATATTTTTTGAGCACATTTTTTTTAGGTTAGTGTCTAAAAGGGTTTTAATCTCCCGTGTGCGCATGTGTCTAACCCTTGCAAGGACCCTAAAACAAAAACAAAAACTAAGGAATACCAAGTATTCCTTTTTGTTTTTTACTCTATTGAATTTATAACTTTAAAAAGGAAATTAAGAGTGTGTATACACATTTTACATCAATTTCAAATCCTTGTGAGCAAGTATATCACATTTTTTTTACCTTCTCCAATTTTCTCAATCTTTAAGTAATCTTCCATGTTTCCAGGCATCTGTAAAAAATTTAAAAAAAATAAATTTAATGACTAAAAGTGATTAAGGTCATCATGGCAGATAAAATTCTCAGCTGACATCTTTCAGCAATAAAGGATTAAGATAATGTTTGGGGGGTTGCAAAAAAAAAAAATAAATAAATCTATAAATAAATGGCTCATTTTATAATTCAACAACATTGACAAAAAAATAAATACATTATTGTTATTGTTTCATTACCAGAAACTTGAGTGTCTTTTTAACAAAAAAATCCATTGAAAAAAAGTTAGAGCGCGCGCGGCAACAAGATTCCTTTGGGCCCGTAGTTTCTCAACCCCCTTGGTTGAGAAACCCCTAGGTCAACCTAAATACCCACCCACCCACCAAGCAGAGTTAAAAAAAAAACAGATTAGTATAATTGAAAATTACTTATCTTTAATTACTATTTGAACAAATGATTCTGGGGTATTATTAAATCTTATAAAGTTTTGTGAGCCTCAAAAGGAAATGCCAATAAGAGCTGGTAATTTTTCAAAAACTAGAATGGCCTTTTCCATCGTCATTTAAAAAAAGGGAATTTTTGGATTTATTATTTGGTAGTTAAAGCTTTGAAAAATTGTGAGAAAAAAACAACTTTTAGTTTTCAAAAATTTGTAATAACCGGCGGTGTGCGGTCGGTGTGACGGACGGTCAGTGTGATAATGAGTGAGACTGACTGGTGGTTGTTCTAATTTCTCACGCACAGCAAGTAACGGGAGTAAATTCATTTGAAAAAGAAAAGGTTACTTTAGAAAAAGAAATAATTCTACATTTTTTTAGAAGTATGATGGGTACTTATTGGGCACGCATAGGCTAGGGTACCGATTTTTCATCACCCGACTATTCATCACGTGGATTCATCCCACCCCGACATCGAACTTTCATCTACCCCAAAGAAAGAAATTACATTTAGTCATGTAATAACGTTAATTATGTTTTTATTACGTTAAATTTTTTATCCCCATTTGACAATTTTGAGGTTATTACGAAAGATTATTATTAAAATAAAGTGAGCTACTTTTGAACAAATAAACAATAAAAATATTATTTCAATTATTTTCTATTTAAAAATCTTAAACTTTTGCAATTTGTTTCATTTTGTTTTAAGTTAACAAACATTACCGAACTTAAATTTTTTTTAAAGTCGAAGTGATGAAAAGGCTCCGAGTGATGAATTGTCAAAGTGATGAAAAAAACCATATGATGAATAAAAAGTCAAGTGATGAATAGTCGGGTCGAGTGGAAAAGACCGGGCAGACACGCCAGTTGTATTTTTTTTTTCTTCTGGCAATATTCAATTCTTTTCCAGTCGACTATTCATTCATTCATTACCCGACTATTATTCGTCAATAGACTTTTTTTCGTCATGTTTTTTTTTCATCACTTTGACAATTCATCACTCGGAGCCTTTTCATCACTTGAAAATATTTTATTTCCTAAGAAATCAGGCGGAGAACACCCAGGAACAACCTCCACCCACGAGTATCAAAGTAACAACACTCTTTTTAAGGTCTGGGTTTGTTAGAAAAAAAGCAGAAGCAATCGTCATTTATTGTTGGGTCGGTCAGTGGTGGGATGCGGTTTTTTCCCTCTCGAAATTACCAAAAGTAACAAGCCGCGCGTGCGTGGCCCCCCCCCCCGTGTGCGAGTCAACATTAGTATCCAAAGATAAGGGTAAAATGTCTAGTCAACGGGCAACTATGAGTGAACAGCGAAGGGAAGAAGAGCGCAAAAATTAGAGGGATTTAGAGCTAAGTGTGATAATGATAAGCAGAGGAAGGTTTTTGTATCGGCTGATATGAACGACGATACGAGGAAGGGGGAAAACAATACGTAAGCGACAAAAACAAAAGTAGTGTTTTGATGTCTGCAAAATGGAGTGATTTGTGATTTTTTTTTTGTCACTTACGTATTGTTTTCCTTCTCTCTCGTATTCTCGTTCATATCAACCGATTCAAAAACCTCCCTCTGCTTATCATTATCACACTTAGCTCTAAACACTATTCAATTTGTGAAATGAATAAAACCCTCCACATTTTGGCAAAGTTTCAGAAAAATTGAACGGATGGATCAAAAGTTATAGGCCGGAAAAGGTTATTTTTGGCTGTTTTGGGGCATTT
>JAUZSX010005460.1:0-40354 GCA_034780655.1 Idiosepius hallami
AAGGAGACCTCCCCTCATTCGGTCGGGCTTGCATTAGAACCAATCCAGGTTCTGTGGTGGTATTTTCTGTTTTTGTTGTTGTTGAGCAAGGAGACCTCCCCTCATTCGGTCGGGCTTGCATTAGAACCAATCCAGGTTCTGTGGTGGTATTTTCTGTTTTTGTTCTTGTTGAGCAGGGAGACCTCTCCTCTCCCGGTCGGGCTTGCATTAGAACCAATCCAGGTTCTGTGGTGGTGTTTTCTGTTGTTGAGCAAGGAGACCTCTCCTCACCCGGTTGGGCTTGGATTCAAACCAATCCAGGTTCCGTTGTTCTGTTTCTGTTGTTATATGTTGTTGGAAACGCCGGTTCCTATTAGATCACCGAAATTTAACAACGTAGGGCCTTCCAATGGATAGATGGGTGGCCATTTAAGAATACCATGTATTGTACTAGGGCAAGTAAAAAACCTGGCGCCTTTCGAGGAAACAAATTGTCACACCACGCACATCATTGCGCGATGCGATATGATTATGTTGAGCAAGGAGACCTTTCCTCACCCACCCATGCTTGGATTAATCTTCCCGTCGTTTTTACAATTTCAGATTAGATCAAGACTCTCAGTCCTCACCTTGGGGGTGAACTCTAATCGAGGATATTTCTTTAACATGATTGGTCGGTACCCAGTCCACACCAAAGAGGATAAGTCTATGATGAGGCGATTTTCTTGTTGAGCAGAAAGTCCTCTCCTTAACCGTTTGGGTTTGGAACAGTCTATCAAGTATGAACGTAATCAGATCTGTAATATTAATGCAGGAAAATAGTTTCCGGCATTAAATGCCCAGTGACTGTGTGTGTGTGTGTTTTACTGGGTTTTAAATGATGATGTGCCATTAGGTTTTAAGGATGACTCATCGTGTACATCTAAAGACTTACACGTGTCAATTAAGTGAAGAGTGTATATAAAAACAAAAACCCAAAACACATCAGAGGAAGGGGAGACATTTTGCCCGAGCCGAGGCAGAGAAGAGTTGTTGGGACTTGAACTGTCTAAACAAGATCATGGAGGGAGAGGTGATCAACAAGTATACAAGACTGACTTTCTCCCACAGACACGACGAAAAAGTGCTGCTATGTCGCGTGTCCCTGTTGGCATAGGACTTTCCAGTATAAAATAAAAGATGATATATTTTCTTCTAAGAAAGTTTTAGTGTTGGGTTTTCTTTTCTTAAATAGTTTGCCTGGTGAGGAACACAACGTGATGAAAGAGTCCTCAGGACGTTACATTTGAGACGTGAGAGGCTAGGCTTCGTTTGCTACATACATACTTTTACGACGTTTCACGTTTACAAGCTATTTCAGATTCTTTCTTCAGGATTCAACCCCAAGTTGATTCCTCTGTTCGATGGTAGCACTGAGCAGTTGGAAAAGGCGGAATTGATATGCCAACTCAGTGGTGTGAAGTGTCTGGAATGCGTGGTCCCAATGCGACTTGCTTGCGGTGCCTAAGCTGTGTACCAACAGCTAACGGAAGAGAAGAATTTTGCTTGCATCAAATTTGGATTTTGTGCAGCCATCACTGGAAGGCCTGAAGGACCTGGCCGCAGTTACGATGTACCACAAGTGTGGAAGACCCAATCGTTTGGCCCGTGATTGTCTCTCGACTTGGTTACTGCCTCGGAAAATTGGAGGGCTGCAATGTTATAAGCGTAAAAACTGGGGTCACATATCCCGCACCTGTACGGGAAATGGACAGGGGGTGCAGCTACAAAGCGGCTTGCAACAGCAGTGTCATCAGGGTGGGACGACGAAGTGCAGAAGTGAGAAATATGATAACGGAAACTGTGCCCCAATACTAACATGACAATTATGATATGATAATGATTCAAGAAAAAAACATTTATAAAAAAAATGTAAACCCATACTCAGAAAAAATTAAAAATAAAATCAAATCATCACAGTACACACACATATACATACCCATACCAAACTCCATCTTATATTTCTAACCTTTACAACTATAACTCTTATACAGAACTTTATTTAGTATCATTGTTATTATTATTATCATGAAATACACACTTATTCAAATAGTAACTATAGAAATATTTTTGTTTTATTTTGATGTCAACAGCAATGCTATTTAAAAAAAAATTTGTTAACGTTTTCAGAAGTAAACGGTACACCGCATTAAAGACAACATATTTTCCCACATGAAGGTAGCCACAAAAAAAAAGAGGGCTTGAATCACATGTACGGATACCATTAAGACAATATAAAATATATTGACTATACAATTAACAAAAAACAAAATATAAAATAAAATATCCAAACGTTCACGGCTTTTAGAAAAATTGCTCACCTATTTATCTTTCTCTTGTTGGAATAATTACTTTATCATTTTAATATATGTTTATAGTCTACTCCCATTGATCAAATAAAACGTTTTGTATGCAGTTACAAGAAGGCTTGCTAATTTGACATAATATTTTTAAAGTTTGTCATTAATAGGCTAAGAAAACTAAATGATACATGTACTGAGATGCACTGAATATAAATAAAATTGGAACTCAAAGTGTAAATAATTCTAATATTTTTTTTTTAGATTGATATCTGCCAAATTGATAAAAGATGTTTCCCTGCTGGATATGTTAATCCTTTAAACCCAATTCAGTCGTGCAATTTGCTAATATCAAAAACTGGATGGACTGATATACGAAGTAAGTTTTATTACAAATCAACATATAGCTACACCAATGCTTCGCAACCATTTTGGAGCCACAAAAAACACATTGCCTTTAGAAATGTAATGCTCCTATGTAGTAAAATTACCTATTGGAAACTTCCTGAAATTGAAGCCATTGATTCTGCACTTATGTTCTAATCTTGTTGCATCTAGCTATGCTGTCCAAAAGGTTCTGTTGATGTAAAAAAAAAAAAGAAAAAAAAAAAATTAGAGGAATCAAAGCAGAGATCATTTTTATTTCAAAGCGCATTCACTTAGTTTTTTGTTGACTGTAATGGAGGATTAATTACAATATACAAAACTAATTGAAAAGGCTAAGTTTCAATTCAAATTAATAAAATATATAGAATTCGTTATATAACAACTTACTAATTTTTAGAATTTACTTAACTGTTTGGATTCTGACTTAACAAAATTACCAACAAATAACTCAGAGCCATTCTATTTAAACAAATATTACCAAACTTAAATTTGAAAAAAATCCAAGTGATGAAAAGGCTCAGAGTGATGAATTGTGAACGTGATGAAAAAACCATGTAATGAAAATTCTAGTGATGAATAGACCGTAATGAATAGTCGGGTGATGAAAAGACTGTACACCTTAAATACTACCTTTCCCACTTCCTAACTCATACTCAAAAGAGGGTAAAGTAAGTCCTAAAAGTATTATTTTTCTATGATTTACCCATTTAAATACAAATTTAAAATATCAAAAAAATAAAATCAATAGTGTTTTAAGATTGTTTGATAAGACATTTTCTTTTTAATATTATATGAATAATTGATTTGATTTTACTTTCTTTTCAGTTGACAATATTATTGACATAAAGATTGATTTCTCTGCAATCATCAAAGGATTTATCATGACAGACTTTGGCAAAATTGAAGTTGTTGGCAAACCAAAGATAATTGATGGAAATCGTGACAAATCTGCTCTCGAACTAAACGGAAAGAATCAATTTCTCAATTTTGGTGCTCTCAATAACTGCATTAACGACCCTGAAAAATGCCAACTTGGAATTGTCTTTTCTCTCTCAGTAAAATTCTTGTCTCTGAAAGAAAACACTTACTTGCTTTCTAGTTGTGGAAATGACTTAAATTCATGGGGTCATTCAGTGTTTTATTCTAAGAAACAGTTGGTATTCCTTGTGAGCACAAGGACTAAGGTCTGGACTGCTAGAACATTTGGAATTACTGTAAATAAGTACTTTGATCTGACATTTTCTTGGAGTATGCAGAGTGGTGCCAAGATAATGATTAATGGTAAAATTGGAACAGGTAAACCGTTTTCTTTTGATCGGAAGAAGAAACCGACAAGAAGCAGAAACTGTGACTTATTGATTGGCAGACCTCAACCGAATCGGAAATACATCTTCTCCCACGTCATCATTGAACAGCTTCGGTTTATTTTGGCTTCCCAGGAAATTCTTGATAAGCTTGGATTTGTAATTGGTAAGCGTAACAATTGTTTGTTTGTTTTTTCTTTACTATGATTTCAACTAATATTGATTTTATCAGATAAGAGGGTCATTCTAAATGTAACAAGTGAAGCATACATGGTCCCCCGTGATTGCAAAGTGAATGGAGCATAAAAAAAAAGACATAATATTTTGGACAAAAACCTTAAATAGTCCCCAAAAGGGGTGTTTTTAGCCCCAGGGGACGTGAACCAGAATTTTGTCACAATTAGAAATACTAAATTTACATTTGGCACAATTCTCTCCATATTTTGGCCAAGTTTCAGAAAAATCTAATGGATGGATCAAACATTATGGGCAAAAAGTAACATTTTAAAGAGTTTTTAGTCCCCAAAAAGCCCCGGGGGACACAAAATAATTTTGTAACATTCATAAATACTGAATGTACATTTTTGACAAGTTTCAGAAAAAACTAATTGATGAATCAAACATTATGGGACAAAAAGTGTTTATTATTATTATTATTTCCTTCTTTGCCTATTTTAAAATCCTTTCTTTAGGTTATCTTCATCTATAATGTAATAAACTTCCAATAATTTACTTGATCTTTAGTTTAATTCCTATATTTAAATCAATTATAATAAATTTACAGGCTTACCAACTCTACCAAAGAATCCACATGTTCATATGATTGAAGATGAGGACACAAACAAGGTTCACTTTGTGTGTGAATTTGCAAAGCTTGAAGGTTACAATGCAAAATATAACATCAATTGGATCCATAATGGAAAGGTGATCAAGGAAGAATTATTTCCAGATGACCGAAACAGTACATTGACTGAAGCTGAACTGGATAATATAAAGTATGGCAGTAAGGTATTTATTTCCTTTTTGCATTTTTGTATGGGTTTTAATTGGTTAAATCAAATTCAATCAGCAATGTTTTACCAATTTTTGTTATCATCGGCACCCACTCGTGTCCGATTATTGGGTTCATTGCTTATCCTCAGCTTTTGAAGATGGTAAAATTTTACATGGCTTGCAAGGCCCAAATGAGGGTGGAAGAGTAACGAGCAGTACTTAAAAGAAAGTGTAGGTATGAGATGGGGCTGTTCTCTTCTCTGTGCTCTTTTCTTATCCTTTTTGCCTTTTTATTTTCCTTTCTCTTCTAAACATCAACGGTGTCTTTTCATATTAAGATTCTCCATTTAGTCCGGTCCCTAGTAGTTTGTTCCCAAGAGGATTGATGAAAGAACGAAATGGGGGAATAAAAAAAACGACAGTGCTATTTGTTGTGTAAGTTGTTTTGGGTGGTCATGGCTGCACAACGACCACACACACTCCCTTTGAACTGGATTGCTTTCACTTTGGTTCAAGAAGGATAAGACTGGCAGCCGCCATGTAGGCTACATCGGGCTGCCAGATGTTTGATGCCAAATTCTAATAAAACATAATGACATTTAATTGAACATCAAATGATTAAGACTATTTCAGGTAGAAATAGTTCCTATGTAAGCCTAATAACTGGTTTATTGGTTTGATTAAAAACATAAGATCTTCACAGTTATCTAATACAATGCAGAAAACTGTTTTTAACAAATTAGGCTGTAGGACCAAAGTTCTATGTCACTCTAGATTTTCTCATTCTGTAACTTACACTTAGAGTGGAAGAACAAATATAGGTAAACAAATGGCAATACTTCTTTGAACGTTATACTACTTTCCCTGAAGTGCAGATTTAGCACATTTGTGATTATCTAATAATAGCAACTTAATATGTAATTAAAACACCATCAAAACCAGTGAATATAATCATTAAATAAAAAGCTGAATAGTAATGGGTCAGTAAGCTTGCCAAAATTTCATCATCCAATGAAATAACGAATTAATCAATGCAACTAAATTTGACTTAAATACGGAATATTTTCTCATGATTTTAAATACTTTTTTTTTTTAAATTTTGTCCATCCTTTTTCAGTAAATAAAAAAAAAAATTTTTTTTCCAGAGACAAATCGTAATCATTGATATAAATATTTCAATTTTGACATGGTTCTATAATAGTTTTCCGCCTCCAGGTTACTATTATGTATTACTGCTAATATTACTGTAATAAAATGATTTTATTTTTTCAGTTACTCTGTACAGTAACACCTTGCCAAGCAGAAAACTGTAAAAAAGTCACTGGCGAAACCAAGAAAAGCAATGTTGTCAACTTCATATTTGAGGTTAGTTTTTTAAATCGCTTTATGAGTGAACAAGTCATATTTGATGTTGACCAAGGTAAAATATATGAATTTACTTATTTAGGTAGATTAATTATCTGCACAAGAAAATAAAATGTTTTATATCTTTTTCAACTTTTATTTGAGCATGATGCTGACGTTTGATCTAATCATCGTCTGAAACATTTGAAAAGTTAATTACTCTAATATTTAATGGAAATCCTACTTATTTGCATGGAGATGTTAAACCAGCACTGTTTTGCATTGAATAGAGTGTGTGTTTTCAGGAAGTTTCTTTGGATGTCTGGATTGCATTGTGTACTTTCGAAATAAAATAATTTTTACTAATCTTCTACCTTGTGTCAGACTGACCTTACAGCTTATAAAAAAAAGTTGCACTCGTGCGTTTTCATATTGTTTTTATTTCTTTAGTTTGTATTATAAGGAAGTAAGTTACAAAAAATTAAATAAGAGAACAGAATCATTCTGACAATGAAAGTGACTGAAAAACAAAATTCTCAATCCTGTGTTTTTCTATTTCCAGTCACTTTTAACTACTTTCCACCTTATCAAATTTCTGTTTTAATTAATAATAATCTCTGAATTTTTTTTTCTAAATTGTAACTCACTCACTATAGAGTAGCTTAAATTCTTATCAACTATAAACAAACTAATCTATCTCCAAATCAATCTTAACTTTAACCGTTTCACAAAGCTAATGTAACTGTCAGCCCGCACTCGCTAACTGGCTTGGTAAGCTCGTGCAGTGAGTGACTGGCGTTTACTTACTTGCCTCTGGCAAGTCGTAGTCAGATTGAACATGGACTAAGACGAAAAAGGAGCGTACTCCTTAGGGTTAGAGAAGAATTATCATTTTTCACGATGTCGTATGTGAGACTTTATTTAAACAAACAGTATTAAAAAGTGTTACCGTGGCGTTTGTGTATGTGTTAAAAATAAAGTTTTGTATAAAATCCATCAAGAATTTAAGTTTTTATTTAACCCAAAGGCAGTTACAGCTAAGTTTCTTTCAATATTTTAACAAAACAAATTCCTGTTGAATACTTGTTACTTAACTTAGTTTATAAATTTTATTATTTTTACAACTATTTGTTTTATCATTACATTCCATTATTTTTACTTAAATGACCCATGTCATCTGATAGATAATATTTCATTAATATTATTTGGTAGATTTTTTCGTCTTCTCCTTGAAAGAAAAATTTAAATAAAAATTATTTTAATTTCAAATGTTTTAGGTACTAATTAAGAAACTTCGTCTTGAAGAAGGTGGAGATATGCAACCAATTCCTGTAAAGAGCTTGGTTCCTACCAGACTGTTTTGTCCACCTCAATATAGAGAAGTGGGATGTCACTTACAAATTGTTGGGCAAATCCGCGAGTCCAGGGAGAAGAAATGTCCAAATGGAGAGAAAATTGTTCAAGCCGTATTCCTTGAGTCCAAATCTTCCGAAAATAGTAATAATGGATCGATAGCGACAACTGCTTGTGGTTTGAAGATTACGACTAACACGATGAACTGGAAAGTTAATCATAAATTATTCATCAAAGCTACCATTGATGGTTTATATGATCGCAACCAAATACGCATTCTGGAATTCCTATTTTCTCTTTCATATGAAACTTGGAAATCTGTTTATGTTATAAACAAAATCAAGGTAAGGTACCAAAATTACTAACTTCATGGGGCGGTCGATATGGCCCAGTGGATAGGCAATTGGACTTTGGAACCGTAGTACGCAGATTCGAATCCAAGTTGTTCCGTCTACTTCGCCTTATTGACTAATACCCTTGGGAAAGGTTTAAATCCCTAGCTTACCTATAGCTATGGATTAATAGTGAAACATGTGATATTAAAAAAACTATGTGTGTATAAAAATAATGTTTATTATATGTAGTTATTCTTGGTATTAAAATGACTAATGCCATTAAACACAAAATAAACAAAACTAACTTCATTCTTTCAAATTCATTTTGTTACGCTTTTCAGAATTTTTAATGAAAGACTCACTGGACATCTATAAATAAATAAATATATTAATCTGTAGAGTGATATTGCTAATATTTACAGTTAGTCCTCGATATCAGTGATAGAGCATTATAGTAGATAAACGTAGCTACAGAGTTAACGGCCTTCGGTGACTGTCAATTTTTCTTCTGTGTGGTCATCAAAATAAATAAATATATATATATATATATATATATATAAAAGAAAGAAAGAGAGCGTGTGAGTGAGAGAAAGGCTAAAGTGAGACAGAGAGCTGCATCTTCTAATGATGCTGTTCATTTGATTAACAACTGGGATAAAAAAAAAAAAATATTTTCTCAGTCGTCTTTCTTTTGACATAATTACTGCTTAAGAAGGCAACAGATAAAATAGATAATATTATGGGGGAGAATTGTTATTTATGTTCACTTAATGTTTCCAGAAGTGATGCATTTTTACACCTTTACTTTCTATACTTATTATAATTTGAAGCTTGAAATTATTGACCGAGACAAAAGATCCATTTGCAAGTCTATTAATGATCCACACATGAAGACATTCGATGGAAGGTAAGACACTTGAACGTATTTTAGATTCAAAGTCGATATATCAGTTTGTTCCTAACACTAATTATAAGTTACATTTATTACAGCATAAATTGTGAGAGTTAGTTGTTAACCGATTATCCAATCAGCACTCCATTTATGGGACACTAAAGAAATAACAATTTTCCAGTGGTTACTTGAAATTAAAACATTTTTCTAATCTAGTAGTCTTTGTTCATTTTTATTTATTCCATAAACCATTGGTTGACAAATTTTCAGACAAATTTATGCAGCATGTAAATTAATGTGTTTTACATATAAAAGTTTTCCTTAATTCTTCAGATAATGGGTTAATATGTAAGAGAATAATTATCCTGCAATTGTGTTAGGATATGATTTCTAAGTTTGAAATTTTAATTTTTTTTAAATCAATGCAACATAATTTATCATTTATTTTTTACAGACGTTACGATAACTTCTATGAAGGAGAGTTTGTGTTATACCGCCATACAACACTACCTTATGAAGTAAGTTGTCAGGTTTTTTTTTTTCTTTGAAATCTATATTTCAAATTTGATATATAAAAAAAAGCATTTGATCAAACTAATCTATAATTTGTAAAGCATTTATTTATTTTTTATTGCAGTGCAATTTTTCTGTTGTAATTCGATTGAGACCAGGTAGATTAAAAATAGGAAGTTAAAAATTACGTTAGAATTTCAAAATGATAGTCAAATTGCAAGCTTTATTTATCAATGGTTGGAATTTGGTAAATTCCAAATTACAAAATGAAGAACTATAGAAAAGAAGGTTAATGTATTCCATTTAGTTGAACTATTTTGATTTCAAAAGATATAAATTACCTAATTTTTTCAGCTACAGCTGAAATAATATGAATATATGATTCTCTCCTGATTACGAAAAAAAAAAGTCTAAAAAATTAATTGGTTATCTGTGTAATGTATTCTTAATTATTTCTACCTGCATTCAGTGTTGAAACAAGTCAGTTTAAATGAAATAAAAAAACATATTGGCAAAAAAAGATGCTTGATAAAAGTGATCGCACTTGACATTAAATGACCGAAAAGGTTGATATACTTTTTAAAACAAATCAATCAACAGGTTAGATACAATGCCAGTTTTACGTGCTTATAATATTCTCAGGATATTTGTAATCGATATGGCTCTTCAATCAGATGAGTTACTTGTTACGCTCTGTGATTTGACAAGCCTAATCAACCTGTTTTTATTTTTTTTTTAAATTAGTGCTATTCTTACACCTTGACGAGTTACTCCTCTAAGTTAATGATCCTCATATGCTCGAACAGCTGATAATAAAAGTCCAAATGTGTGATAAGCTGGAAGAATAAACCAACTAATTAAATAATCAATCCTGGTTAAAAAATAAATTAAAAAGAAAATTCTCTTTTTTTCTTGCTTTTAGATCCACACATTTTACCGTTCCTGTTATGGAAAAGCATCTTGCAACTGTGCTGTTGCTGTGAGAAGCGGAGATGACGTAATTATTATTGACCGTTGCGGTCCCTCGATGGGAAAGCCTAAGCGAAGGAGATCAATCAGTCTTCAACTTTATTTGAATGGTCAGCTCACACCCGGCACAAGAATTATTAGCAGAAACGGTGGCAAGAAATACAATGTTAGTAAATTTCAATATTAAACTTTGTTTTCCTCAGAGACTTAACTCAATAAAGGATCCATTTTTACTTAGAATAAATTCACTAACTGTATTGATTGATATACCTCAACACAAAAATCACCTAAACTAAACTTTGTTTTAGCATAAGCATACAATACAAATATAAGCCCCGCGCCCCCCAAAATTGGTATTCTTACGTTGCAGTGGCATGCTTAGCCACATAGTGGCCCTGACATAAAATGCGTCTTGCAGCACCTTTACTTAAAAAAATAAAAGGCAACTTCCACCCCTCAACATACTGAAGGCTTTGATCAAAGACTATATATATATATATACACACAAATTGTTAGGGTTAGTTAATCTTAATAATTAATAATTTTGGTAATTTTTCTGCATTACAAGAGATCTGTAAGGCCAAGGAAGGAGCCTTGCACCCCCCTCCCACAACTGCGGGCTTTGTGGGGGCCCTAAGCACGGCCTTGTTACGTTGCATTATACCAATACATAACAATAATCCAAAATCTTGAATTTAAGAAAGATCATCCATATTAATTATTCTTTATATGCTCATATTTGCATTTTAGGTATATTTGCCCACAGGTGGTGTTTTAACCGTTCAGAAAAACAGTGCGTTTCTGAATGTTATATTCAAAGCATCTACAGTTGATTTTAAACACACTGAAGGTAAGAAGGAACAAATTCTTTTTTTTTTCCTGAATTTACAGTAGATCCTTGTCTTTATCACAGTCTTATGCTCGCTGTATTTTTGTTTTTACATCAAACCCATTCTAGATCTTTTTTTTCCTTATTTTATCATCCATTTATAACAAACCAATTATAATCATTCAATATAACAGAATTGACTTTTTTCTTTATTAAATAAACATTTAGGTTCTCTTTTCATTTTAAAATTTCTTAGCTAAAGGAATTAAATCATTATTACTTTTCCTTTAGAAGAAATTTACAATTTAAACATTTTTTTCTCATTTATTTTTTCTTCTTTCAAATCTATTAAAAAATTGACTCTTTTTCTAACCCATTTGTTGATTCTTGTGGGTTTAGTTTTGGTGAAAAAATTCAAATTCCCGTATTCTGATAAAATGTCCACAGAGTTTGTTGACCCGGCAACCCATGTCTATGACTTGAGCGTTAGTAACAAAATGTATACTTCTATCTTCGAGGCTAATGATTCGTTTTACCTGACTATTTTACTAATTGTGAATGAAAATATTAAAATATTTCTCATTGGGGTTAAGCAAAAATTTAATGATTAAATCAACCAAAAGTGTAGAGAAATGCCTCAGCCAAAAGAAAAGCCTTTACACATTTATGTATCTTAGATATGAATAGATATAATGATAAAAAATAACTAGAGGCAGGTCTATTCATTAATATAATGATGCTATATGAACTTTTATTAAAGATATAAAAAATATTTGATTTTAATTTTTTCAGGTCTTTGTGGTGTCTTTGATAATCAGAAAAGTAATGAACTTCGCTTTCCAAATGGCACTGTTTACAATACAAAAGCACGTAGACCAAAGGCTTTCTCACTCAGTTGGAGGTGAGTTCTGATTGAATAAAAGAAGTTTTGATCCTTTGTTTAGAATCTGGGCACATTAAAATTTTGAGTTCTGAAGCTTTATTTTTACTTATTTGAATTCTAAACAAATTCTGACATTAGAATGATGTACTACCTTTTACTACATTTTAATGTGAAATTTATATTTTATGCAGGAACAAAAGCTATTGCAACAATGTTTAATTTTGTTTGAAAGTAAGTTTTAATAAATAACTAAAATTGATAAATATTCAATCTCTTATATGGCAGAATCCACTATAATCGTATGACTTAACTGTATGAAACATTTGAATGACATAGGAGTAGAGATTGTTTCTTGAAAAATTTTTAAAAACATAGAAGATACGAAGAAGCGTTTAATCAAAAACAGTTGTTTAGTAACTTTCATGAAAGGTTTTTAAAATTTTAGCAAATTCTTCATTATTTTATGAACTTCTATTTTCTTTTTTATATATCAGAGTAAAGCATGAAGATACTCTGTATAATGGTTTCTGTCCCGATGGTACTGTGGAAGAAAAGAAAATAAGTTACTGCCAATGTGTAGAGAATCAAGAAAACAAATGCGCTCCTGGTTTGGATATTCTCAACTGTGGTCCAAGAAAAAAGAAACGAGGTAAGAAAATAATTTTAATTTAAAAAAAAAGAATTAGCTTTCGTGATGTCTTGGTTGTCCATCATCATTTGACGATGACACTCCTCTTCCTGTGAATCCATTGAGGACTCAGATTGAAAGAAGATAAAGTAGCAGAAGGAATGTGCTTTACTTGATGCCACTATCTTAATTGTAGAGAAGAGGATACCAATGCCAATGGAGACCATAGCTGTCTTCTTACAATTGCAGGTACCTGTGGGAATCCGTGTTTTAGGGGAACTGCCTCAAATAGTAACGGCAATAGCTTCCTTGATTGCTCATAGTCTAGATTCAATCCTTTTAACCTGTCTGGCTTGAATAAACCTGGCAAGAGTATGCAACTCATATGGACATAGCTTTAGTGATCATGAGGAAGCACAAAGTGCTGCACCACGATAAGGCTAAATGTGAAGTGATACATACACTAAAACTATTCTTTAGGAATTTTAGGAGCAAGGATGAGACTAAGTTTATCCATTTCCAAAACATATCACCTTAAACATCGATATGCCAAAATTGAAAAAGAGTGGCAGAATACAAGCTCTTTTGAGCATTCATTATTCAAGATTGGAATGCTAATAAACATATATGCAAATCTAAAAAACTTTTTTCTCTTTCATCTTGAAATCAGTGTTTTTGTTCGAGTTCTTTTATATTTTCTGATTAGAAATTATGTTGATTGTTTTAGATTTTACAGTTGCTAAAATGACTAATGAAATGAAAATCCAAACACTAATTGATATCTCAATTATATTGGTTGTTGTAGGTATGTAAATATTTATGAATGGGTCTTTAACTAATTAGCTGCCAAAATAAGCAAAACTTTTAGAAGTAAAACATAATTCTATGATCCATAAATCATGTATTTTGTTGTCAATCAATGGTTCATAGAATCAAGAGAATACAGTTTGTAGAACTATAGACAACTATACTAGCAAATGCTTTGAATTAAAATTTTATCAATACTCCACCCTCGCAGCCCAATATATATAATTTATGTTTGTGTATTTTTGTGTGTAAAAGAATAAAATTAATCGATTTCATATGTCTTCTTTTGATTATTTAGGTGTAAAAGATATTACACAAATTCTGATTGATAAAGCCAAGACTCCTGAAAAATGCGAAACAGAACAACCGCAAATAACATTTGAATATAATGCTACCTATGTCTCTGTTGTAAGTTTGCTATATGACATGGAAATCTACTTTTTTCATTTAGGATTTTAATCTTTCATATTTTGTTAATTTCAATCCAACTATTATTATTTTTTTTTTAAAGATGGGGGAGGGGGTAGACGCACACTTTTAAACTGAACAAAGCAACAGTTAAAATATTACAGATTGATGTTTTTTGTTAATCACCGACTTGCAGACTTTTACTTAATAAAAATAGTTAAAATTAGCGATTGTCAGATTCAATACATTATGCTTGTTTTGAAGTGCAATTTTAGTTGGTTTAATTTTTGAAAAAGCAAAATCTTAGGCATTAACATAAAATTCAATTTTCACTAGCAAACATTTCTGATATTTTAGATATGAATTACACAATATGATAAAGAAAAATTTTAAATTGAAAAAGGTTTTGTTTGATAGGATAAAACCAATTATGTTTTTTTTTATAAGAAATTACTAATTTATTCATAATAGATATATTGGACATATTTATTGTATTAAATGAAATAATTTTTCTATAGCTTTTTATGATGATAAGAAGCCAACAAGTGTAAATATTAATGAAAAATATTTTTTTTTGTTAAGGACTCTGAAAGTGAAATAACAGAAGAAGAAGCTATTAATTATTGCAGACAATTTGTCCTCAATACAGAAGCAGGAAAAGCCTGCAGTGGATTGCCAAGTCTCAACATTCAAGGAATAGTTGATTCTTGTGTTGCTGATCTCAAGGTTAGTAAACTTATGTGTTACATACATTGAATAACTTTTCAAGGCATATAGAACAGTAAATGAACAATGAATTGCTATAGGTTCTATGGGACAGATAGTTCCAGGTTATAGGTTCATTCTTGGTTTGCAGCATAGAATTGCAGAAATAGAATATTTAATATGAATTAACATTGATTCATCTTATCTGGCTTATTGAACACCTGTAAACCAATGTCACCAAGTCCAATAAGAAACTTTCAAAAGCACTACTAGGTGCATCACTTCTAATGACTGATGCAAGGATTCAATACATCAGAATGAATAGGGAAGAAAATATGGCATCATTTTGTCTCTAATTTGTTACTTTTATTTACTTGCAAAAAGATTTTAAAGTTATCGATTTATGGCTCGTTCTTATTCCATCAACTAAATCTAATCTTTTAACAGTTGACTGGTGACTATATTTGGAGTACGGCTGCTCTTAATGACCTAAAAGAAGATTGCCTTATTGAAATTAGCACAAATACTTCCTTATGGCAGAAGACAGAAGATGGAGATACCACTCTGCCTGATGATATTGGGAAAGGTCTCTGTCCTAATGATTGCAACAAACGAGGAAATTGCGTGGATGGTGAGTAGATCGCAAGAATCATATATGTTAAAAAGAATCTATAGCTGAATTTCTTTGAAAAGATCAACACTATAAATTCACTTACTATAACTTTATAATACAGAGTAGACAATGACGAGATGACATAAATATATTGAATGCTTTTTTTCTCTCTCAGAGTACTAAGCATATTAATACATTACAAGTACACAGGGGTTTTACATTTTATCTAAGATTTGAATAGATATACCGGGTAAACAATTACTATGAGACACTTTGAATTCTATTTTCTCAGAATATAAAAACTACACAGAGTACAAAGCATATTTAGTACACAGGGTTTTTACATGTCCTCAAAGATTTGAATACCACGTCTATTGGGTGATGGCCATCGCAACAAAAATATTCAAGGGCTTGATTTCTTGTGAACTTTGGCTCAACGTGTCCCCTGGAATATCTCAGTTAGAATTTATGCAATTGTGCGGAGGCATTCTGTCGAAGGTTCCAGTATGTTGACCGTTTAATTTGCCTTTTTAAGGTAAAGGGACCACAAAGCTTATTCTGCGTTGGGGCCGCTAAGTGGTTAAGCATGGCTCTATCAAATACCATACTTTTGGACTACAACATCTGGGGCAGGTGGAAATTGTTTATTTTTGAACTAATTACCAAAAAGAAAGTAAGACTCTCCTTACTCTTTACGGTTATGAGTTGGATAATCCAACAAATGATTTAGTAAAAATGTTTTAGCAACTACTTATTTATAAAGAAGAATATATAAAACAAAAGTAATTGGTCTCTGCATTAAATAACCTAAAGTGTTAGGAACAGGCCTCGGTGCAAACTAAAGAAAATTGATTCTAATGTTACAGATAAGTAACCATAAAAAATCAAGCAACATAACCTTGGATTATTGTTAAGAAGTGTAAATGGTATTGAGTTACTCTCTATTTTTTTCAGGATCTTGTGAATGTTTTGAAGACTTTGATGGAGCAGACTGTTCTTTCAAGAAATCAGATCCCCCAACCATAAGCCAGGATACCGACATTGTGGTTGACAACCGCTTTGAAAAAGTAATTAAAATAACAATTGATGGAGAAGGATTCATCGACTCTGATCTTCTGACTTGCAGACTGGAAAAAGCTATTGTAAGTTGATTAAAAAGAAAGACAATTTAAAAAAAAAAAAAAAAAAAGCAGGTTTCTCTGATATTATATATATTCAAGTACTATATCTATATTTTTTCTTCCATGCAACATGTGACCACATGTGCATTTACTCAGCCCTCATCAGCCGCTAACCAGAGATGGTGACATGGATTTGGTGGCTAAAGCGGAACTGCCATCCCTGACACCACAAGCAGCTATCAATATTGGACAAAGTAATAGACAGAAAAATAAAAATAACTGGCATATTTAAGTCAAAAGAAAGAAAGAAAGAAAAATGCTTTTAACAGTTAAAAATCAAAAGCAGCGCGAGGACGGAAGAAGCGGACAATGTCATGCTTTCTTTGCAAATTATATAAAGCAGGTCTCTTTGATAAAACACATTTACTTGTTATGTTTATGGTAATATTTATGGTTTATATAAAACTCTAATTTTTTAAATTAGTTTGAAGCAAAACTACTGTTAGAAAAAAAGATCAGTTTAATAATAAATTATAATTTCTTGATTTTTTATTTTTATCCTTTAATTTTCTATTTCAGAGAACTGGTTCCAATTTTACCAAATCTGGAAAATATATTTATGTTCAAGCTGTGTATATTTCTGAAGAACAAATAATTTGTACCTTAAAAGAAAAAGATTCGTTCTTTATTGCAATAAGTAACGATAAAAAGATATGGTCTCTCAGCATTTTGGTTATCCAGTTCAATTCTTTGTGTGAACATTGTACAGCTGATGTATGTAAACCAAAGGTAAGTGAAAAAAAAAAACTTTCATCTAAATTTAAAAGGAAATATTTCATAATAATTGTGAACATAAGGATACACTTGAATTTAGATTTTAGTCTTGACATGTATACAAGGAAATAAATCTTATGTCCTGGTTTCACCATCCAAATCACTAGAAAAACATCAAGACTTGACACCCACTAATTGATCTAACTAGATTCAGCCCATTACATCCATGATAAAGGTTTTACCATTAATCATACGCTCATGATTATGTGAATCAAGGTTAAAAACTCATTTTCTAAAAAAGCATTAAATCTTTTTCAGAATTGAGTACTTATTAATTGTTGCGATATGTTATACGTATTTACGTACAAAGAGTCTTTAAATAAACTATAATATAATATAGTATAATACAATAATTCATAATTTAAAGTAAATTAAGGAGTACATATTATTTAGATATATACTTATGTATATAATAATTTAAAGAAAATTGAGGGGTATATATCATTTAAGATAGACACTCAATAAAATAGAGTAAATTTATGGTTGGTATCTGAATTGAGTAAAACTAAATATAGACATTGTTATCATAGTAAGACAGAAATTTGCAATCATTTATTGACATGAATTATTATGTAAATAACATTCTATCATATTCTGAATCCAAGATGTAAAAAAAAACCCATAATTTCTTATTTCATCTCATTAAGGAAAACATTTGTACAATAAATGGAAACTGCTATGAAGATGGGGCAGTAAATCCAGTTGATGCGACATTCAATTGTAACATAAAGACATCTACAAAAACTTGGACAAAAATAAATCGTAAGTTTATTTTTTAATGAAATTCATTTATTTGCTAATTGGTAGTTTTTGTTTACTCTGGGTTAATTTTCTTTGCTAATAGCTTTCATTACAATGGGCAACAAATTTTAACTTTTTGAATATTGTCTAATTTTTTACAAATGAATTGGGGCATTTTTGCATTGCTAAATCAGGAAATTGCGTCAAAGGGTCTGCAAGTAATAGGTTTTTTGAGTCGCATCTGGCATTCAACCATTCAGGAATTATTTGTTTGGTCATTGATGTTGATTGAACGAATCTCCTTACTTCTTCCTGATGATCTTACCTTGTTAAAAAGATTCAAATTTGAGTTAACCATTTCTTCTCCCTATCCCCGTGTTATTATTAGATGTTTCTATTGGGATTACAACCAAATTGGCTTGATAACAAAAATACAGACTTTCGTTGATCATCTTTATTTGGGTGCTAGTTGGAACCCCTTCCACTCCCTGATTTCTACATCACTCCTCTTATATATATATGGCTGATTACCTCACATTCTGGAATGTGCCGAAATGTAACGAAACAAACTACCACGGGAATAAAGCTTATCTAAACTTCCTTCCAACCCGATCGTTTGAAAACACTACACAAATATTTTGCCGCTACTGGTGTCAGAGGAATCAGGTCAATATCTAACAACTGTTTTCTAAATAGGTTTCCCTTAAATTTAGGCTTTATTATCCATATAGTAAAAATATTGTAACAATCATGATACCACATCACTTCGAATTAACTAGACACAATTCTTTGTTTCTTTTTCAGCTGCCACAATTCCAGTTCAAAGAATAGGCTTCCTCAAGATTATTGGTAGCCTTATTATAACTCCATCATTTAACATTAGTATCACTGGAGTGGTGAAAATTGTTCTTGATGCATTTGGAGGGAATGCTTTAAAAATCGGCGGTGATCGTAGCTTCGTTGATATGGGTAACAAGCTTGCATGTTTTAGTGATATGGACGCCTGTACAACTGGATTAACTGTTAATTTCAACCTAAAGATCCTTCGTATCGAAGAAAGCATGACAATCTTTGATAATGGTGGCAACAATGTAAAGTCGTATGGAAGCACGATGTGGATTTCAAAAGGATTCTTGTTTCTTACTGTGACCACAAAAACCAAACAGTGGGTCGTTAAAACAAACCAGTTTAAGCCTGGGGTGTTTATAAAAATAAGCTTTAGTTGGAGTGTGCCTGAGGGTTTGATATTAATGTTTGATCAAAAAGTTGTGGCGAGTACAAGAAAATTCATTGTTCGTACTATCAAAGGTTCCAAAGGTGGAAACATGGTGATTGGAAAACCGTTTGGCGGTGGAAGTTTTGCTCAGATTATCATCGGAAGTTGGACAATCACCAAAACAGTGATTGCAACAATTGAGGCGGCTAACATTGAAACAGGTAAGTCATCAATTTATACAGAAAAAAAAAAAATTTCCTATTTCATCAAAGTTAGATTTATATCCATCTTTGTTACCTTGCCAAAAATTGTTTTAAATCTAACAGGCCATTAAGTTCATGGCATCAACTCTCTGGTTAGAATTGAAAATTATATTTAAGGATACTACAATTGCCTAAACATGTTTTTGTAATGTGATGAGAGGGCTCGATTACGTTTAGCTGGTACTATCAGCAGGTTTCGAGTGTGAAGCTAGAAATTACTATCTATTTCTTAAACAAAGGGAATTTGTAAAAAAATTAATCAAATTCAGTCCAACTGTATATGTGAAAAAAAAGATTCTGTGCTGATTTCTCAAAGGGCCTGAATGACTGTTTAAAGGACCACAATTATCCCCTTCTCAAAACTAAATGGAAGAAAAAGTTTTTTCAAGATAGGCATTAAAGAAAAACATGAACATTGATACAGATGAGCAAGCAATACAAACATTTCTAGCGCCCCACATGATAACCCCAAATCCAAACAATAATGTAAATCCATCCCCTGGAAAAATTAGATCAATCTTCGATAGACTTCTACCGGATAAAAAAAAAGTTTCTAAAAAAGAAAAATTTAATGTCAAGTGCTATTCCCTAGGAGACAAAGTGTATTTTAAAAATTTTCAAAATGGGAAAAAATCATTGAGTGGATGGTATCATCCAGAAAAGAATTGGGGACATGGTTTATACCATTCAAGGTCCAAGTTTTGTCTGTAAAAGACATATTAATCAAATCCGTTTAAGAATTTTGGAATATACAGAAGAAATCCCAATGGAAACATTGGGTGACACATTTGATATTCCCAAACCAGTGTGTTACCTGAACCCATGAATGTATCCCGTAAGCCTACCATATGGGCTGGACAGAATCTTTTACCGCAGGTAAATCTGACTGTTAAAAAAAAAAAAAAAGCACACGGAAAAGGAAAGTCATCAGGCGTTTAAGCCCTGATTCTAAACGGAAGTGGTACTAAAGTTAAAATCAGGAAGATTTCAGCTTCAGGGAAAGGTGTTGTAAAGGGACATGATTACCTATTGCACCGGATACGAAATTACTGTGTAGGAACATGACTATGTATAAAACCGGATACGAAACTGTCGTAAAGGACATAACTACTTATCGTACCAGATACCATAAGTGTATATAAAGAACCACTATATTTGAATGGCAGAGAGCGGTTTTGCATAGTCTTGCCTTGTTGATAGTCAATTGTCTTACACTATATTGAATGTACTTCGGTTAAACCACTTCCCACAGTGTTTAGCTCCCTCACGTTAAGTTCCTTTCTTTACCTTTCAGTTACATTATTCTTTCCAAGGCAAGTAGCCTTGTATCTGTATTACTATTTATAAAGTATTAATAAACCGTCCTTTACGCATTTCACTTGGGCATATTTTGTTACATTATTATATCTTATTAACCTAAGACATAACATAACCTAAAAAAATTTATTGTATTTCTTACCAAGAGAATCTAAAGTAATTTCTTTATAATTAGAACTAATTTGCATTGTTGGACGCTGCGTGGTGCTGAGCAAAAATTCTCAATTACAAATCCCAGTAGTTCCATTACATTTAAATTTGGGATAATACCCTCATTCCCTCCATCAATGTGTTAGATTAATGTAACTATCACTAATCAAAAAACGTGTTGGTTTTCTCTATGTCATGATGACTATGTATCTAATTTGAAAATATTCCTGAGAAAAATACAACTAGCAAATGAATGCTTCCAGCGGGCATTGTGTCCGATTCGAGTAGCAATGAAAGTATTATGTTGGGAAACACTGGTTTCAGTTTTTTGAGTAATATGTTGATTGGAATATGACATTTTCTTGAAAAACAATGGTGGACTGGGTGGGCGCAGCAGTGGGCAAATTAATGGCAGTAAGAGTAAGAGTAATAATTGTTTTTGTTTTTTTTTCAGTATTATCAACAATTTTTTTACTTTTGTTATTTTTTTATGACTATATTTTTGTTTGGTTTGTTTTTAGAACCTCCTTTCTTTGAAGAACAGCCTCGACTTGAATTGACTACTGAAAACGATCCAGAGAGTATCACCTTTAGGTGTTTGTTTTCTCAATTGAAAGAAGCAAATCTGAAATATGAAGTGACTTGGTATCTGAACAAGCAAAAGATACAAGCCTCACATCCACATTGGGACAATGACACATTGAAATATATATCGGAAATAAATGAAACAGATATCAACACAATGAAATATGGTGACAAGGTAAGCACAGACTTTAAGTATATTTTTTAAAATCATTTAAGCGTCTGGTGACTGTGGCGTAGCTGTTGGGGCGGTCCGTCCCGGATGACAGCAATAGATTTTTTAAAGAAACTTGCCATGGTTTACATAAACAATAGACCGGTTTTTCGCTTTAGAGTTTGTCCTTCACCTAAATGCCTGTTTTAACAAAAAGACTGAGGACACAATTTTCCCAGTGGTTTAACCGCACCCGGACACTAAATTGGATATTTTGACACAAGATAAGTACCTGGTATTCCAAAATAATCCCCCATCTAAGAACTGACCAGGTTCGACGAAGTTGCTTTACTTAGGTGATCTTAAAAGAAGTTACTGTGTATTGTCAGCAGTTTAAAGAAGTGTGGGTGGTACTACACAAGCCTTCGCTTATATGAAAAAAAAAAAGTCTGTGGTAGTCTGACGTCCTTAATAGGTTTGACGACCCTCATACGTCAAAATTGACAGGATAGTTCATCATATTTCAATTTGGGAACAAAGTTGGAACATTGGTAAAAGCTCGGGCACTGGAATCGTAGTATGTGAGTTCAAATCCCAGTCAAAACCATTGCATTCACCTTTAGCTGCCTCGGGCAGATTGGGCTCATTAACTCTGGAGAGCAGCTCTTCTAGGTAAAGGATAACACCAAATATTAAAAGCCTGGGTAAGAGCACGTAAAATGTCCTTGTGCCAAACTTGAGTTGGTGCTCACCAAGTAAATATATTTCAATTACTTTTTGTTGGCATAATCTCTTTTTGTTTTGATTCCAGTTGCACTGCAGTGTGTCTGCCTGTTATGAATCTGATTGTGTCGGAAGCCAAGGTCCAGAGAGATCAAGCAATGTATTTAAAGCTGAAATAAAGGTGAGATCTTTAAATATTGTCTAATACAGCCATATCTTTTTTATTATTGTTCAAACGAATCGTTTTTTTTAAATGTTTTTTTTAAATTAAATATATTTTCTTTTCAGGTCATCACTAGTGAATTAGAAGTTACTGAAGGAGGTAAACCCGGTTACATCAAAGTAAAATCTCTCCTACCTCCGCATCTGCTATGTGGGGCCCAATCGACACAAAAATATTGTGAAATCATTGTCCGTGCAAAACTTGAAGACCATCCAAAGGATTTCTTCTGTAAGGAAGACATGATTCCCCAAGCTGTCTTTGGTGTTTCTGTTAAACCAAGTTCGAAACCATGTGAGTTTTCAATCACCCCTTCTAACTGGAGATCAGCTCTTTCCATTCCAGTGGTCGGCACTATTGATGGCTTAAAAGATAAGAAACAGAAGAGAATGGTTAGCATAAGTATTTCAGTCATGAAAGAAAACAAAGTGGAGAAAACTGCAGAAATAGGAACTGTTAAAGTAAGTTCTTTCAATATTTTTATATTGGCTTTTTATATTAATATTTGTTTCATTTATTTGCTTTTCATGCTTTTTTATTTTTAATTTTAGGATAATTTTCTTGAAATGAGAAAATTATAATCTCTTTCTTAAACCATTTCCTATTTTCTATCATTTTACAGTTAGAAATAATTGACAAAGATATGTCATCAGTGTGTAAGTCAATTAATGATCCTCATATCACAACTTTTGATAAAAGGTAAGTAAATAATTTTGTGCTACTTTTGTTAACATTTTATCACTTTTTACACGTATGAACAGTCGAGATTGGGGTGTGGTTCAATCTGTGCTCTTTGAAACAGTATTTCACTTTTTAATGGTTCATTCTGAAGATTAAACAATACCAGAGAGTAATTAAATAAAAGACAAGGGAAGCGTTGTTTCCGAAAATCTGGATAGATGATGCTTAAACTCTAATTACAAGCCTACTATATCTGTAATAAATATGGGCAGCGTGGATGGAACATTGGTTAAAGGTTGAGCTGTGGAATCGTATTGCGCGAGTTAAAATCCTAGTCAAACCATTACATTCACCTTTAGCTGCCTCGGGCAGATGGAGCTCGTTAACTCGGAAGAGCAACTCATCTAGGTGAAGGGCAACACTGAATACAAAATGCCCAATATCTATTTTTTCTCTCTTTCTCTCATATATGTATTTTTTTAAGGTCATGTTATGTGCTACTGGTACCATGTAACCCAGTGCTTGTTGCAGGGTCAGGCCACCGGCGACTAGACTGGCTCCACCACCAGATTTTTTGGTGGCTAGTCTCCTTGAACGATTAAAAACAAGACCTTTCAAAGGGTGGATGAACCCCTTTTTAGGGTTAAGAGCCAACTAGCAAAGTGTGTATAGATCAGGGATTTCTTCAGTGGCAGCCCCTTTTCCTGTTCTCTCTCTGACATACTGGCATATCCTTTCCTCTGATGCAGGGAGAGTTCAGGCGAGAGAAGCGCAAGGACCATCCAAGCAAGTTTAACAGTCCTGGCACCTAGCAGATATCCAAGCTTTGACTCATTTTTTCACGTCGGCTCGCAAACACTCTGCTTGTGATCAGATCTGATATACCGCCACTCTTAAGGGTGGTGCAGCATAGGCGGGAGACACACCACCTGCAGCACTGGCCACACGGCGTCCGGGCCTAGCGGGCCATTCATTGGTCATGAGATGTCTTGGTTCAAACTCTATAGCATTGTCAGTAACGACTGACGCTTATCAACAATATACATATATATATATTTATTATTGTGTATTGTTTAAATCTTTGTAATCCATTTGAATTAATATTGAAAGGCCATGATTTGCATACCATCAGTTTGATGCCTGGAAGTCTGCTTTATACTACTCGAGTGATAACCAATCCACTTATGCCAACCATAAATATCTAAAATTAATTATTCATTATTGATTTGTGTAATTTCCTTCCTGCAGGTATTTTGATAATTTCTTTGAAGGAGAGTTTGTTCTCTACCAACACAAAACGCTTCCATTTGCAGTAAGTATAATATTTCACATTCAATCCATGTTTAATAAAAAAAGAAATAAAAGATAATAAAATGTTACATAAAGTATTCCTGCTTATAATATATACGCAACTGTAAATTTCTTTGCTGTGTTATTTTTAATATACTAAATGTATTATTTCTTCATTTGAATAAACTCATTTATAACAAAGATTTCCTTAGAACCAGCCAATATAGTGACAATGATATTTTTTTCTTCTCTTTTTTTCTTAGTTTTCCAATTTTCTTTAAATTCTTTTTTTCTTAAAATAATTATTTCATTAAATTTTAATTGTTGGATTACAATTTTTAACATTATGGCCATTTGTTTATATATAACAAAATACTGTCCAAACTTATTTTTCTTTTCATTTAAAAATAGCTCTAATTTTAAAAAAAACTGTTGGCTTGGAAAATGTTATATGTAAAATAAAGCCATATACCAATCCCCAATCCAGTATACTACTTATAAGAAATTCCCGATAAGCTCTTAGAATTATTTTCTGCCTTAAGTTAAAATTAATTCGTGTTCTTTTTTCTTTCAGATCCATTCATTTTACCGTAGTTGTAATGGACGTGCTTCTTGCAATTGTGCAGTGGCAGTCCGTTCCGGAGATGATGTAATTCTTATTGATAAATGTGGACCTAAGATGGATAAAAATAAAAAAAGATCGCTAAAAATTTCTTTATTCCTAAATGGAGAGCTTACTCCAAATACTCGAGTTTATAGCATAAATAATGGCAATAAATTCAAGGTAAGAAATCTCCACTTTTTTCGATAAATAATTTCTTTTTATTAGCCAGATACATGATGTTATTTTCTTTAATTATTTCTTGGTAAGAGGGTGGTGTGGATCGTCTCTATGTTAAACACGACTTGCAAAAATAATCATTTTAGAAGTGTATTTCTTTCTGACTACACAGGCAATAATTTGTTGACTAGAACACAGATTGTTTAATCCTAATTATGTCCAGATCTCTTTACCAGTACAAGCAACCGAAAGCATAGATAACTCAACAGCAGTTTAAAAAAAAAATTAATTATCATGTTTTTACTTAGTAATTTTCTTGCTTGAAAATCTCGTGTTAGCCTTATCATACCCTTAACTACGCTACATTTGCATTATTTTAGTGTTGCATAAATCTTCACAACCAATCAAGATTTTCCAACTCCTTCCTATCAGTTCAAAAAATTTAATGTTTGGCAAAACAAATCTAATGTCAGCTTCCACACATGCAATAAAATCCCGCTTAACCTAAGAAAAATATTATCTCTCTTGCACATGTCATCTTATAACATGACTTCTGAATGCTGCTGGTAAAAAGATTCCAAATTATGAATTCAAAACTATTGTCTCAAAACAATGTGCCATAATTTGACAAATATATTTCATTCTACCGACTATGGCTATTAAGAAAATATTTTTTACAGAAGTCAAAAGAGCATAGAAATTGAAAATCTATGTATATATTTAATACTGTTTTAAATTGATTGTGCTTTTGTTTTTCAGGTTACTCTCCCAACAGGTGGAGTATTGATTGTTGAAAGTGGTAAAAGAAAACGAAGGAAATTCTTAAATGTTTGGTTCCAGGCCTCAGATTCTGATTTAAAAAACACAGAAGGTAAACAAAATTTGTCATTATTTTTTTTTCTCTTCTATTTAGTTTAAAAAAGGGTTTATTATTTTAAAACAGTATTACCACTATTGCCCTTGAGTTGTTTTTATGTTCCAGCTGAAATTTTTTCAAAGCTGAAAATTATTTATATTTCATTTTTATTTTTAAGAATTAACTTATTATTCAGACTTTTGTCCTTATCTTGGTAGTTTTTATGATGTTTCTACACTACGTTTCGGCCTAGTTCACCCCAGGACGTCTTTAGGTGCTTAACCACAACCTCTTGAGTGCTGAATCTTGTAACCGTATCTCCAGGAATCACTTGGTTCCTTGTGGTCTATCGAAATCATTTTTGACCAAGTAAACCTCTGGTTGTCTTCGGTAGGAATTGTAACTGCAATCTTCTGTCAATGCTCACCAGGAATCACAGAAACTCCAACGCCTCTATCCGCTGAGCCACAGGTGCCAAGGTTGGATCTCTTGATATTATAAATCCAATTGTTCTTCTTAGCCAGGTCCTTGCTGAATTTTCAATTATATTTCATTTTTTTTTCTGAAAATGATTTTAGGAAACAGTGGTTATATTAACTTCTAATAACTAATGTAGATGCCTTACAGCAGATGCCAAGAGCTGGCAACTATCATTTTTACAAGTTTGGTTCCTTAGTGGCCATTTTTTCCTGCTAAAAAACAAATTGAATTTGTTACACAGATCTAAATACCTCATAAATCAAATTTCAAGTCTCTAAACAAAAATTTGGCAAAGTAGTTTGGTAGTGACCATACTTCAGGCAGACAAGATCACTTATATTTATTATGATATAATTTGATAATCCAGTTAGACTTCATGCTTCTCAAATTCGAATAATACCTGAAGCAGACCAAAGATACATAGGCCGAAACATTGTGTGCATAACAACAAAAATGGCACAAGAAATCTTAATAATTTGAATAATAATGATTACTTTATTTTTAAGGTCTCTGCGGATATTTCGACGGTAAACCATCAAATGATCTGATGAAGCCCGATGGTACCTTAGTGAATTCCAAAAGCAAACAACCAAACGAATTTTCCATGAGTTGGAGGTGATTATTATATTTAAATAACAGACAAACAGTAATCCTGGACATTTCATATACATTTTTAAAACTATTTGATTTCTAACTAATTTATAGATGAATTTATAATTAAACCTTTTTATAAATTTACATATAAAAACTTTTGAGAAGAAAAAATATCAGCAAATTATTACTCATTGCCCTTGATGTTTTGCTTAAAGTTTTAGACATTATTATAGAAAATAGTTTGAAAATTATTGTAAAATAATTCAATTAGAATATATTTAGATAAAAGAATTCTTTTGAAGATTTAATCAATGTAGAAGTACAAAAATGTCTTTATCTTGATTACAAACTAATTTAAACATCTCTTTACACTTGTCCTATCGAAAAAATAATCATTAATTCAAGATTCGAGAATATTGTTAAATGAAAAACATTTTTTCCTTAATTGTTTTCTTTGATGTTTTAATTGAAGTTTATTTTATTTTTAGGGTCGAAGAGTCTCAGACTCTATTTACTGGATACTGCCCTCCAGTCTCTCCTAAACAGGAAGAAAAAACAATGTTTTGTGATTGCAGCTCTTCTGCATTTAAAAAGTGCAGTGAAGATGCTAACATTCAGCGATGTGGAGAGAAACAAAAGAAAGGTTCCAAGAAAAGTAAGAAGCTTCATATATATATATATATATATATATATATATAATTTCAATTTCCATTCAAATAATGATTGACTAAATATTGGCTTATATTAAAGTGGAGTATTATTTCATTGTGTGTTAAGTATACATATCAGATAACAAAGAACACTTTTGTTTTTATATATAGCTATTTGAAGAGATTAGATTTTATTATGGGGGTTATCGGCAACTAGTTACCCCAAGAAATTAATCATTGACATTAAATGACAAACATTGATATGAAACTAATTTCACAAAACCTAACTTCTAAAATTTGATATGAAGAAACAAGGATTCAATTAAATTGTTTAGAAGTCATACCGTAATAGTAAATTCTAAATTCTCTAATTGATTAGAACTTTTCCGCCCCGAGCTATTTATTCATAAAGATATCAATTATCAAGATAGACCATACATAGGTAAAGTAATAAGCAAAATGGTCATTCTATGTTATCTATACATATAGAATGAATAAAAATTTAAATGTTTATAAATTCTCATTGTCTGGTCAACCCTTTGAAAGGTTGCTTGATGTTTTGGATGCTCTCAAAGAATGCTAAACTGACAGATTCAACTATTTTTTTTTTAAAACCTAATATTGTGCAAATCAATCATATGAACATTCTAAAGTTGAACTGTGCCACATTTAAGGTTTGTGATTCTCCTTTATTAAGATTTACACTTTAATTGTATGAACAAACCTTGTCAGTTTCCTCAGGCTTGATTGACACAACATGCCTCTTTTTGCTTGGTAACTCTTCAACTAGTTCAGTCCTCATAATGAAATTTACAATCGCCTCTGATCCAATTGGGCGGAATAAAAACTTAGAATGCATTAATTTTGGAACGACACTTGTAGTTTACAACATTAATTAATAGGTGATCTTTAAAAAAATGTCATCATGACAATCAATTTTTCACATATATTTTATCTTTGTTGTAAAAATTCCTGTATCAATTAAGTTCATCAGTGAAGAATTTTTCATATATTAAATTTATAAGATGTTTTTCTCTTTATATTTTACAGTTAAAGATATAACAGATATTTTGCTAAAAACTGCCCAGAGTCCACCTACAAAATGCATATCTCAGATAAAAGAGCCAGTTTTCGAATATAATGCCACCTATATCACACCTGTAAGTTTATTCCATGGTTGATTCAGTGCCATTGCTAAAGTTGATATACTGCTAGTTAACTCATTTTGCCTAACTTTTCACGTAGAAGATAATTATTCCAAAATAAATAATTCCTGATGATCAGATCAATAAAACATCAAATGCAGCAAACAATGATAACATTAAACAGCTGTTTTTAATATTAATATGGTATTTAAAAAGAGTTCACTCTTAATAGAATTTATTTTCAAAATAGTGATAAACTTTTAAAGCGTAGATCGTCTTCATTCCATAAACCTTGACCCAATTGATTATTACATCTAAATTATATTTTGATCTTTGAATGATATATTAGAATTATAATATTAAAAATTTGATATTAGATATTTTTTCCATAAAACCTCAAGTAATTTCTATTATACCGGATGTCCAAAAAATTATTATGCACTATGAATGAATGAAAATTTAAATAAACTGTAAATTTTATTATAAAAAAATTAGATCATAGATATTTTTACCAATAAAAAGGTTTTATTTATTTACAGTACAACAGCTTATTTTAAAGGAAATGCTTGAAATATCCTCCATTGGCTTTAATAAATTATTTTCTACTGAACAGCAAATTTTCGGACACCATGTATAAAGTATTTTATGCCATGCCAATTTATAGATATTTTAATTTAATAGATTGTATTTGTTTTTTTTTAGTGTTAAAGATTTCTGAGGATATATAGAGAGGGCAGCTTATATTTTGTAAATGGGAATTTTAAGTTTTTTAGTTTTTAAAATAATAATTTAAATATATATACATTTTTAAAATAGTAATTAGCTTTTGTCTTTGATTATTTTTTTCAGCCTGTAGAATGGCCAACACCAAACAAAAATTTCACAAAGGAAAGTGCGTTCAAATCCTGTAAGGACTATATTGAACTGCGAGAATCCGCAACAAACTGCTTGCGCATCCTTCCCAATATTGATTATGCCACAACACTCGATTCTTGCGTTGAAGACATTAAGGTAAATCAAACTAATATGCATAATTACTACGGCTGTGACAATATTCTTTTATTAAAGAATGCTTGTCATATCCCTAGTTACTAAGTCTGTAACAAGAATATTTTTAATAAAAGTATGTTGCCATGCCCCAACTAATAACTAAAGAATTAAAAGAAATGCGAAAATCGTAAAAAAGTCTGAGTCAAAAATAATCTTTAATAAAACCATATTATCACAGCCCTAATGATTACATTACCAGTCAAATCACCGAAGTTAAGCAACATAGAGCCTGTTCAGTATTAAAATGAGTAACCACTTAGGAATATCAGATACTGTACCAGACTAGTTAGTGGTTCATGGCATGGTCAGTCGAATGCATTATGTATTTGAAATTAAAAAAAAAACCTTCCCTCTACGCTACCCCTTTCCTCACATCAACTGACTACGCGAACCCCCCCAAAAAGTCTCTGATTAGAGTTACTCCAAAGGGTTAGAACTGGAAGTCTTAAAATACTCTAAGATTGTAAAAACTCTATAACAAAAAGAGGATCCAAGCCCAAACAGATGAGGATGGGTCTTTCTAGCTCAACAACATTAAATCTGTAAATATTGTTATTATTATTTTATTATAATTATATTGCTATTATTATTATTATTATTATTATTGCTAATAAGTTTCTGTAAATCTGCTCAACAATATTAAATTAAAAATAGTTTTTAGGTTCTATTTTTAACAGCATATCAACATTTTCCATCATTTAAAGCAAAAATGAATTTCCATAATCATCTTTTTTCGAATGATATCAGGGTCATTCCAATAGCAATATGTCACAAAAAGAAGATAATAATAATGAAGACAATAGTCTACAAATTCAAATAAAAAAAAATGACCACGCCTTATCTCATGGACTCAGAAAATGAAAAAAAATCATAAAAGACAGATTTATATTTACAATATGAATGGGAAAGGGACAAATAACCCAAAAAACAAAGATTTTAACAAAATAAAATTAATAGCATTAATAGTCCTTTAATATAAACACTTGATATGACTTTGTATATTATTTGTTAATAGATAACTGAAGATGTGAGTTGGGCTGCAGAGGCTCTCCAAAACTTACTCGAGTCTTGTATCATAGAAGGAAACAGCAATGTAAATGTGTGGGTAAATACAAGTACCAATGGCACAGTCGCACCAAATGATATTCTTGGATCCATTTGTCCGAATGAATGCAGTGGTAATGGCCAGTGTACTGATGGTATGTGTCTTTTATGTTTTTTGTTTGTTTGTGATGTAATAGAAAATAACCCAACACCCCTTCACTTGAGGGAGACGGAAGGTAGAAAGAAAGGAGAAGAAAGAAAAAGAAAAAAACATTCGAGAGACTTTTAGTCACATGTATACTCCTTGTATTCCTTTACTTACTTTTTTTGGGGGGAGGGATCAAAACAATGAATTGGGGTCTCATTAACTTTAGTAAAACAAATTCACCAAAAAATTTCTAAATACCAGTAAAAAAATCATGCAATAAAACAGTAGAACTTAAATTCTGTCTGTATATTTCAATTCAATATTCTTGGCCTTTTGACCATGAAATCACACAACCATTTTTATATACATGTCTGGTTAAAAGAAACTTTAATCCTTTTTTTTAGAATCTTCCTTTCTATTTGTTCTTGTTTCCTAATTTAAAGAAAATCTACTTTTGTTAAATGTCATTATTTTAATTGTTATTTGGACAGTTGAACTATTCAACCAATAACTGGAAGATTAAAATGATTCATACTTTTCACAAGGGCATTACTATAAAAAGAAATTTAAAAAGAATCAACTGAGATTTGAATTTATGTATAAAAACTAAGAATGCAAAAAAATCTATCATTTCATTTCTGTGATGAAGCTTAATCAGTAATAAGTAGTTTGCCTGCCTATGACAGCTTTTTGCTTCCTATGCATAACTACATATTTTAAGACATGCCATTCAAATATTCAATGGGTATTGCCCGTTAGTTAAACAAGGTTTTTCGCCTTGCAGTTTATTTCGTGCACTCGCTAGACAACTCCATTTTCATCTTTTTATGGCCAAAAACCACCTTAAAAAATTTTTTTTCTAGATTAAATGAAGACATTTTTTTATTAAGTCTTTCTATAGTAGCATTGTTTATTGTTTCCCCAATTCCTTTTCTTGTAGGTAAATGTACCTGTGAGTCTGCCTATAATGGAGCTGATTGTTCTATTTCTGTTGGTAAAGCTCCAATAATCAACTGGCTTGAATCAAGCATGTGCAACACTGAAATCAGTAACTGCTCAAGTGTATATGTTTTTGGAGAGAATTTCTATGACAATGGTGGCAAGCTAACATGCCATTATATTTATTCTGAGGTAATCAATTGTTTGTTGATTCTTTACTCTAATGATTGATGATTTTTCTTAGGTTTACAGTATTTATGGGGAGGTCTATTTGGGGCAGTGGACTGGCAGGCAGACTTTGGAATCATAACACACGGGTTCGAATCCCAATCGTTCCATCTATGTTCATATAAGGACTAACACACTTGAGGAAGGTATAAATACCCACATTCCCTCCAGCTATGGATTAAATAGTGCAAATTGTTTGGTTTGGCTTGGTTTAATGGCATATCAACTTTTTATATCATTTGATGTCGATAACTATTTTCTGATAAATGTTCTTTTGATCTACATATATTTTTTTTAAATAATACAATATGTACTATTTAACCAGCTCCATCTGCCAGGGACTGCTAAAGGTAAATGCTATGGTTTTTGACTGGGATGTGAACTCGTGTAATATGATTTCAGAGTCAACTGTTAGCAAAGAAATTGGGTTAAAATTCTGTATTGATTCTTTTGAATTTTTTTTATATTTCTTTTTCTTTTTTTAGTATGATGTTTCAGAAAAGAATGATAGCTACATTGCGCCAGCCACGTTCATAACAAATGAAATTGTTTCCTGCAAAATTGATAAACCTGGCCTCTACAAAATTTCGATCAGTAACAATCTTGTATATTTATCTGAGTGCACAAACTATGTCAAATACAATCCTTTTTGTTACAAATGCAGCCTTACAGAGTGCACAGAGAGGGTGAGATATTTTATTTTGTTTTTATAACACTAAATCTATGAGACTGGTTCACTTTTAACCTTCTTTAATGACATTCTTTTCTTATATATAAGTTTAGTTTATTTTTGTTGGATTATTTTTGGTCTACTGAGACCGTATTTTCTTTCTTTCCTTCTTATTAATGTGTATGCGCATTCATATTTGGATCAGTTCATTTTATTCTGGAACGATCTAATCACGGCTAATCAGAGAACAGAATACAAAAAGCATTGTTTATAAAATAACCAAACCCAAAATACTTTAATTAATCACTGATGCTGATATTCTGCTACTACCCACTTGGATTTTATTCACCAATTTTGGACATTAATATTCTTGGATATTTGAACATTTTGGTAGAATATCTTTATTCAGGCATATTTCATTACAAAAAAAAACAAATAAATATACATCTTAAATGCAAAAAATAAACACACCAGATTAAAACAATAAAAGACTAGAATGTAACTAAAAAAAAAAAAGTCAATCCCTGAGGATGCTCAAGGAGGACTAAAAATATTTGCAAGGCAGCTGGTGAATTGTATTAAGACACTTGACCCCAGATGTAAGTTTCTTGTTAGAAAATAAGAAAAAATTGAATTTAAAATAATAAAAAAAATTAAATAAAATTATTTTTAATGCAATGTCTCTGAATATATGTATATACAAATATACACTATATACAGTATCTATCTTCAGGGTGTCCAAAAAGTCACTTCAAGCCTGGCCCTTTTCAAACAAGGGTTCAATATGCAGTTAGCTCAAATGCAAGAACTGGTCTGAAATGACCCAATTTTCTGTAAAAGTTGTTTGTGAAAATATCAATTAAACTTTTGAGGCATTATCAACTGATTTTTGTCAACACATATCATCACCCAGAGTTATTGGACATGAATACTTCTTATCTTTAAAATAATCATTTCCAATCAAAATAATTCTTCGACATGGCATTTGAACCCTACAAACTTATTCTAAAATATTCCACTCATGCATACTTGTAAACAAAAATGTGGCCAGAGCTAAAAAATAAAAAAATGTGGCCAGAGCTAAAAATCTTGACCTGATTGGACAAAACCAATGTGATATTTGGATTCAGCACTTCGAATTCATCCTAAATCACCTAGAAAAACACAGACAACAAATTTGTTACTGACTATTGTTACCTATATATTTTAGTCTGACTGAGTTACTAATTCAAACCTTTATTATAAGAATACTCCAACTCAGTGAAATATACTTACTGATGATTTGGGCAGCGATGGTGGAACATAGTTAAAAACGCGGACTATGGAATTGTATTACTCAAGTTCAAAACCCATTCAAAACCACTACATTCAACTTTAGCTACCTTGGGTATATGGAGCTGGTCAACTTGGGAGAGCAACTCATTAAGGTGAAGGGCAACACTGAAAACAAAAAGCCCAAGTATACATCAAACATAAAAATGGCCTTGTGCCTAACTTGGGTTGGTGCTTGACAGAGTGCAATGATGATAGTGATTTTGATCCTGTGTTTTGTATAGTTGCTTTAATCAATTTAAACTAAATGCAATATATTTTTATTTTTCAAACAGACTGATGTATGCAAACTTGATGGAGAATGCTTCGAAGTTGGTTTTGTAGATCCTAAAAATATATCTGTAGCATGTCAACAAGTGAATAACAAAGCAAATTGGATTAATCTTAATTGTAAGTAATTTTCTTGGCATAGACTCATAAAAAAGTCTACTTTAAAGGGGGATGAGTACTTGAACTTTGGAATTGTAATAAGCAAGTTCAAATCCCATTAATTCTGTTACACTCACATTTGATCAAATACCATTTTGAAAGCTATGAATCTCCAATTTTTTTTTTCAGATATGGATTAAATAGTCAAACTTGTGTTCGTCTAAAAAAGCGTTAATGAACGAGAGATGATTATCATAAATGATTTAAAAGGGTGTTAAACCTTAAAAAAACAAATCAGTCAACTAGAGAGTAATAAACTTAAAATACAGTTAATCTTTTAACTCAAATTATTCAGACTTCTATACTCATCTTTACTGCTCCATGCTCCAAGGCATAATCAAATTTCTTCCACAGGTCCAAAACCCAATATATTAAGTTCCTAGACAAAAATTGATAGAAATCATCCTTTAGATCAGGTGTCTCAAACTCAATTTACCTGGGGGCCGCTGGAGGCTGAGGCTGGGCTGCATCAGGTTTTCCACTAGAAAAAACTAGAAAATAAATAAGAAATGAATAAAATCAATCAATCATTCCGTGATTGGTAGGTTCGCTGAGCTCTACACAAAACACTGTAAAATGCCATTCATATCAAACTCGCGGGCCACACTAACATTAAACTTTCAAAATAAGGTGGGGGCCACATACTATCGTCTCGCTGGCCGTGAGTTTGAGACCCCTGCTTTAGATAGAAAAGCATGTTAGTCCACTTAGTAGATATAGCAACTAAGAATAAACACAAGTAAGCCCGGATGACATGGAAATGAATTCCACCTCAACAAACCATAATCCTTGGATCTTTTTCTTCTTTTTTTAGTTGCAACAATACCACAGATGGATTTCAGTTTCATTGAAATCATTGGTGAAATCCTATACACCAAATATCAACCCGTACATTTAATTGGCAATGTTTCCATGATAACATTAAATGAAACTATCAAAGCCATTAAACTGAGTGGCACTGATCAGTCAATTAAAATCAAAGGCCTGACTGACAGCTGTTTGAGAAACCCTGAAACCTGCAGCCTCGGGGTAAGTAAATGGTTTTTGTTTCCTTTATCCTTATAGCTATTTTATCTAGTATACATATAAAAGTCAAAATTTGTTTGATTGGGTTCCACATCCGGTTTTGGATTTCCGGTTTACGAGCATGTGCATGGCTAGATAGAGAAGATGTGAACAAAAAATTGAACTTTAAACACTCGTATTCTTAAATGATCACCCATCTAACTTCTGACCAGGCTCGACATTGCTTAACTTCGTTGATATGATATGAAACAGTATTTCCAATGTGACTTGAAACATAAATAATCTTAACAATGTAAGAGTGGAGATTGTTGCTTAGATTTTAAAAAAACAAACAACAGAAATGTTTTTTTGAAATTTAAAAAAATAATTTATTTTCAAACACGAAGCGTTAATTTTACCCTTTAACAAGTGTTGTTCAAAAAAAAAATAATGGTAACTTCTTAATTAAACAAAAAAAAAGGAATAAAAAAGAAAAAAAATTCTTGCTAGATAATAGGCTTTTCTAATTATCTTAGTGGCAAGATAGTGACAGGTCTCCAGCACCAGGCAAAACTTCTAGGTTTTTTTTATAATTGTTAACCATTATCATTGTTTTTATATATCTAGTTTCAATTTCTCCTGAAAAATAACTTGAGCTAATGTTGTATTATTTTTGGTCAACTGAGACTGTGTCTTTCTTTCCTTTTTCTTTCTCTGTATGTGTATGCTTGTCCAAGTTTGGCCGGGCCTATTTTATACAGAAATGCGCTAATCTCGGCCAATAAGAGAGCAAAATGAAGACAACATCTATATAAAAAAATAATCAAACTCAAACTGACCTTCTGCCATAATTAACCACTGCTGCTGATTTCTGCTACTACCCACTTGGATTTATTCACCTATTGTTGGACTTTAATATTGTTGGATAATTAACCACTGATTTCATCTTGGATTTATTTGCCTACAATCGGATTTTAATACCATCTAGCAATTTAGCATTGGATTTATATTGCCTTGTTTTTACCAGGAATAATGGCACAAGATTCAACAGTTACAATATTTTTTGTCTATTGAGTATTGGTATGACTACTGAGATTTTAGTAATTCCATTTATAACCAGCGATGTACAAAGATATTATTATTTTTACTTTTTATTATTTAGTTTTCTTGCCTGGTGAGCATAGAGCTGATTCCTTGAGCCGGTTTCATAACCTTTTTTTTTTTGTTATTACCTAACAGGGAGGTTAGCCCTGCGCAGGCTAGCCAACTAGAACTTAGCATCCTGGTACAGTACCTGACATTCCTAAGAGATCACCCATCGTAGGACTGAACAGGCTTTACGTTGCTTAACTTTGGTGATTGAGTGGGAACTGGAGTCTCCAACATGACTTGACCATACTAAGATAAGCCAATCAAAAAAGAAAATTGATATTAACTTAATCATATAATCCCTTAAACAGAACTGGGATCTTTAGTCATAGTCTTGATTTTCTTACACTATCTCTCTCTCTCTTTCAATTTGCATGACTATTATTATTATTATTGTTGTTATTATTATTATTAATACTATTTGTCTAGAATTACTGCTGTTGTTGCTGAAACAAATTTTCATTGAACTGTATGACAACCTCATATTTGCAAGAGGATGTATTTATTTCTTTTTTCGGAATTTTTAGCGGTGGGGTCTAGTAATTTAATTTGCAGATCTATTTTTTGGACTATTGTACTTGTTCATTCATAACATTTCAGCTGATGACTTTTAATGTAGAAAAATACCTGGTAAGAGGTCAAACTTTAAGAATTGGATTGTTGTGGGTCCGTAGCGTCCACTGTGTCAGGGATATGTTGGTGATTGGGATGTGAATATAACTGCAGTTGACTAAAATAAATTTTGGCTTTCAAAATTTACTGCATTTTCTTAGTAGTCTTGGAATTACAAAAATCACAGATTAGAATGATCTCAAAATGAGCATAAAAGTAAATCCAAAGCAAGGTCGTAGGGATAAAGAATAAAATGAATCTCGGTTGAGTCTTGAGTGTCTGTGCTTTTTTTTCTACAGGGTAAAACATTCTTACACCATTGTAATCTGTTAAAATATCTGATTTAACAACACTTGTTTTTTTTTTTTTCTTTTTCAGGTAACTATGTCTTTTGGACTAATCATTCAAAACCCTTTGGATGGAATGTATATCTTTAGTAATGGAGGGGACAAACCACAAAGCATGGGTGTTGCCATGTATTATCTGCGAAATCAATTGTATATTACAGTCTCCACCCAACAGTATCAATGGACAGTCTCTACATACAATATTTCTCAAGATACTTACATGAAGCTTCAATATTCCTGGAGTGTACAGATGGGACTGGAGCTTTATATCAATGATATTAAAGTGGCACATTCCAGAAAATACATCCAAAAGAATTTAGCCACCCAAAGCCTTCTAAACAAACCTGAGAGTTTTACATTCGGCACCCAAGTATCTGAAAATACTTCTACTATCATTATTGCTGAAATTACAGTGAAATTTGCCTCAATAAATATTGCTGTTCTTATGCCAGAAATAATTCCAAGTAAGTAACTGTTTTTAGTTGATGAACACTAAACATTTTTGTCCTGTCAAATTTTGATTTACTAGGGAAGTGCTTTTACAGAGTGTTCGAAAATTTATTTTTTCATAAAAAAAATATCACTTTTTATTTCTTTTTTGCATATGTGTTGTGGGAACTCATCAATACACAAAAATGATCTCTCTCTCTCTCTCTATATATATATATATATGCTACTCTCGACAGTCTTAGCATAATATGACGTGATGATATTATCTACAGATTCCTCTCATTTCTCTCTGGATTTTGCTTTTTTGTTAATACAATATCTAATTAGCCAATGTCCCAGTCTAAGTCTTTCTTGGTAACCCATCTAGGCAATAACAATACGAAAGAGATGATGGGGATATTTATTCTAGTGGATAAAAGCTCACTGTTCACAATACTTTCCTCTCCTGTTTGGGCAATGTCACAAGATCAGCCTAATCTGCCAACCAAAGCTTACTTCCATAATGACTAAACTAAAACATTATAATATATATTTTTTTCAAACAATTATCCATTGTTGATTTACAAATTCTAAAATTTTCATGGAATATAAATTAAGCAAGCCTGGAATTCTAACATGCTAAAATTTCTTTGGTTTATTTTAAACCAAGTGCGTGAATTTGAATCCTGGTTGCTTTGTCATGTTCTCTTAGAGATTAATACTCTTGGGAAAGGTAGGAATAGTCACTTCTCTCCAGCGAGAGATCAAATGGTGTGAGTGGATGCAACCCTTTTAAACAGTGGTAGGCAACACATCTAGAAAGTTTACTTTGAACAAAATCTACGGGTGCTTCTTTGCCAGGCCTAAAACTGTAAACCACCTGAAGGTGTCGGATATAAATGCCCAAAGTAGGGCTATGAGGTCTCGCGACTCACACATTGCAAGGCCTGAAAAATGAAATTACAAGTTTTTCTTTGTTCAATAAAAAAAAGTTACAAAATTCCATAATAGACAATTTTAGAGCCATTCATATTTTAACATGCTATCCTAGTCACATTAACCCCCATATTGTTCCACATTTAGATTCTTAGATTTTATTTTAAGTATAAGTCGATAGATGTGAATATTGAGATAGTTATAGGATTATTTGTAACAAAATTTACTCTCTCATTTTCAGTTACAACTGAAAATGCGATCACAACAGAAGATATAGTGACTACAATACCTGATACTACAAAAATAAAAGAGACTACTATGGTTGTGATCACAACCACCGACATGCTTAAAACAACTGGAAATATATCAACTAAAAAAGACATAAGTGAGAATACTAAAATTAATGAAATTACTTCACTTAAACCTACAAAGGAAATTTTAACTACGAAAGCTAACACTATGGGATTAACATCTATGCTATATTCTAAAATATCCGATAGAACCACTGTCCAAACTACTACATTTCAGCAAATTACTAAGCAAGATATAACCAAAGGAAAGGAAACTGCAAAAACTACAAGATTAGATGAGAATGCATCTAATAACCAAACTGTAGCTCCACCAACAACACTAAAAGATAGTGACTTCAAAACCACAGTAAATAAAACTACTTTTATTCGGCCAACAATCCCAACTACTATGTTAGATAGCAGCACCAAGGATAAAAGTACGGCATCTAGACCAACCAACACTCCAGATATGATAGATAAAACTACAATGGTTAAGACAACAACCGCTAAAACAACCAACACTCCAGATGTGATAGATAAAACTACAATGGTTAAGACAACAACCGCTAAAACAACCAACACTCCAGATGTGATAGATAAAACTACAATGGTTAAGACAACAACCGCTAAAACAACCAACACTCCAGATGTGATAGATAAAACTACA
>JAUZSX010005461.1:0-22240 GCA_034780655.1 Idiosepius hallami
TACATTTTAAATAAAGAGAAAATTTCAAAGATACAAAAAAATGCGTCTTTTTAAACAAATGTAAGATGATTACATCATTTGGTTATGTGAGAAAATTCTAATTCTTTTCTTAACATTTAGATTTTAACTTAAGAATTAGAATTTTCTCTTGTAACCAAAGTTCTTTTTAGTGAGGATATTTTAAAGCAGACTTTTTAAGAAGGTAAAATCTAGCAGAAGAGATCAATATTAAAAAAATGACAAAGGAGAGACATTTGAACAATATAGAATGACAACCTATGGATTTTGCTTTAAATGCAAGCTTTCTTAACTGAATCAAAAAAATGTCTTTTCTGTCTCACAGTACGAATTCCAAGTGTTGTAATATTTTTGGTTCAAATCAAATCCAGTATATATGCTGAGGGATGTACATAAAGGATCAATCACAGAACAATCTTAGTGCTCTCCAGGTAATCTATCTCAGCTTGGAGTCAAACAATTAAAATCAGACAACAAAATTATTTAAAGAAATGATCATCATTGTGGCAATTTCTCTTTTTCTGTTCCTCCAGAAAAATATTTTTTCTTAAATTAACCCTCCCTTAAATCATTTAGCAATAAAAATATTTAGCCATGGTAGTGGCCTAAAATCAAATGAATGTGAGTCTGCCATTTATAGATGAAAATAGATAAAAACTGAACTGAAATCTTATATATCACACTAACCCTTACACGTAAATAAAATATTTAGTGAAATTTCATTTAGAGTATAGGTTTTTTTTACAACAAGCAACAATGTATAATGATCTTCTTCTTTACACCATATCTTTAAAGATAACCTAAATATCTTAGAAATTGAGATAACAATTAAATATTAAATATATGTGCATTTATCTTTTCCTTTTGATTTATTATTAATCAGCCATTATATTTTCTTTTTTTTTGTTCTTGAAAAACTATGAATATGTGCGTGTGAAAGAGGAAGAGACAGAGAGAAAGAAAGAAACAAAATTTGAGTGAATATTTTGTATATAAAAAATTGCCAAAATCAAGAGCTCTTTTTTCATTCAATAGACTTATGAAATGTTCACCTTGAATTAGGGAAAAATGAACAAATATTTAAAAAAAGAAAAGACATTTATAGATTGAAATAGATCAAAACTAAATAATAAAATACTACCATATTCTTCGACACTACTTTCAGCAGCAACATGAGCTTGGATGTTGGTATGCATGTTAGAAACCTGGTTAATCAATGGTAGTAAATATTATTATATTTCACTTATCAAAAGTAGATAAGTTGACAAAGGTAGAAAATGAAAACAAAAAACTGATGAGAAAAGATTAGTAAATCCACCTAAAAAAAAAGCAATGGTATTATTTATTGTTTCTAAATCAGAATAAATACCAATGCACTACATTTCATGACTTGGCTAGGAGTATGAATGAATTATTAGTGGCAAGGTAAACAAAATACATAGGAAATAATTATTGAGGATTAATCTAGGTATTAGGAACCTTAATCTGCTCGGCTAATCTGGCTAAACATAACATTCATTGAAATCAAATTTTTATTCTTTTCCATAAGCAATTATCTAATTGTTGCAAATTACTACTAAAAAAAAAAAACTTGAAGCTTTAAACTATAGTAATATTACATGGAAAATTTAAAATATTAAACCTAGAAAAATTAGGGACAAGATGTTATTAAACATGGAAAAGAAAAGGATGTGATATCCTAGTAAAAAAATATAATAAATTTATAACTTAAAATGTTGCAGCATTAGGAATTTTTTTTTTTAAATTTTAATAGAACCTTATTCAAGAAAGAAATTGAATAATTTTTCATTTCATTAATTTTAAATTAAAATTTAACTAAAAAATGGGATTTGATTAGTTAACTAAAATTTGGTACACTCAGTTACATGGGAAATGCAAATTTGTGCAATACTGCAATAATAAAGTTTAAAAATATTTTTTTTAAATTAACAATCTTTTATTTTGTATTACAGTTTGTTTTGACAGTTACCTTATTAAGTAGTCAATTAATTTAATTAATTTCTAATTTTAGTAGCAGTTTTTAATCTTTTAGGTCTTCGAACCATGTTTATCTATCTAAAATACAACTAAAAACAGCACAATTTTAAGTGTGCGGTTAAATTATTTAATTCTTAACTTTAAAATATTTTTATTTTATAAAAAATGTAATCCCGAGAACCTTTATGATAAAAATTTTTTTACAATGCATAACTAGATATAAAAATACAACTTGTGGCAAAATTTCAGAAAAAGTAATAATGGACGGTTTTACAGCAATATTCGTTCGTAAGCACGGACAGACAGACGGATGCCCGCCACTGAAATCAATGGTCCCTCTCCAATAAATCGGGGGACCAACAAAACACCCAAATCGCATATTATATTTCATAGTTTCTTAATTAAAATTTTACAATAAAATCTCTATAAAAATGCAAACTGGAGTGCTACTGGTCGGTCAACAGCGAATAATCAGCCATGATGCCAAAACGACCATGTCAAAAGCTTTATTGTTCATTTTTTCATAACTAATTTGTCATTTTCAAAAACCCAAAATTTGGAATTCATTTTTTAATATAAACTTGATATTTTAGTCTGATACAAATTTTCATTCGTATAAACAATGTAGTGAACAAAAATATATATAAAAAAAAAAGAATCATAGTCTAAAAAATCTAAATATATTTTTTTAGTTTAAAGTTGTTCCTTGTGAAAAATTAAAATGATCATCAGATCCATTTGTAATTAAATGAATGGACCATTTTGTGACTTCTTTTATCACAATGGGTCATCACATAAAGGTTTTCTTTATTTGTTTTTTTTCTCTACTCGAAAACATGAGAAAGATTTAGCAAAGGTAAAATAACAGGTTTTTCTTGGCAATATCCCAAAAAACTCAAAACAAAGAAAATAAAAAAGAAATCAAAAGAAGAAAATATAAAAATCTATAATGCACTATAAAAAAATAGTTTAAAAAAAGCTTGAGTCAAGATGTTTTTTTAGTTTCTCAAAATAGATGCAAAGCTTCAGACTAAAATAAGCGTGCTCTAATCATGAGTCAACATTTTGTTAAGATGGTCACTAAGTCGAGATGTGAAATAAACTTGCTTTGTTTTATGGCTTTTTAAACTCTTTCTTTCTTTTCATTGTCCTAGGAGTTTTAACAGCACAAGAATAAAGTTAAATTACATGGAAATGACATAATGAAGAAAAAAGAAAAGTGAGTTCATTTGGTCATCTAATACATACTTAATAGATTTAGTAAGAGTCCAAATCAAAAAGTTTTGATAGGGAATGATCCACTCTAAGGCCTTAGTGGATTAATAACATATAAAAACTTAATTCTATTTGCTTAAGTCTAAGAATACACTGAATGTAAATAGTATGGTTAAATATTGAACTGATGAAATAGGATTTTGATAATGCATAGTTGCTATCATTATAAAATCCTTAAATGTTTTATTGAAAATTTGGAAGAGCAGATATTTTAAAGGTTCTTAAACATACTTAAGCAAATGAAAATAAACCAGACAATAGAACAATATAAAAAGAAGAATTTGAACAATTTAAAAGATTTCCTAATTTTAATACAAATGAAGATTTGAAATGCAAATACAAATTCTGTATTTCTATTAATGGTATAAAATATTGCCAGTCTTTATAGCAAAAGTCTATTCATTTCTTCAGACTCTCTTTGAAAATAGCTAACCATGAATATCTCTTATATCAGATCAACCTGTAACTCTTCTGATAGTGAAACCACAATAGTTTTTTTAGAAAATCCTGTTTATATGTAGAGTTCAGAAAAAAACACAATATTCATTATCAAAAAAAAAAAAAGATTCAAATCATTAAAATTTGCATATGTATGACATTGTCTTTAATTGGCTTCCTTAACTAACTTAAAGAAAAGCATTTAAAATAAAATTTTGTAGAGAATGGCATCAACAGCTTTCCTACTTAACAAACTTCCTTAGTTACTTGATTGACAGGTCTCTGGCGCCCAGGTAAAGGTGGGCAATACTTCTAGTATATACTATAAATTTTAAAAAAATATATCCAAAAAGAATATTCAAATAGTGACATAATTTTAGATGGAATGTAAGTTGAGCATTAGAAGAAAATATTAACGATAAAAATATTTTTTGTTGACTCAAATGCATGGGGTTACAAAAAAGAAAATTAACTTACAAATCTTGTTAGGACTATATTGTATATTATTATTGCTATTAATCAATCTAAAAGTATCAAAACTAGTTCTAATAATGAGAGATGAATCATGAAAAACCAGTCAAGGGAAGGCACACATTTTTCAAATAGAAGACCAATTACTTTGAAAGTTATTTTTTTAGAAACAGTTGGCTCTTTTTATTTAGCAATAACATTTCAAACTGAATTATCCTTAGTAATAATTTTATTCCTATCAATAACTTGATTTCACATTTAGATAGAATAATTTTTTAAATCTAAAATTTAAATTTGCGAGCTTATACATTTTGCTCATAAACAGATTTCATTTAACCAAACAACTAAAAAATAATAGTGAGTTTCTGGAGAACTTAAATTCAAATTATAAAAATTTATTTTCTTTGAATTATTAGGTGATGATTTTCTTTTTTTTTGGAGGGGAGTTGTTTTAGAAGGAATTATCTGCCTTTTTTAAAACTCCTTTATTTTCTGTAGTAAAATGTTAAAAATGTAGTGGAATTTAGAAATTACTTTAAATTTATGAATAAAAATTTGAATAAAAAATATGTATTCAACATTTATAAATATTTTTTTGTCTTATATAAAGATATGCAGTGATTAATTTTGAAAATGAAAAAAAAAATAACATTAAAACAAACCAAAGTGATGGATTTACACAAATCCCTAACTTTAAAAAAAATTTTTCTTTACTTTTTTATAAACAAATCATAGCAAACAGAGTCTCAAATATTCTCAAAAATGTTCAAAATAAAATTTTATATAAATAAATAATAACATTCATAGATAACAAATTTGAAATCAATTAAAAAAAAAAAAGAATCTGTTATGTTGTAAACTATCTGATCATGAACTACTTTGTTTTAATATAAAATAGAATAGAAAAAAAATTGAATTTTTAAAGCAACATAAAATCTAAGCTAACTTAATACATTTTTTCAGCAAATAATTTTTTAAAGCAATGATAAAAAATCTTATTATGAATTTATTAACTAATAATTTCTTTATTTTTCTATCATGCTTTATTTTAGAAATGTATGAAAACCAAAATTGAATTAAAACAAGGGGCATAACTCTAGCTAGCTTAAAATACCACTCGAACCTTATTTTTTTTAGATATTCACTTTTATCATGTGATGTTAGATTCTTCTTAAAATAAGCACAATTAAAATCAGAGAAAGTATTCCTATCTGAGGTCACAGTTAAAACACCTGAAGATGGCCAAAGGTAAACATCAAAAACTACTTAGATGAGGACAAGTCCAAATAATAAAGTTAATTCCTAATTTCTAAATCAATATTTGTAAATGCATTGAACATTTTGAAAATTAGTTAATTGTCAAAAAATATTTTGTTAAAGCTTCATATCTCATTATGCTTGAATAGCCTATAAATATGGAAAAACTTCAACAAAATACAAAAAATATTCTTTGTTTCAGTTTAACACCAAAATGCATTGAGTGATTTTTAAAGTTAGGTGTTTTTTATTCCTATTTTGAAGCATAGATGTTTTCTGTTATAAAAACACATTCTGCAGGTATCAGAAAAGATTTTGTCTATAGAAGCAAAATAGAGAAGATTTTCCCAACCTATTGCATTTCTGCTGAGACATTCCTGATGCTTGTTATTAGACATTATGATCCTATACAAAAACAACAAATCTAGTTTATTTAACATCCATGAAGTATATATTTATTTGTTAAAGTTAGGCCCAAGTGCATTTCTACATGCTAATTATGCTAGGGCTTTTTATAATCATTGTCACCCTTCACCTAGATGAGTTATGCACTCTATAGTACACATAAATGCTTAGTACTGAATAGTTCTCTACATTTTCTGACAAGTAAAATAAAAACAAGTAAAAAAAACCAATAAGTGTAAATATATACACAAGTAAAGGTTTTACTACACACCCGTTAGTGTGTAATAAGTACAACAGAAATATCTTTAATATTTCGATTAGAAAAATCTGGATTGCAAATTCCCCAAAGTAAAAACATTCAGGCAATGCTTAATGGATGATTAGTTAAAATAGATAAAGTCACTTCAAAAAATTAAGTAATTTTCTTATGCATGCATAGTTTAGTGCATTTTGAAAGTTATTGTGCTTTCATAGTCTGGTTTAATATTTATGGTTTTAAAGGGTTAACTGTTCTCCTCTGATGATCATACAAGGGTTGTTCCAAAAATGATGCCTCCTATTTTTTTTTAATTCTGTCTGAATGGAATAGAGTGGATTGTAAATTTCATCATTAAACTTAAATGCATTTATAACCTGAAAGTTTAATCTCTTTGTTGCAGATATTGAAGGTGTGGAAAGCAGACTGTTACCGATGTGTGTCAGAGGCAGAGATGCATCATTGAATTTTTCCATGTGGAAAAAATAAAACCAATCAATATTCAATGGAACGTGTTGATAGTTTATGAAGCCAATGCAATTCTGAAGTTAGCACAGTTAAGAAATGGGTTTATTGATTTCAGTGTGGCAACAGAGAGGTGAGTGACAAAGTGTGTTACAGGCACAAAAATGTATCACCAGGTTCATTGCTGGTAAAAGTGCATTGAGAATAGTAGTGACTAGATAGAAAAATTAAATCTGGAGCACAAAAGTTGCTCAAATTAATAGTTCCCCTCCCGTTTCTAGAGCTCTTCAACTTTTTAAAATAACTATATAAATAAGACTGACCCCTATATAAAAGTGTTATTATGCGTATTTTTAGCTGACACATAAATGTCTGGCTTGATAATTCAGAAAGAATTTTAAAACTTATAAAGACTCATCTTACAACTCATTACAATGATATTAGTATAGTGTATTACATTATCACTGCAATTTTTTTTACATACAGAAAACAATCTATATACACACATTACATATTTTAAATATTTTATTTATTATTGATAATTTTGCCTCATTAAAAAGCTAATAAAGTCTAATACTTGACAGGAAAGTACTTAGGCATATCAAGATATCAATCAAGTATCTAAAGAATGTCATGTTAGGAAACTAAATACATAATAATAAAAGTAAAATAGAAGGAAGAAATGCAATTTATGAATTCAAAATTCATATTTATAGGATCATTAAATTTCAAAGTAAAATCGTCCATGATAAATCACTGATTTTATTGAAAACAAAAAATTTCATCCTTTAAAAATATTTTATCACAAAGAAATTTAATATACAACATCAGAAATTAAAAAATCACAATGAATAGATAAATCACCTTTTATTGGAATTCCAAATCTGAAGAGTAAGTTGCTACTTTGAATATTCAATTCATAAATCTCATTGCCTGGCTTTTTAAAATATTTCTAATAATTATTGCAAAATACTGCTAACAAAACAAATATCCTTCTATTTAAGTGATGAAATTAATAAACCCCGTCATAAATATCAGCAAAAGCAATTATCAAAAACTTGTCGATTGATTATTCAATATTGTTTGATTCATCAACCACTTTTAGATTTAAAACAATATTTTTCTGATCTTCAGAATCTAAAATAACTTTTGTTGGACATGATAATCCATTGCTATCAATACAATATAAATACTTCATTAATAAAGACTAATTAGTCAGGTCTAAATGTAACCTAGACTAAAAGCATTACATTGTTACATTATGGTTCATTTTATGTGGACCGATGCACAATAGCTGATATGACAAATTCTTAAGATACAATTCTTTTTCTTCACAATTAAATTTTTAAACTTCTTCATTTCTTACAAGACAGGAATAGCTGCCATCAATTTTGACAGTATAAGTACACTACTAAAATGGATAAAACTGCAAAATGAGAACATCTAATATTGAACATAAGGAATCTGAGATATTCCCAATAATCACATGTTTTCAATAAAAACTAAAAAAAAAGAGAATATTTAAAAAAAAAAGCATCAGTTTTCATATTGTAATTTTAGAGGTGAAGTATTTTACATTATGAGATTAATATATTGTACTTGGAAATTTGCTTGGTTTGCTAGTCTGAATTTGTGAATTTTGATTATTATTGCTATTTAAATCATTCAGACTTCTCATCATTTTTCTAACTTGGTCAAAGGGAACTTGAGTCAAAATGTTATAAATATTACAACAAAGGCAAGAGGATTAGGATTAATAATTTGGATGATAATCTTTTTATTTAACTTAGTTTAGTCTCATAACAGAAGTGTTTTTGATTAGATAGAAATTATAAAGTTTTCTTTATTAAGAGCCATGCATAAAATGTGTCTTATATTAAAAGCGTGAAAGCAGTTGAAGGATATTTTCAGAAATAACTATTAGAAAAACCTTATTTTGTTATGTAAAGTTATCTAAAAATAAGCTAAACAATCATTTTAAATGTATTTAATTTCATCGAATCAGAATTTCGCTTTAAAGAGAAAGCAAAAAGTAAATTATTTTAACAACTAGGCTATTTTTATAGTAAGATATTGTATCCTGTTCAACTGATATTCTTTTATGAAGGGAAATAGGAGAGAAAAAGATTGATGAAAATATACAAAAACATTCAAGACTTGAATAGAAAAATATTTTTTCTCTCACAATAAGAAACATTTAGAGGTGAACTGTTATATTTAGAAGCTCATTAAAAGAAAGGATTATTAATATAAACTGAAGAATCATGTAACATTCTAAATTTTGCCCATCTTTATATTTTGAACAACACATGTGTTCAATTTACACTTAGAGTTATGTGATACTGAGTAGAATTTTTTTCTTTAAGAAATAAAAACTAAAAAAAATGTGAAATGAAAGCTCTTATCAAATAATGATTTTTAAAGACTTGAAACACATGACATTAGTTGAATAATATTTTTAAGACTGACTTTTAGTGAATTGAGACGGCTTCAAAGTTTCATCATACATTTATTTTGTGACCAAATTTTAAACAATTTACATCAGTGGATAAGATACCTCTACATTGTGAAAGAAAGTTTCAATTTTGGTTTGATAGAAATAAAGTTATAATAGAATTTGTGACTTCCAAATGGGTTAAGACTGTAAGGTAGTAAGTAATGAAATGTTACGCTAGCAACCATAAAATTGAAAGAAAACATTGCAGTTATATCATCTAAATTTCCAAACGTTTTTTAGGAAAGCAACAATGATGTTTCAAAATTAACAAAAGTTACAATCTGAAACCTTATTTTAAAATCTACATAGGATTTCTTGGTTTTCAAAATAACAGTTTGAAAATCAATATTTCAAGTTTTGTAAAAAAAGTTACTTGAATTTAAAATTTAGATATTTTATAGGTTTTCATAGGTTTTTATAGGTATTTCATAGGTTTTTAAAATTTGAACTTAACTTTTGAACATAAATTCATTGGATTTTTCAATATTATTTTAAAACTGTTTATGTTAAAACAAAAAATCAAGTATATATTTTTATTTTTTTTAGACATTTTGATCATTGATTGTTGAGAGAAAAAAAGCAAAAAATAAGAAACCACATTTTAAAGAAGTTCCAATGAAGAAAGTTACATTAAATTCATCACTACTTACCATTCTTATACTCATGTCATATGTTTGATTAAAAAAAAGAAACAATTTCAAATATTGATTATGAAGTCAACTAGATTATTTTTTTTTTCTTAGTATTTTTCGGACTATTGAGGATTTTAGAAAATAGATTATGCTATTTTTTCATGAAAAACAAGAAGAGGACTTTATAATTAGATATTGTTTATATAAACCTGAGCTACACCTGGTCAAGAGCTGCTAGTATATGAATATAATTGATGTCTTAAATCTTTTATAGGTAGACTAAAAAAAAATTCTTGAATATACCGTCTAGCTGTTTTTAGATAAAAGAAAATTATATTTTGGTGCTTACTTCAGGGATTTAGTTTGTAGGTATTTCGAAAGGAATTAAGAAATCCCAGATGCAATTGATTACCTGATTAATATTCATAGAAAAATCAAAAAGATGAAATAAATAGAGAATAGAATAAGAAAAACAACAAAAAATGGGCATAAAATTTAGTCCTGTTGTAAAATATTGTGAATATTAAATTATCGTGTTGATAAGTAAAATAGTTCAAAATATTATTTAAGTATGTACGTTTATTGAATAATGACAGTTTTATCACAAAACAGTTGACAGAACGCATAATTATCTGAAACAAATTCTCATCTAACCTGAAATTTTCTTCAAGTAATCATTTAGTACATTTTACCATACAATTTTGTACTGTCATCAGACATATTTTAAAGTGTAAGACAGAGAGAAAATATTTTATTGTAACTTCCATAAAAAAAGAAAAAATATCAATCAATAGAAAATCCTTTGACAAGAACAAAAGACAAAATTATATTCTAAAAGAAATACTATTTTTAAAAAATGTTTGCTTAAAATTTGAATTTATAAATTCAATAATGATTGCAAAAAGTTATAGAGGTAGAATTAAAGAAATGAAGGAAATTGGATAAAGATTTTTGAATATGTCTTTGAAGTTTTTAAAAAAACTAAAGTTTTATGAAAAACATGTTTGAAATCCTTACAAAGAGTTAATCAGACAAAACTTGAGGGTAACAATGATGAAATGAAGACAACAGTCTAAATAATAAATGTGCATAAAATAGAATAATTGAGGATAAAATCAAGTAATTGAAACTGGATGAATGTAGACCTGGCTTGGCTCCTAATGCTTAAATCATATGTAGTGCTTATGATATAATAAGCATTTATATGGTCTCCAACAAGATATTAAGAAGTGTTTATTTATTATAAAAATATAGACAAAAACCCTCTTATTCAGCCATTCCTACAATAGTTCTGTGCCGGATAATATACAATGGCGGCAAAAAGAAAGTCTGCACTTGTAATTTTTTAAAAAACTGCAAATTTAAGCTCAATTTAATGTAACTTTAAACAAACTATACTTCATTTGACGTTTTGCCTCCTTAATTTGAACTTATTTTTTAAATTGACTTAAACACTAGAATATTTAAAATAAAAGTCAAATATGAACAAATAAAATTATAGAAGAATAAAATATGAATCAAATGAGGTATAGTATGTTTAAAGTTACATTAAATTGAGCTTAAATTTGCAGTTTTTGATAAAATTACAAGTGCAGACTTTTTTTTGCCACCACAGTATTGACTATTATCATATAAAAACTTTTTGCCTGTTTCAAATAAAAGTCCTAGTGCTAGTGTTAGTTTCATGGGTCATAAAACAATATATAGGTTTGTTTGATTTATTTGGCTACAAAGCAATGCTTGGAAATAAATGCAGCCAAAACTTTTTTTTAACTATTGATAGACAGGTCAATGCCCCAACTGACAAAAAAATTGGAACATTTTTTTTTTGTGTCTGTTTTTATGTCAGGTTGGGTCTACTAAAAACATAGTAAAAATTAGAAATTTTCAACTTCCAAGTTATTTTACAATACATTTTAAAACTAAGTTGTTAAGACTTGATAAGAATTAAAAATTCTTGCACTTTTATTCTTGTTTTCAGGGTCAATCTTTTACATGGTTGCAAGGGATATTGAATCATTCTTCATGACATATCTAAGGTTACCCCTAGCCCACCTTGATTCAAATAAGTCATAATATTTTTTCAAAGTTGTTCACACTTCCTTCTCCTCATGATCCTCATCCTCTATGACTAGAGCATTTTTCATATTGTCACAGATGCCATCTTGGCAATGTTCATTAACCCTGGTACATTGGGTAAAGTTGTTTGTCACACCAAAACGACTCCCTCCAACTCCCTCTTCTTGTAGATTGCATTCTCTGCAGACTTATGAGCAGGTTATCGAGTTGATGGGATGTTGTGATGAATTGATACCATCTTATTACAGACAGAAGAGGACAAACCTGTCCCAGTGATGACAGACAAATGTCCTGCCTCAGATGAATTAATTCAGATGATTCACTGCAACTATTTAAAAGGATTCAATACCCTAAGGTGTGCCAGTAGTTTAATTTTTCTTCTCAGAGTTTTGGAGAATCTTTTTAATGGCATCAATGAAAAAAGCATTTCTTCTCCCTGAGTTCAGGCTTGCAAATCTTTCTTTCACATTTTTCCTTTACAAGAAGTTTAATGTTTCTTCTCAGAATTTTGGTAGAGAAGTAGAATAGTTAGGAAAAATACTATAATAAAGAAATAACAAATAAATTGACAAGATAGTTTTCCTACCAATATAAATTGCTTTTAAATCAAAATTCATGTTGCCCAATGAGAGATAATCAAACTGAAATAAAGTTGTTAGTTCAATTTCCTGCAGTCATTTTTCTCAGCCAAAACAATGTCTATCTCTTATGGAATTATAAAAAAAACAACTTTTATGCCAAACATTTATGATTCTAATTCCTCTTCTTACATTGTTTAAACAAAAATGATTTGGAGGATTTTAGAAACAGGGCAATTAATCATTTTGCATAAAATACATTAATTTTAAGTTTGATTATCTGCTATAGGATAAAATGAATTCTGTATGATTAAAGTTGTTAAATGGCTTAATTTATTATAATCATCTTTAAATATTCTAACAACTATCTTGCCTTCTGCAATTTTTTTCATCCATTTATGAGTTAAATCTGGGGTGTGAAACTTAAATACACAGTTGGCCAAAATTTTAAATTGAACAAATCTACAGGCCAAGTTTGAACAGATATATCTATTAATATGGACTCAAACAACGTACAATACCAGCGGGCCAGATTGCATATTAATTTGAAATTCCCCTGAGAGCCAAATACAATTACACTGCAAATCAAATTTGGACACCTATGGATTAAATAGTGTTATTTAGAGAAATATGGCTATTCAAAATGATTATTATCACCTTTAAATAACCAAAAAGACTGATATGTCATTATAACAAAAATAAACTAAATTTTATTCTTTACTAGTAATAACTGATTATTACATTTTCTTTTCTTTCTTCCATTAAGATTCTTATTTTTTAATTAAGAAAATTTTCATTTCAATGTTTTTATAATTTTACATTTCCAATGATTTTGGCACTTAATTAGTTTTTATTCCTTTACTAGCAGCCCTTGACACAGCATTTCTCTGGTTTCTATAAGTAATGTCTGATTATCAAGTGCTCTTCCAGTTTTTAAAGTCTACTTTACTACATGTTAAATATTTGAAACTGGGCTTCATTATATTGATAGTATCACTAAAGTTGGTCTACATGCAAAATTGTTTAAAATCAAATAAGAAAATCTACAGCAATCATAGAAAGAGAGGGGGAGAGATATAAAAGGAAATAGAGAGAAACAAAACTGTCATAAGAAAAACACATTTCCATCACTGCAAATAATTATATGAAAAAAAAAGAATTCTTTGAAATGCATGATGAAAAAAAAACAACAAACAAACAGGAAAGAAATCTTTTAGACATTAAATCAGTTTCCAGTTTCTAATGCTTTTATATAATAAAATCATTTCTAAAGCTTTTCTCTTAGGTAGTTAAAGTAACCTATTATAGTGAAAAGCAGTTCTGTATACATGCAAATTTTAGTAGTCTGAATCTTATTTTTAATGACTATGAGGGTTTTATTTTCTAAAGAGCTCTATGTAAAAATAGAGTGTTTTAAAAAATAATAATTGTGGTTTCAATTTTCTGAAGAGTTACAAGATTTAGGGCATCATACAACCACAGCAATCTGATTTTTATATCTTAATAGATATTCCACTGAGTTTTACAAGTTAACTGATATCAATCAGTAAAGCACCTGAAAATTCAGCAGCCTATAGTATCTGGTTGAATGACACAGAATGCATGTTAAATAGGAAAAAAGAAAATGCTTGATAATAGCCGAAAATATCTGATATAAGCTGGTGTGAGAATCGAAATAATAATGATAATAAATTTGGTTAAGAAGACACAGAAGAAAAACACACAAAATTCATTGGTTTTTATGATAAACAATAATAATTCACTGAGAAAACAAAGAGAGTTCTACTTTCAAAATAGATCAATTACAGTCTTAATTTAATGCAAAATTTAAAAGAGAAAATGTCTTCACTTTATAAGTGAAGAAAAGAGAAAATTAGAATAAAAAAGTAATAAGATTATTTGATGAAAATCAAAGAGAAAGAAAGTTAAGTTTAATTTATGTAATTCAAAAAATACTTTAAAAAAACACAGGTTTAAAAATGCAATACATTGTTTAAAAGTCTAAAACTTATATACAGTCAAAACTGGATTTATACTATTCCTCTTAACATTTTTTTTGTTTTTGTGTGTGTATGTAATATTTTGTTTTAGTGTAGTCCAATGCCAACAGATATGTTATAGAAGAAATTAAACCAAAAAATAAAGAACTATTTCTGTTACATTTCATGATTATGCCCTTAAAAATGGATAATCCAGTTCCCATACAGTTATGTCTTTGTACTTTGTCATTTCTTTTTATTGGCTTATTTGTAGAGTTTCTGTCAATAAAAACATTTAAGAAACTGAAGAATTGAATCTATATTAATATCCATTAACAATAATTAAGTTTATTTCGATAGCTCTTCATTGCTTAATACAGAGAGAAAAACATTCAGGTAAGAAAAATCTTTCTATTATCTTTTTGTTCGATATACTCAACCCTTACAGGCTCATGAAAATAAAAGCATTCTCTTCTTTTTTTTCTTCTTTTTCTTCTTCTTCTTCTTCCTCTTCTTCTTCTTCTCCAAGCTCAAGGAGGTCATCAAGAGAAGCTGTCTTAAAGGCATAGATGACAAGATAGCTGTGATCTTGATTCAGGAAAGGATGCTTTCAGTAGTGAATGGAAATGTGGCATACAAGTCTATGAGAGTGCATTATACTTTAAGAGTATTATTTTGAAAAATATCTATAGTAAGTAGGACGATTACTTATCAGTACTATTCTTGTGAGAAAAAATATATATTTATATTGGTTTGGACATTAAAAATTTTGTTTCAAAACATTTATTTGCAGTTGACCATTTTTCTTGATTTGTAAGATTATGTACAAAAGCGGAAATTGGGGTGATTGAACTTGACTAAGTATTGTTAGTACTCTATTTGGAATATTTTTTGTGGATCCATTTAATAAACATCAAAATTTTCTTCCTATAAATTTGTTTTTTATAGAAAAAAAACAAATTGACAAGAAGAAAATTTTGATATTTATCAAACAAATAAAATAAATAATAATAAAATAAAAACTACATTATTTTGATTTTATTATTCTTTCATACATTAATTTAAAGTGTCTTATATTTTATCAAATATTTGTTATACTACCATTAGAACATTGATAATAAAAACATACTAGTTATTATTTATTTTAAAAATTAAAAAATATTTTATAGAAAAGGAAAAATAAAATTCATAAATTTAATTCTTTTTGTAATAAATTTGACTCCTAGTGAAAGAAATAGTTTACTCATTTAAAACATGTTTGTAAAATTATAAGTCAAATTGCTACAAACTATAAGTATTATCAAACAGATAACGAATAGTCTATATTTATAATAAATAGGTAATGGCACAGGCAAAGCTTTATTTAATTTAATTTTCTCTGTAAATAAACTAATATTCTTTTTACCATAAATAAGTTTAACACTGTTTATGTTCTTTTATTAAGTCAGAGAGTTAACTGCTGGCTATCATGCACATGAAAAAACCATGTTCAAAGAGTCCCCAACAAGTCTAGAAAACCTAAGGCAAGTCTTTTAACTTCCTCTGCTTCAGTAATCAAAAGAATGTATGGACAACTTATGCATTTGAAGAAGATCTAATAATACTTTAACCTGAAGGAAAAGTGAAATAAACTGCTATTACAACATGAATGATGAGTAAAAACAAATTTGATGCAGACCAAAAAGTTAGAGCAAACATAGCAAAGTTAGAGAAATCATAATATTTGCATTTTACTCTTTTGTTTAAAAGAGGCTTGGTAGCTGTAACAAATGATTATTTAGTTTAATCCACGGTGGGCATTACATTAATTTGAACATATAATAATTCATTTTTAAAACATAAATTCCATACTGTTTTGTGAGAGATCAAGGAAAGCAATTGTTTTTAACAAAAGATTATTCAAAATAATACAAATTTTGAACTATTTGGTTTGATAATTTATTTGTTAGTAAGAATAACTTTCAAAATGAATGGCTTTCAAGATAAACTTAGCAATTTATGATAAAACTTCTCAGTAGTTTTTGATATAATTTGATTTGGGGTAATCAAATATTTAAAATTTTCAAAACTCACTTGGCTCAAGACTTATGTAACAGCAACATTTTTAGGTATTTTATACTTAGAAGTTATTGGTAAATTTATCAGTAAGCCTTTGATTGTTGATTAGAAGTGACTTTATAATCAAGAGTCTTCTTATTAAGAACTGATTCTAGAAAAATGCATAATCAATATTTTTAGTCACCAATATTTTATTTGTAGGAAATAAAAGCTAAAGATTAGGATTCAAATCTTACAATTGTAACAGAGCAACTAAACATACATAAATGGTGGCAGGAAACAAATATTCATGAGTGTCAACATTTTTTATTCATTAAATTTCTGATAAATAAAAATGAAATATATTTTGATTATAGAACAGTGGAAAGACAGTAAAAGTTACAAAAGATGTCAGAGAACATTCAATTTTCATATTCTAGCATAGCTTTATTTTTTCATGGATGCAATAAAAAAGAATTGTTGAAAAGAAAAAAAGACATGGTAGACTAGACAAGATTTCCCTGAGGAAAATGAAACAAAGAATTGAAAATAAAACAATGACCACAACAAAGGAATTGCAAGAAAATGTATTATCTTCTTCTATAAGAGTTACACTGTTAACAAGCAGCAACAAACTTTATAAGAATGAAATAAAGTTGGTTCCTCCGAGAAAAACTCCACAGATTCATTTTTGTTAAAAATAACTATAGACAAATCTAATAAAATGGAAGATTTTCCAATTTCAGCAAAATGTTAGGGCCTTAGATGAGCAAATGGATTATATCTAGCCAAAGCTTTCTACCTTTGGCTAGATATAACCTAACTATAAAATAAAGTTATACATTTCCCTGTGCAATCAGAATTTTGAACTGCTTGAATAGTTTGAACTCAGCAAGCCAAAGTAAAAATACTATTCAGTGGACATTTCTGTTTGTAACGAGTTAATGGATCCCATTCATTCAATGCAACTACAGCAATAACATTTCAAAACTGAATGAAATTCTAGAATAAGTTGACTCCAAATCAAAATAAAGATATTTTTTAACTTGAAATTTTCATCTGAAATCACTTTTGTGATATTTGATTTTTAAATAAAATGGGAATTGAAATTGCTGTGAAACTTTGAATACACTGTATAGACATCTATCAAAATAGTTTCATTAAAGCAACATTTGTGGAATTGACAATCCTTGTTGGGTAATAGTTTTTATTTATTATTATTCTTTAAGAAATTTTTTGAAATGATAAAAAGCCTTACTTATTGAAAATATTTCTTCAAAATCTAAAAACATAAACATAATTTTTTCAAATATTTACTTGAATAATAAAAAAAATTATGCCTAAAATAATGTCTCTTTTGTTTTCAATGAAAACAATAATACTTAAAACTTACAATAATGTCTCTCTTGTTTTCAATTAAAACAATAATACTTAAAACTTACAATAATGTCTCTCTTGTTTTCAATGAAAACAATAATACTTAAAACTTACAAAAATGTCTCTCTTGTTTTCAATGAAAACAATAATACTTAAAACTTACAATAATGTCTCTCTTGTTTTCAATGAAAACAATAATACTTAAAACTTACAATAAAGCCAATAAACAAGTTTTGTACAAATAAACATGATTCTGTTGGATTATTCATTAAGAGAAAGAAGTTGGTTCAGGCAAAAATAGCAACAAAATGATACTGATAGATCAACATAATAGAATCTGTCACCTGTACATTAGAAGATGAAAACACTTTAATTTTTAAGCTCATAAAATGATTCACTATTTAATAAAACCTGTCCATCACTAAGGAAATTAATTTTGTAGAAACTATTCTTTTTTTTCTTTTAAATATATTGAAAACATCATGAAGAATGATGGTCTTTAAATGTCAAGAATAAATCTATCCTGGTTGTTTTTACTTGATAGAAACTTGCAATAAGAGTCTATCAAAAGAGATTGTTTAACGAGACTTCATTTGATTGGATGTAATTAACAAGAACATTTGATTGAATACAATTCTAAAATTGAGATATTTTATTACTTTAGATGTGGTTGCTATGGTAATATTAGATTTTCTTTGATGGCTATATACTGAGATTCCCAGAATGTTCTCTGAAATGGTAGCAACAAGAAAATATCTTTACTTGATCAGAAAAAAAAATTGAAGACTATTTTTTGAGGGGGTTACTACTTTTTATGTAGTTTCTTTTTTCTATCTATCCACTTACCTATTTATCCTTTTTGCTCTTGAATTTTATAATTAAATTCAGTATCAGAAGGTTTTTTTAAATATAGATTGTTAAAAAATTTCTATTAATTATTGTGACTGCAAAAAAGTTTGTTTATTTTGAGAAAAATAATATGTTTTGTAGATTTATTATTTATTTAAGACAAATTTCTAACACAACTCATTGGCTGCAGGAGTGAACTGAGCCATCAATCCAATTGGACCTGATCCTAGGGCCCACCACCACAAGGGTTATAACATATATAAGAAGACCTAAAGGGTCATCTTCATGTATATGAAAGTTCTTTTAGGGCACCTGTGAAAATAGTGGTCACTGGTTAAACCAGTTTATGATTGTAAGGATGTTTTTCCAGACCCTCTTGGTCACAAAGTTAACTTGATCAGTTATGGTGATTTGGACTACTAATTATAACCCAAAAAGGGTGTATATATCAGAATATTGGGTCACTGTGTATAGCATTCATCCACACCTTCCTGTCCCTGGCAGCCTCTTCCCACAAGGAGTGGTAAATGTCAGTTGCTGCAAGAGTGCGCTTCAGCTGGTCTTTGTAGTGTATTTTTGGTTCTCCTCATGGTCTGGTTCCATTTGCCAATTCTCCGTAAATCATTCTCTTGGGAAGTCTTGAATTTTGCTTTCTGTTGATGTGGCCTGTCCAGCGGTAGCAGATAATTGTGACCTCAAAAATTGTCATTTTGGCTCATTCTTGTACCTCAGAGTTGGAGTTTAAAAAAAAAGTAGTAATAGTAAGATAATTTCTTTTCCTACATGCATAAGGTTTTTAGCTAGATTGCTAATACCTTTTTAATTCCCTTCTTCTAACCAGATTCTTCACTTTCTTCCTTTTTACCCTTCTAATTGCTTGTATCTAGTTTCTAGTTTAGGGACCATTAGCAATACCACATAATTATAAGATGTTTAGGACTTTTTCCTTGACTGTAACAAAACTTCTGTTGGTTAATCTGTGGTTGTAGTTTTTCACGGAACATCAACTTTTACCTCTGCTGATTAAGATAATTAAGAGATTAACTCTATTCTGGACAGATGAGTGTTTGGCTCGTTCTTCAGTTCTTCTCTGTACAGACGGTAATTTAGAAACTTGAATATTTTATACAGTCTGTGGTTCTTTTGCTTTGTGTTTTTCTTCTGCTGACTTGGTTGGCTTCTCAACCAAGTGTCCCCTGCCTGCCAGAAATGCACCCCCATAAGTAGTGGTAAGTAGGTGGCTGAGGTGGTTGGATCCCTGACTGTCCTGTCCAGTCAATTACTTACACATAACCTGGTAATTGATCATTTAATATTCCTAATGTTTCTAAAAGTCTTCCAGGCTGTTTAGCCACACCCTCTAATTAATATTCATAATTTTCTAAAAGTTTGTTCCAAAGATTTCAGCCAGCATTTCTCATTCCCAAACAAGGTCATCAGTTCAGTTCAATTTCATTCAAACAAGCCAATTTTGAACATAATTTTAACTCTTTTCTTTTAACTTGTTAGTCTCAAACCATAATTTTGGTCACTTGGAGTTACCTGAGATTCAATACCCATAATTTATGGTTATCTATCGCACCTAGTGACTGGTAGGGACAGCTGTACAGCTCGTTATGTCACAAGGCAGCCTATCTAATTCTGGCCTCCTTGCGTATGTTTCTCATGGTGGACTGTGTGGACTACTACTGCCGAGCAAGATACAAATACGGGCAAATCCGAGACAGTGCAAAAATGAAAATTTGAAGAATACAAAGTATCTTCGTTAGTAACAAACTAAATTTTTAAAGAAAGAAAGAAAAAGAAAGAAAAAGCTAGTTTTGTTTCTGAATGCATCTACCATGAATTGAATTAATGAAACTTAAGGGCAACAAAATTGAAGAGACTCAGAAATTTGATGAATGTTTGCAAACCTATAAGCAACATTGACACCATCTTTATAGATCAAAAGCATGTTATTTCCACTTTACTTTTACATAAAAGCAAGAAATTAAGGAAATCATAGTCTAAAAGACATAGGAAAGACATAGATAAGTAAGTCAACTGCAGGTCTCAGAATCAATATCATAAAATATCAAGTGAAAATATCCATCAACATAAAAAGTCTATGAAATAAAACATTTATCAACATACACATTAAGATCATAAAAACATGAATATACTTGCAAGCAAATACTTTTAAATATAGATTCCAGAAGATAATCCACTCTATAAAAAATGAATTCTCCAAATTTTAACCAAGATCATTCAACCAAATTTTTATAAAACATGAAAATGATCTGTTATGGTTTCATTTATTTTTGGTGAAAATATTTGAACTCTTTATAGTTTGACAAAAAATTTAAAATATATTACATTTTAACCTGCTTTATTAAATTTACCAACATCAATATCACGATTGGTAATTGTAATAACAAACAAAAATCTAGCAAACATAATGAACAGATGATTAACAATATATCATAAATTCAAGAAAATTCTTTAGCTTGCCATGAAATACACTTTGAAATACCACAACTTCAGAAAAGTTAAAATATCCATTCACTAAAAGATCAAGACTGGACTAACAAATATCTGATGAAGCATCTTTTATCTCCTATGGAAAGGGCATGGGTAAAAGTTACAAAATATTTTGATAACGTTTTAAGAGAATGATACTTCTACTATGTCAGATGATATTCAAAACACAATTATACAGGATGTATATTACTTTCAACCATTTATGAAACCATGTCAAAGCACAAGTAAATATACCCAAGGTGTCAGGATTGTATTTTACCATTAACAAAAATGATAAAATAATCAGTTGCTCATGGAAGAGATTAATCCATTGCTTTGTGGTAGATATTCAAGGAACATACTTAGAATCAGTGTTTATTCTTTAAAGTATCATAAAAAAAGAATTGGTTTTAAAGCTTCAAGAAAATACTATTGAATCTATGAATAAAGTGCTCTTTTTCTTAATTGTCAAATGCTGATTTTAAACTAAGTAAAAAGATATGTAATATACAACATTGATAGAATTATTCCCAGCCTCTATCATTATGAATAACTACATATTGATACTATCAATAAAACATTGTGATATAATATTGAAAACATAAAAAAGATTTGAATCACCTTATACACTATCACACATCCTTGATCATACTTGACCTTGCTTCAGGTGCAATGGAATGTATAAAATAAATTTCCACTGGCCCTGATCTCCATGTGACACTCCTTTGTAAAAATTTAAGACAGATGGCTAGGTTTATTTCCTGTTGCCTTGGGCACCCCAAAAGAGAATACAAAATCAGAAGAGACTGGCATTTTTTGCAAAGTCAGTGTGGTAGACAAATCTGTCCCAATAATAATTAAATCTGGACTTGTGCCAAAATCTTGGTTCAGAGTTCCACCAAGTAAATAAACTAGTACATATTGTAACATGCTTTTCACAGTAATAGTACATGATATATATATATGTTTAAAAAGAAGAAGACATATTTGAATATTTTTAAATACCTGTATATATATTTCGATTATTAAGGCATTATCAACAGGATGATTAATTAATAAAGCAACATTTTTGAAAATGAAAAAATGAAAAAATGAAATGTTTATATTTTGAAAATAAAGTTGTCAAGGAA
>JAUZSX010005571.1:0-22240 GCA_034780655.1 Idiosepius hallami
TGTGTGTGTGTGTGTGTGTGTGTGTGTGTGTGCGTGCGCGTGTTTGTGTGTGCGTGCGTGTAAGAGAGAGAGAGAGTATGTTTGGAAATGAATTTATGTGTCTCAGTGTATATTCGTGTCTGTGTGTGTGTTATCTACCTTTCTGGAAACTCAAAACCTATAACGAATGCCCGCTAGCAATAAAGAAATTGTGCCCCAAGGAAAATAATGTAGAAAATGTAAAGATACACCTCGGGCTAAACACTATGGATAAATGTATCATTCTGGATGTTCTCTGATAACTGGTACGTAATTTTTTAAGCCTATGGGGAATCTCTCTAAAATTAATCATTAAAAATCATATTGCACCCAGTAAACTTTGTCAGATTCGTGTAAGTAACATGAATCTTTCTACCAATTGAATTATGTTTTATTTTCCAATGACAAATTACAAGATGTATCTATAATAACAACGAAATATTCGAACGTTGGATTAAAATAAATATTTAAGTTACATAAATATTATTTTGGGTAATACTGAATTTTAACACCCAGGGGTGCCATATTTAGCGATAGTTAGTTCAGACTGCATATGAACACCCATGTGTGCCATATTTAGTGATGGTTAGTTTAGACTGCATATGAACACCTATGGGTGCCATATTTAGGGATCGTTAGTTCAAATTGCAGATTAACACCCATGTGTGCGAAAATACACTAATATCTTCTTTTATTCGTATGTTAAAATAGGAAAATGCTATTTGTAAAATAGAAAATCGTTTGATAACGATTCTTTTGCATATTTTTTCTGGTTATACACATATTTGAAACATACAAATCCATAAACATAGATTTTTGTTGGTGTGAAATATAAGGCAGTAATGTCTTTATCTATTTTCAAAATGCATTTTGGACGAAATATGTGTTTTATTTAAATTGATTTTAATGGGCAAGTATGTTCAAAGGTAATGAAAAGTATGTAAAAATGAGTATTTTTTAATATAAAAATCCTCATCTGAATCTTTAGACAGTCCAAATTTTTCATTAAATTTATGATGTTTATATAGCCATAATTTGATTTCCAATACAGATATATTAAATCAGTATAATTTTTCTGTGTCTTACCAATAACAACCGACAGATTCTTGTACATGTATGATATGTACATAAACTAAAGTCGAAATAGATACAGAGTTAATCGAATTTTGATTAAGTAGTGCGAGTGTGCACCGAATAACTCGAAGTCGGTATTATAGTAGAAGCTAAGGACTACCGGTATTATTGTAATCTTTAAAGAAACAAGATCGCATAGGGAGAATAACGATAAGAAAATAATTACCAGAATCAGATTATTAGAAATATTCATAAATGCTTATATAAGCATTTTTAAACTAATCGCTTTTGTGAATGCATTATATAAAAATATATTTACTTGGTGCACAACAACCCAAATTTGGCACAACGTCATTTTTACGTACTCTTACTCTGGCTTTTTACATTTAATGTTACCCTTCACCTAGAAGAGCTGGTCTCTCGAGTTAACGAGCCCCATCTGCTCGAGGCAGTAAAAAGTAAATACAATGGCTTAGACTGGGATTTGAACTCGCATACTACGATTCCAGGACCCGAGCTTTTACTAATACTACACCGTTGCTGACAATATATAAATATAAAAATGTATGTTTGAATAAAATAAAGGAAAATAATAAGGAAAGAGATTGTTAGACTGGGAGATGGATGGATGGATGAATGAATTTAAGTACTAATGTATAATTTTTACGCCTTACAATTTAGGGAGAGCACTCTGGTGATTAAAATCTTATATATATTCAAAATGCTAAAACCGCTTTATTTAGGGTCGACAAAATAAAAGCGAAATATCTTGGTGTTAGCTTAGTTGAATTTCAGTTTCTTCAGCATGCACATTAAATGACCATAGTGGCAAGAGTACAGATTTGCGTGTCTGGTTAATATTCGTGCATCCAAGAAAAAAAGAGAACTACACTGATAAATACTAAGAATTAAAAATAGTCTGTGATTAGCATTTAAATTAAATACTTATGAATTTAATATAAGCAAAAGAATATTTACATCCAATAGGTAAAGTGTAACTTTTCCATTTTTGTATTCGATAAAGCGGTCTATTACTGTTTGAACTAAATCTTAATCAATTGTGCTTTATATTAAACATTTAGCATCCCTCCTTAACTCTTTAAACCTTAAAGAACTGATATATCGGCCCCTGACGAAATACACACAACGATATGTCAACCTCAACCTTTGGATCCTGAATTAGTGATATTACAAAGTAATCATTCAGAGCCGTTCTATTAAAAAAAACATTTTAGGGTCGAAATGTTAGTGTGTCTTTTTTGCCTTAGTTTACGAAGGCTGATATATCGGCCCTTTAGGGTCGAAAGGGTTAATTTCATCTTGATAAAAATGTGTGTGTGTATGTGTGTGTGTGTGTGTGTGTGTGTGTGTGTGTGTGTATATGTGTGTGAGTCTTTTGGTTTTTTAAAGGCATATCAACCGCTTTAGATCATTATAATGCCGAGAATATTTGTTTGGAATAAAATTAATTTTGTACATAAGTTTTTATTATTAACACAATTTTCACTATGTAATTTCTTGTTGGAGGCAATTCAGGGATTTTAATTTTTACTGAGGATATTAGACTATATCTGAACGTTCAATGAACTACGGGGATTCGAATTCAGGAGTTTCGATTCTGAAGTCCAACTCCGTATACAAAAACTCCATGATATCTAAGAACGAAAGAGAACTCCCTATCGTTTTAGAGTCAGCTTTTTGTATTACCATGCATGTGTTATAAGGATATTAAATGCTTTATGTTTAAACGAATAAACAATTTTTTTATGGGGGCTATCTCTCCCCTTCGATTATCGAACCTTGGACTCATCCAATGGGCATATAAACAGTCACGTGGCTAAGACGGAGAAGGCAGCGAGTGGCTCACCGGATATCGGTCGATTACTCTAGTACTAACTACTTTCTGTATTACTAACACACTATGCTATAAATCTACCTATCACCTTGTCGTTTGTTCCATCATTGATTGCAAACCACCCGGCAATCACAACACAATTCTAAAATCTTTATTTAGCCATTAATTATGAAGCTACTTAATAAGAAAAATGTATGTATATAACTATTATTCGAAAATAACACATAAAATATATGATTGTGCAATAATAAATGCACATTTATAAAGGAAGACGGAACGTTTTTTCTTTTTTTCTTTTTTACTTAGAATGGAAGTATTTTATATGTATCTTTTTTCTCTCATTATCTAAGAAGTGCAAATTCGATAAAATACATTGTTTCGTTTTGTTAAGTACAAAGAATTTAGTGATATCAACCCTATGAAATATTTTCATTGAAAGTAGAAACGAACTCAAGTGAAAAGAATGAATAATAGCCGAGCTTCAAACGAAGACCAAGCACTAAAACACAAAGTTATCTTTTATGCAGAAAAGTTATAAATAAAACCGACTGTGAAAGTATTCTATTCACAAAGCAAAGAAACCAATAATGGGCACATTGATTGTACAGACATCTTTCATTATAGAAAAAATTTCTTTTTTTTTATTTTGTATATCGATAGTATATACGGAATTATCATGATATATATATTATTTTCTTTTCTCATAAATTGTGATCGAGGATAAACGCTCCACTTGTATTAAGGTTTTTTACTTCGGAAAAAGACTATTAATTTCTGGTATTTAGAATTAAAAAGAACGGAAAAATCCCCGTAAAACCTGTTGATAAGAAAATTAGACTCTTAATAGATGATAAAGTGCTTAAATTGTAAAATCAGTAATATTCTGAAGTTCTGGTGGTTATAAAGCTTTCCTGATAACATATATTACGTACGAATAGTTTTATTTTAATGTTCCGATTTGCTAACCCAGCAAGTATCAATCAACACATTTACTTCTTTGTGGTTTATGCTTTGGCAGAATCTAATTTGAGAATCATGTACTAGGATAAAAACTAATTTGTACGATTGGCTGTAACTTTCAGACAATTAAATACGTAATCTTTTATATTAACACTCTATGAAGCGTATTTGTAATAATCAGATATTTACTTTCATCTGTATTTTAAGTGTTAGAAAATTCTACTTGATTTGCTATTAAACATTATTTTTGTAGAAAAACGAACACGATAAAAGTATATATAATTCAATCATTAACACACACCTATATATATATATATATATATATATATATATATATATATATGTTAATTCATTTTGTAGAAAATGAGGGCTACATATTCTAAAAGCACGTAAGAAAAAAACGATTAATATACCTGATTTAATTTTATTGTTATGGTGAGAGTAAAAATGAATAAAATCATTTTTATTTGTAGATTTTCGATAAATATTAAATTCTAAATTGTTATTATTTCTATGTAATTTTATATCAAGGAATGGTAATGAATTATCAATTTCATCTTCATAAGTAAAATTTCGACGATGTATGGTTGTTAACAATATGGTTCTGTGAACTCAATATGAAGAAAAAATTATAAAGATGGCCTGACGAAGGTGTATGTGAAACGCGTAGGAATTATCAAAATTCTTGTTTTTTGTTTTTACAAAACATTTTTTATCATATATATATATGTTTGAGAATGGGGTCATATCCCTGAAATATAACAAATAAAAAAAAATATAATGACAAAACGTGCATCATTTAAGCCTTTAAAATTTTTTTATTTAATAATATATATATGACTTAGTAGAATTCAAACATTAATGCATGGTGTCTCAAAAAATGTACTCACACTTCGAATGTATTTTTTCTTTAATCTGTCATTCTTTTTGAATTTCTAATTCTGAACACTATACTTTAGTTTTCAGTGTGAGTACATTTATTTGAAACACCCTGTAGATATTTAGTTATAGTAAAATAATATATTTATCTTCTTGGATAGATTGTCCAAATTTTTTTGGTCTTTCGATTTCAATAAAGATCCTTCACAATTTCTTGATAAGAGTCTTCATATCTGATCAAAATTGGACAGAATTTTTGCTCAAGGGTCCTTTTCTCATTCCTTAGGCATTTTGAATTAAATATCAAGATTGAAAAATAGTTCAAAATATAAGGTATTTTATTATACATCAAGTGATCATAGAAGTTATTTTAAAAATATAGTATAAATAATTGTAATAGAGTTTTACAGTATTATAGAATATTGAATAATGTTAATTAATATTCTCATTACTAAGGTTATTTTTAATTCTACTCTTATTGTCATTAACCTCATCATAATGTTTCAGTATATTAAGCCATCAAAATTCCTCAGGTACTAAGTTGAACTAAGAAAGCTTCATGTCAAATACTGGAGACTTCACAGAAGTGCAATCTTAAATTTGTATAATCTAAGATAGACTGTCCACATGTAGTAAGCATTATTAGGTATTCTGTGAATAAGTTAAGTTTTCTTCTGCTATTTCCACTAGCAGTCAGGATTGAACTGGTTATTTTTAGATGAATGTCACGTATAACTTATATAAACTAGCTATTAGTATAATTACACCATATCACCTATGTAGATTGAATTAATGGTAAAGTTTGTGATTCCAAGAAAACATGCTTTACAAAGTTAAACCAGGGAACTCTGTAGTTAGAAGCACTTGAAATATTAATTTTATTGATAAAGAATGCAAGCCAAAATGAAAAAAACTTGCAGAAGATGATTTGAAAAATTTAGAAATTGAAATTATAGCCTTAATTATGAAAACCAAACAGGAGGTGAGGATCTCCTTTTGGGATCAGTTGTAGAGAATAATGAAATATCAATTGAATTAGTGTTAAAAATTAATTCAATTGTCATCTTCTATAACTTGCAAAGGTTCCTAAACTTGAAAAATGGATGCAACATGAATTGTTTGAAGTCAATTCATTTTTAATTAATGTTTTTTTTTTCAAGAAAATAAGAAATGAATAGAAAGTAGGTAAATATAAAAAGTAATAACCTAGAAAGTAAAGAAATAAGGGAAAGCCTTACAACTGCCAATTTTGATTATTACTATAATTAATAATATGAATCTCTAATTTCAATAGAAATTCATATGTTAAACATATACCTATGGTCTTCATGAAGAACTTGGCATTTTCAGGGGGAAGTCTATTTTATACTTAAAAGTTTGTTGATGTATCAAAATACACACAAAATACACACAAAATATTTCATGATGATTTCTGAACTGGTTAATTCAAAACTAGGATAAAATTTCCAATTTAGAGAAATTTAAATCTTGCAATGCAAGTTAAAGAGTAAAAATGCTTGTTATGGATTTAAAAATGAATTGTAAAGGCAAGATAAAGAGAAATATTATCTAATCAAAAATAAAAATGTAATTAAATATAATATGTAAAATAATGATTTTTCTTTTTTTTTTTTGAGAACAGTTATTGTAATTATAAATTAGATTCTTCCCATAAATGTTTATGGTTTCATATAAATATTTTCTAGTTATAAACATTAGAAGTAATTAAACAAAACAAAACAAAACCAATTAGTTGAACAAAAGAAAATGACTTTGTAAAACTCAAGTTGATGAATAGGAGAATTTCAACAATAAAATTCTATGGGTTAAAAGAAGACCACAAAGAATTGTAAATATATTCTGGTATTGTTAAGAATTTATTAAACTGATATAAAGAATGTATAGATGATTTGAGGAGGTCAACTTGGCCTAGTGGGTAGCCAATCAAACTTTGGAATTATAATACGCAAGTTCGAATCCCTGTCATTCCATTAGCGTTCATAATTGAACTAATGTCCTTGGGAAAGGCATAAATCTTCACAATCCCTCCAGTTATGGTGTCATGATTGGACTAATACTCTTAGGAAAGGTATGAATCTCCACAATCCCTTCAGCTATGATGTCATAATTGGATTAATACTCTTGGAAAAGGTATTAATCTTCAGAAGTTGACGAGCTATGGGTTGAATAGTGCATACTGTGTTAATAAAAAAACTGTGTGACGACAAAAAGAATGTTTATAAAAAAAATGTTGGTTGTTGGCATTAAATGACACAAAAGGTTGATTTAAAATAAAACTAACCAAACAACAAACCATTGACGATTCCAGTCTTATGTATCAAAATATCTATTATAATAAACTAGTCTTAATATTTGTTGGTTTTGCATACCAATTGTCAATCATTTATGCTGAAACAAACATTTTCGATGAATATATTTCATAATCAAAATAGTTTGAAGAACAGTAGCTATATTACTAAACCATAGCTGAAAGGAATAAAGTAATTACAAGGGTCGTTCCAAAAACAATGCCTTCTTTTTCTTTTTTTGATAAGAGAGTTATGATAACTGAACTTATGCAATCATGATCTGAAAGTTTCATCTCCATTGCAAATATTGACAGTGTGAGACTCTAAAAAAGAAACCACAGTCATGGATGTATATCAGAAACAAAGATGAGTCATTTAATTCCTTAATGAAGAAATAAAAAATTAAACCGATTAACAGACACAGCACCAGTTGAATGTTTGCAAAATTGATGCAGTTAATGTCAGCACATTTAGGAGATGCTTTCTTTGATTTCAGAATGGTGGCAGAGATGTGAATGACAACTCATGCTTCACACACAAAAATGGACTGCCTTGTTTATTGCTGGCAAGAAAATGCATCAAGAATGGTGATTATGAAGAAAATTAAATTTTGGAACACAAAAGGTTACTCGTTTTAATGATTCCGCTCTTGTCATCATGGCTCTTCAATTTAAAAAAAAAAAACGACTTAATAGGTGATATTACTTTTGGAACAATCCTTGTATAAATTAGAATGGCCGGGTGTCTAAGGGAAATTCACAGTTTATCTCATTGCATTATGTAGAAAAAAAAATAACCAAAAAAATCCTATTGTACTTACAACCCATGATTGAACCTTTTTTTTTATTTTACATTTTAAAATTTATCAGATAAGAAATGTCATTTAGAATCTTTGAACGTCTGTTTTCTTCTTGATTATAATATTCACAACATTTTAGACAATGTAACCTTTGACCTTTTGCAGGTTTTACTAGTCAGACTTGAATTCTGGAGATTTTTGAAGAACCGAGATACAATTTCATAATGAATGCTTTACTTTATCAATTTACGACTGATGGAATAAAGACTTGAGTGGATAAAGAGTTTGGTTGAAAATTCTGTATAGCTTCAGGAGTTTGACATTAAAAGTTACAGAGTTCGACAAATAACACTTGAGAAGGGTTGAAATTTACACTGACCAAAACGTAGTGAATATATCAATGTAGTCCAAATAATCTAAATAACATTAATATTTTATTTAATAATAAAAATAAAAAATAACACAAAACCCAACAAATTATTTTTAAAATTTTGATAAGAAAAAGAAAATATTGGAAGGTGTCCAAAATACTTATTAATTTTTTGTAAAATGTGTAATAAATGATGGCCTAGTTAATCAAATTTCAGTTATCGTGCATTAGTACAAAGAGATCAATATTTGTTGCCAGGAGCTATGATTATATGTTATTGGAAAAAATATAGATAAGTTTCTTTAGCATGATATCCAATATCATGTGAGAAAGCAAGTAGAGATATGAATAGCCCATTTGCATATATGGATTTGCCAGCTAGATCAATTGGTTGATTCCCTGTGTTCTTTTTAAAGGTCGTATGTGTCTTGAGCGAATTGACCAGCAAATACACTTCAATGGGGCAATAACCAATTCAAGAACTGGCGGAACTTGCCACTATGGCAGAACTGGCGGAACTTGCCACTATGATTATTAGGAAAGACTATGCTATACATTTGTAAATTTTACTAGTCTGAATCATTTTTTATACAACTATTACATTTACTGTATGCATCTATGTTATTTATTTATTTATTCTTAATTCAAAAACAGTTCTTTATATCTTCCCTATATTTTTAAAAAAAATTTAAGTAAAAATCTCCACTCCTATATTGTTAAAATGATTTATATGGTCAAGTTCTTTTTAAAGAAAAAATAATTTTATTTTTGATTTTAAATATTAAGAATAACAGTATTAGAGTTTGGGAGAAGAATTTTGAGCTTAGATTAGAATTTTATGAGAAGTCAGCCATACCTTTTGTCTTTGAAATTGGTGTAATCTTATTGAAATTATCAACAAGAGCATTTCCCAATGTTTTAGGTTGACAATCATCTATGTCATCAGCCATGGCAGATTGAGTTATATATGGTTGCATAACAAGTCGGTACAAAACCTAAACATCAATTGATAAACCTGAAAGTGAAATTAGCTGAATTACTATGAATAGAAATTAATCTATCTTAAACTAGACAAACCCAGGAATCAATTATTCCAAGACAGTTTTGAAATGATGAACAGATTTTTATCATAATTTATAACCAGGGCTGTGATAATATGCTTTGTTAAAGGTTATTCTTGTCACAGACTTTACTATTTTGCAATTTGATTTTACCATTTTGTTTTATTCTTTACTTATAAGTAGGGCTGTGACAACATATTTTTATTAAAAATATTTTTGTCAGAGCTTTAATAATTAGGGATGTGACAAGCATATTCTTTAATAAAAGAGCGCTGTCAGAGCCCTACTTTTTATTTTATGTTAAAATAAGTGTTTGGTTTCCTAAAACCCAAGATTTAAAAAAAATATCTGAACAAATAAAAACAGAAAATTGTTTTTCAGCTGCATTACAGATTTATTTCCTTAAATGAAACAAGTATATAAAAACCCTTAAAGATAAATAAAAAAAAAGATCTGATCCAGACATAAAATTGATTGCATGAAATTAGTTCATCTACTTTTCAGACTGTTGTCCTTATCCTTATAATTTTTACATTCATAACATTTTGGTCGATGATCCCTTTTGGCCTTAATCAGGCAATCAAACTAGAGTAACAAGTCGTAATCGACTCACAGAATCTTTAATTTAACCCTTCTTTCTAGTTTATTAAGTTTTAAATTTTGTGAAGACCCTTGGTTATGATAAGAAGGTTCCTAAGTTCAATCAAGAAGGTACAAGGATTTATTGGCTGAAATTTTGCGCAGGTAACAATGATAAAGATGAATATGGCACTCTGAAGAAAATAGATATAAAAATTATCAGACCAAGGGAGGAGGAGTGGTAAAAGCTTGAACTCTGAAATCATATTACACAATTTCAAATCCCGGTCAAAATGATTATATTAATCTTTAGCCGTCTCAGGCAGAGAGCATTTCATCTAGGTGAAAGGCAACACTGATTACAAAGGCCCAGGGAGAAAGTGAGCAAGTAAAACTGGCCTTGTGCCTAACTTGGGTTGGTGCTCTACAAAGTAAATATACCCTTAAGAATTCTGAAAGACCATTTAGATGAAATTAATCCACAAAGAGCTGAATTTAAATATGATGGACTGCTAGTAGTTATGTTAATTATTTTTGCTGTTGGCTTTTCAATGGAATACCTAATGCCTAAAATAATTACATTTTTGAAAAAAGAAATGTTATTGTCACCAGATTATTAGCACAACAGTATTTCTTCTATATATCTAATGGTACATTATACCACTTTAAAGGGGTGTAGGTGAGCTCTTTGTAAAGCAGTTTGGTAAGGAAATAATTGAAAGGAAGAGACAACTAACAGAGGAGCAATAGAAACAAATATGCATGAAAAACTGGGAATTTTAATTAGTGAAGTGAAAACAAAAACATTACTGAATAGCAAATTCAAAATAATAAAGACAGAAAAAAATTGCTTGAAACTGCTAAGAAAACTTCAATGGACCATAAGTAGAAAGAAAGAAAAAATAATAATAGTGATTAATAAAGAAATGTAAAACAAAAAAAAGTATAAAATATTGAATATTTTACAGAATAAAAAAAATGCAGGAATATAAGAAAAATTTATGATAGGAATTAACAGAGTTCAGTACAGCAAATATTTAGAAGCTGCATACTTTTGAAATTTTGTTTATGGCATATGGCATTTCAAATGCTAGGCTTCACATTTCTTGTGGTCCCAAGAGACATTGGAGTATTTCAAATATGTATTTCCCCTAACCTACCGTATCCTACTCTACCTATTTTATACATAGTTATCTAAATCCTAAATATATATATATATATATATATTTAGGATTTAGATAACTATGTATAAAATAGGTAGAGTAGGATACGGTAGGTTAGGGGAAATACATATTTGAAATACTCCAATGTCTCTTGGGACCACAAGAAATGTGAAGCCTAGCATTTGAAATGCCATATGCCATAAACAAAATTTCAAAAGTATGCAGCTTCTAAATATTTGCTGTACTGAACTCTGTTAATTCCTATCATAAATTTTTCTTATATTCCTGCATTTTTTTTATTCTGTAAAATATTCAATATTTTATACTTTTTTTTGTTTTACATTTCTTTATTAATCACTATTATTATTTTTTCTTTCTTTCTACTTATGGTCCATTGAAGTTTTCTTAGCAGTTTCAAGCAATTTTTTTCTGTCTTTATTATTTTGAATTTGCTATTCAGTAATGTTTTTGTTTTCACTTCACTAATTAAAATTCCCAGTTTTTCATGCATATTTGTTTCTATTGCTCCTCTGTTAGTTGTCTCTTCCTTTCAATTATTTCCTTACCAAACTGCTTTACAAAGAGCTCACCTACACCCCTTTAAAGTGGTATAATGTACCATTAGATATATAGAAGAAATACTGTTGTGCTAATAATCTGGTGACAATAACATTTCTTTTTTCAAAAATGTAATTATTTTAGGCATTAGGTATTCCATTGAAAAGCCAACAGCAAAAATAATTAACATAACTACTAGCAGTCCATCATATTTAAATTCAGCTCTTTGTGGATTAATTTCATCTAAATGGTCTTTCAGAATTCTTAAGGGTATATTTACTTTGTAGAGCACCAACCCAAGTTAGGCACAAGGCCAGTTTTACTTGCTCACTTTCTCCCTGGGCCTTTGTAATCAGTGTTGCCTTTCACCTAGATGAAATGCTCTCTGCCTGAGACGGCTAAAGATTAATATAATCATTTTGACCGGGATTTGAAATTGTGTAATATGATTTCAGAGTTCAAGCTTTTACCACTCCTCCTCCCTTGGTCTGATAATTTTTATATCTATTTTCTTCAGAGTGCCATATTCATCTTTATCATTGTTACCTGCGCAAAATTTCAGCCAATAAATCCTTGTACCTTCTTGATTGAACTTAGGAACCTTCTTATCATAACCAAGGGTCTTCACAAAATTTAAAACTTAATAAACTAGAAAGAAGGGTTAAATTAAAGATTCTGTGAGTCGATTACGACTTGTTACTCTAGTTTGATTGCCTGATTAAGGCCAAAAGGGATCATCGACCAAAATGTTATGAATGTAAAAATTATAAGGATAAGGACAACAGTCTGAAAAGTAGATGAACTAATTTCATGCAATCAATTTTATGTCTGGATCAGATCTTTTTTTTTATTTATCTTTAAGGGTTTTTATATACTTGTTTCATTTAAGGAAATAAATCTGTAATGCAGCTGAAAAACAATTTTCTGTTTTTATTTGTTCAGATATTTTTTTTAAATCTTGGGTTTTAGGAAACCAAACACTTATTTTAACATAAAATAAAAAGTAGGGCTCTGACAGCGCTCTTTTATTAAAGAATATGCTTGTCACATCCCTAATTATTAAAGCTCTGACAAAAATATTTTTAATAAAAATATGTTGTCACAGCCCTACTTATAAGTAAAGAATAAAACAAAATGGTAAAATCAAATTGCAAAATAGTAAAGTCTGTGACAAGAATAACCTTTAACAAAGCATATTATCACAGCCCTGGTTATAAATTATGATAAAAATCTGTTCATCATTTCAAAACTGTCTTGGAATAATTGATTCCTGGGTTTGTCTAGTTTAAGATAGATTAATTTCTATTCATAGTAATTCAGCTAATTTCACTTTCAGGTTTATCAATTGATGTTTAGGTTTTGTACCGACTTGTTATGCAACCATATATAACTCAATCTGCCATGGCTGATGACATAGATGATTGTCAACCTAAAACATTGGGAAATGCTCTTGTTGATAATTTCAATAAGATTACACCAATTTCAAAGACAAAAGGTATGGCTGACTTCTCATAAAATTCTAATCTAAGCTCAAAATTCTTCTCCCAAACTCTAATACTGTTATTCTTAATATTTAAAATCAAAAATAAAATTATTTTTTCTTTAAAAAGAACTTGACCATATAAATCATTTTAACAATATAGGAGTGGAGATTTTTACTTAAATTTTTTTTAAAAATATAGGGAAGATATAAAGAACTGTTTTTGAATTAAGAATAAATAAATAAATAACATAGATGCATACAGTAAATGTAATAGTTGTATAAAAAATGATTCAGACTAGTAAAATTTACAAATGTATAGCATAGTCTTTCCTAATAATCATAGTGGCAAGTTCCGCCAGTTCTGCCATAGTGGCAAGTTCCGCCAGTTCTTGAATTGGTTATTGCCCCATTGAAGTGTATTTGCTGGTCAATTCGCTCAAGACACATACGACCTTTAAAAAGAACACAGGGAATCAACCAATTGATCTAGCTGGCAAATCCATATATGCAAATGGGCTATTCATATCTCTACTTGCTTTCTCACATGATATTGGATATCATGCTAAAGAAACTTATCTATATTTTTTCCAATAACATATAATCATAGCTCCTGGCAACAAATATTGATCTCTTTGTACTAATGCACGATAACTGAAATTTGATTAACTAGGCCATCATTTATTACACATTTTACAAAAAATTAATAAGTATTTTGGACACCTTCCAATATTTTCTTTTTCTTATCAAAATTTTAAAAATAATTTGTTGGGTTTTGTGTTATTTTTTATTTTTATTATTAAATAAAATATTAATGTTATTTAGATTATTTGGACTACATTGATATATTCACTACGTTTTGGTCAGTGTAAATTTCAACCCTTCTCAAGTGTTATTTGTCGAACTCTGTAACTTTTAATGTCAAACTCCTGAAGCTATACAGAATTTTCAACCAAACTCTTTATCCACTCAAGTCTTTATTCCATCAGTCGTAAATTGATAAAGTAAAGCATTCATTATGAAATTGTATCTCGGTTCTTCAAAAATCTCCAGAATTCAAGTCTGACTAGTAAAACCTGCAAAAGGTCAAAGGTTACATTGTCTAAAATGTTGTGAATATTATAATCAAGAAGAAAACAGACGTTCAAAGATTCTAAATGACATTTCTTATCTGATAAATTTTAAAATGTAAAATAAAAAAAAAGGTTCAATCATGGGTTGTAAGTACAATAGGATTTTTTTGGTTATTTTTTTTTCTACATAATGCAATGAGATAAACTGTGAATTTCCCTTAGACACCCGGCCATTCTAATTTATACAAGGATTGTTCCAAAAGTAATATCACCTATTAAGTCGTTTTTTTTTTTTAAATTGAAGAGCCATGATGACAAGAGCGGAATCATTAAAACGAGTAACCTTTTGTGTTCCAAAATTTAATTTTCTTCATAATCACCATTCTTGATGCATTTTCTTGCCAGCAATAAACAAGGCAGTCCATTTTTGTGTGTGAAGCATGAGTTGTCATTCACATCTCTGCCACCATTCTGAAATCAAAGAAAGCATCTCCTAAATGTGCTGACATTAACTGCATCAATTTTGCAAACATTCAACTGGTGCTGTGTCTGTTAATCGGTTTAATTTTTTATTTCTTCATTAAGGAATTAAATGACTCATCTTTGTTTCTGATATACATCCATGACTGTGGTTTCTTTTTTAGAGTCTCACACTGTCAATATTTGCAATGGAGATGAAACTTTCAGATCATGATTGCATAAGTTCAGTTATCATAACTCTCTTATCAAAAAAAGAAAAAGAAGGCATTGTTTTTGGAACGACCCTTGTAATTACTTTATTCCTTTCAGCTATGGTTTAGTAATATAGCTACTGTTCTTCAAACTATTTTGATTATGAAATATATTCATCGAAAATGTTTGTTTCAGCATAAATGATTGACAATTGGTATGCAAAACCAACAAATATTAAGACTAGTTTATTATAATAGATATTTTGATACATAAGACTGGAATCGTCAATGGTTTGTTGTTTGGTTAGTTTTATTTTAAATCAACCTTTTGTGTCATTTAATGCCAACAACCAACATTTTTTTTATAAACATTCTTTTTGTCGTCACACAGTTTTTTTATTAACACAGTATGCACTATTCAACCCATAGCTCGTCAACTTCTGAAGATTAATACCTTTTCCAAGAGTATTAATCCAATTATGACATCATAGCTGAAGGGATTGTGGAGATTCATACCTTTCCTAAGAGTATTAGTCCAATCATGACACCATAACTGGAGGGATTGTGAAGATTTATGCCTTTCCCAAGGACATTAGTTCAATTATGAACGCTAATGGAATGACAGGGATTCGAACTTGCGTATTATAATTCCAAAGTTTGATTGGCTACCCACTAGGCCAAGTTGACCTCCTCAAATCATCTATACATTCTTTATATCAGTTTAATAAATTCTTAACAATACCAGAATATATTTACAATTCTTTGTGGTCTTCTTTTAACCCATAGAATTTTATTGTTGAAATTCTCCTATTCATCAACTTGAGTTTTACAAAGTCATTTTCTTTTGTTCAACTAATTGGTTTTGTTTTGTTTTGTTTAATTACTTCTAATGTTTATAACTAGAAAATATTTATATGAAACCATAAACATTTATGGGAAGAATCTAATTTATAATTACAATAACTGTTCTCAAAAAAAAAAAAGAAAAATCATTATTTTACATATTATATTTAATTACATTTTTATTTTTGATTAGATAATATTTCTCTTTATCTTGCCTTTACAATTCATTTTTAAATCCATAACAAGCATTTTTACTCTTTAACTTGCATTGCAAGATTTAAATTTCTCTAAATTGGAAATTTTATCCTAGTTTTGAATTAACCAGTTCAGAAATCATCATGAAATATTTTGTGTGTATTTTGTGTGTATTTTGATACATCAACAAACTTTTAAGTATAAAATAGACTTCCCCCTGAAAATGCCAAGTTCTTCATGAAGACCATAGGTATATGTTTAACATATGAATTTCTATTGAAATTAGAGATTCATATTATTAATTATAGTAATAATCAAAATTGGCAGTTGTAAGGCTTTCCCTTATTTCTTTACTTTCTAGGTTATTACTTTTTATATTTACCTACTTTCTATTCATTTCTTATTTTCTTGAAAAAAAAAACATTAATTAAAAATGAATTGACTTCAAACAATTCATGTTGCATCCATTTTTCAAGTTTAGGAACCTTTGCAAGTTATAGAAGATGACAATTGAATTAATTTTTAACACTAATTCAATTGATATTTCATTATTCTCTACAACTGATCCCAAAAGGAGATCCTCACCTCCTGTTTGGTTTTCATAATTAAGGCTATAATTTCAATTTCTAAATTTTTCAAATCATCTTCTGCAAGTTTTTTTCATTTTGGCTTGCATTCTTTATCAATAAAATTAATATTTCAAGTGCTTCTAACTACAGAGTTCCCTGGTTTAACTTTGTAAAGCATGTTTTCTTGGAATCACAAACTTTACCATTAATTCAATCTACATAGGTGATATGGTGTAATTATACTAATAGCTAGTTTATATAAGTTATACGTGACATTCATCTAAAAATAACCAGTTCAATCCTGACTGCTAGTGGAAATAGCAGAAGAAAACTTAACTTATTCACAGAATACCTAATAATGCTTACTACATGTGGACAGTCTATCTTAGATTATACAAATTTAAGATTGCACTTCTGTGAAGTCTCCAGTATTTGACATGAAGCTTTCTTAGTTCAACTTAGTACCTGAGGAATTTTGATGGCTTAATATACTGAAACATTATGATGAGGTTAATGACAATAAGAGTAGAATTAAAAATAACCTTAGTAATGAGAATATTAATTAACATTATTCAATATTCTATAATACTGTAAAACTCTATTACAATTATTTATACTATATTTTTAAAATAACTTCTATGATCACTTGATGTATAATAAAATACCTTATATTTTGAACTATTTTTCAATCTTGATATTTAATTCAAAATGCCTAAGGAATGAGAAAAGGACCCTTGAGCAAAAATTCTGTCCAATTTTGATCAGATATGAAGACTCTTATCAAGAAATTGTGAAGGATCTTTATTGAAATCGAAAGACCAAAAAAATTTGGACAATCTATCCAAGAAGATAAATATATTATTTTACTATAACTAAATATCTACAGGGTGTTTCAAATAAATGTACTCACACTGAAAACTAAAGTATAGTGTTCAGAATTAGAAATTCAAAAAGAATGACAGATTAAAGAAAAAATACATTCGAAGTGTGAGTACATTTTTTGAGACACCATGCATTAATGTTTGAATTCTACTAAGTCATATATATATTATTAAATAAAAAAATTTTAAAGGCTTAAATGATGCACGTTTTGTCATTATATTTTTTTTTATTTGTTATATTTCAGGGATATGACCCCATTCTCAAACATATATATATATGATAAAAAATGTTTTGTAAAAACAAAAAACAAGAATTTTGATAATTCCTACGCGTTTCACATACACCTTCGTCAGGCCATCTTTATAATTTTTTCTTCATATTGAGTTCACAGAACCATATTGTTAACAACCATACATCGTCGAAATTTTACTTATGAAGATGAAATTGATAATTCATTACCATTCCTTGATATAAAATTACATAGAAATAATAACAATTTAGAATTTAATATTTATCGAAAATCTACAAATAAAAATGATTTTATTCATTTTTACTCTCACCATAACAATAAAATTAAATCAGGTATATTAATCGTTTTTTTCTTACGTGCTTTTAGAATATGTAGCCCTCATTTTCTACAAAATGAATTAACATATATATATATATATATATATATATATATATATATATATAGGTGTGTGTTAATGATTGAATTATATATACTTTTATCGTGTTCGTTTTTCTACAAAAATAATGTTTAATAGCAAATCAAGTAGAATTTTCTAACACTTAAAATACAGATGAAAGTAAATATCTGATTATTACAAATACGCTTCATAGAGTGTTAATATAAAAGATTACGTATTTAATTGTCTGAAAGTTACAGCCAATCGTACAAATTAGTTTTTATCCTAGTACATGATTCTCAAATTAGATTCTGCCAAAGCATAAACCACAAAGAAGTAAATGTGTTGATTGATACTTGCTGGGTTAGCAAATCGGAACATTAAAATAAAACTATTCGTACGTAATATATGTTATCAGGAAAGCTTTATAACCACCAGAACTTCAGAATATTACTGATTTTACAATTTAAGCACTTTATCATCTATTAAGAGTCTAATTTTCTTATCAACAGGTTTTACGGGGATTTTTCCGTTCTTTTTAATTCTAAATACCAGAAATTAATAGTCTTTTTCCGAAGTAAAAAACCTTAATACAAGTGGAGCGTTTATCCTCGATCACAATTTATGAGAAAAGAAAATAATATATATATCATGATAATTCCGTATATACTATCGATATACAAAATAAAAAAAAAGAAATTTTTTCTATAATGAAAGATGTCTGTACAATCAATGTGCCCATTATTGGTTTCTTTGCTTTGTGAATAGAATACTTTCACAGTCGGTTTTATTTATAACTTTTCTGCATAAAAGATAACTTTGTGTTTTAGTGCTTGGTCTTCGTTTGAAGCTCGGCTATTATTCATTCTTTTCACTTGAGTTCGTTTCTACTTTCAATGAAAATATTTCATAGGGTTGATATCACTAAATTCTTTGTACTTAACAAAACGAAACAATGTATTTTATCGAATTTGCACTTCTTAGATAATGAGAGAAAAAAGATACATATAAAATACTTCCATTCTAAGTAAAAAAGAAAAAAAGAAAAAACGTTCCGTCTTCCTTTATAAATGTGCATTTATTATTGCACAATCATATATTTTATGTGTTATTTTCGAATAATAGTTATATACATACATTTTTCTTATTAAGTAGCTTCATAATTAATGGCTAAATAAAGATTTTAGAATTGTGTTGTGATTGCCGGGTGGTTTGCAATCAATGATGGAACAAACGACAAGGTGATAGGTAGATTTATAGCATAGTGTGTTAGTAATACAGAAAGTAGTTAGTACTAGAGTAATCGACCGATATCCGGTGAGCCACTCGCTGCCTTCTCCGTCTTAGCCACGTGACTGTTTATATGCCCATTGGATGAGTCCAAGGTTCGATAATCGAAGGGGAGAGATAGCCCCCATAAAAAAATTGTTTATTCGTTTAAACATAAAGCATTTAATATCCTTATAACACATGCATGGTAATACAAAAAGCTGACTCTAAAACGATAGGGAGTTCTCTTTCGTTCTTAGATATCATGGAGTTTTTGTATACGGAGTTGGACTTCAGAATCGAAACTCCTGAATTCGAATCCCCGTAGTTCATTGAACGTTCAGATATAGTCTAATATCCTCAGTAAAAATTAAAATCCCTGAATTGCCTCCAACAAGAAATTACATAGTGAAAATTGTGTTAATAATAAAAACTTATGTACAAAATTAATTTTATTCCAAACAAATATTCTCGGCATTATAATGATCTAAAGCGGTTGATATGCCTTTAAAAAACCAAAAGACTCACACACATATACACACACACACACACACACACACACACACACACACATACACACACACATTTTTATCAAGATGAAATTAACCCTTTCGACCCTAAAGGGCCGATATATCAGCCTTCGTAAACTAAGGCAAAAAAGACACACTAACATTTCGACCCTAAAATGTTTTTTTTAATAGAACGGCTCTGAATGATTACTTTGTAATATCACTAATTCAGGATCCAAAGGTTGAGGTTGACATATCGTTGTGTGTATTTCGTCAGGGGCCGATATATCAGTTCTTTAAGGTTTAAAGAGTTAAGGAGGGATGCTAAATGTTTAATATAAAGCACAATTGATTAAGATTTAGTTCAAACAGTAATAGACCGCTTTATCGAATACAAAAATGGAAAAGTTACACTTTACCTATTGGATGTAAATATTCTTTTGCTTATATTAAATTCATAAGTATTTAATTTAAATGCTAATCACAGACTATTTTTAATTCTTAGTATTTATCAGTGTAGTTCTCTTTTTTTCTTGGATGCACGAATATTAACCAGACACGCAAATCTGTACTCTTGCCACTATGGTCATTTAATGTGCATGCTGAAGAAACTGAAATTCAACTAAGCTAACACCAAGATATTTCGCTTTTATTTTGTCGACCCTAAATAAAGCGGTTTTAGCATTTTGAATATATATAAGATTTTAATCACCAGAGTGCTCTCCCTAAATTGTAAGGCGTAAAAATTATACATTAGTACTTAAATTCATTCATCCATCCATCCATCTCCCAGTCTAACAATCTCTTTCCTTATTATTTTCCTTTATTTTATTCAAACATACATTTTTATATTTATATATTGTCAGCAACGGTGTAGTATTAGTAAAAGCTCGGGTCCTGGAATCGTAGTATGCGAGTTCAAATCCCAGTCTAAGCCATTGTATTTACTTTTTACTGCCTCGAGCAGATGGGGCTCGTTAACTCGAGAGACCAGCTCTTCTAGGTGAAGGGTAACATTAAATGTAAAAAGCCAGAGTAAGAGTACGTAAAAATGACGTTGTGCCAAATTTGGGTTGTTGTGCACCAAGTAAATATATTTTTATATAATGCATTCACAAAAGCGATTAGTTTAAAAATGCTTATATAAGCATTTATGAATATTTCTAATAATCTGATTCTGGTAATTATTTTCTTATCGTTATTCTCCCTATGCGATCTTGTTTCTTTAAAGATTACAATAATACCGGTAGTCCTTAGCTTCTACTATAATACCGACTTCGAGTTATTCGGTGCACACTCGCACTACTTAATCAAAATTCGATTAACTCTGTATCTATTTCGACTTTAGTTTATGTACATATCATACATGTACAAGAATCTGTCGGTTGTTATTGGTAAGACACAGAAAAATTATACTGATTTAATATATCTGTATTGGAAATCAAATTATGGCTATATAAACATCATAAATTTAATGAAAAATTTGGACTGTCTAAAGATTCAGATGAGGATTTTTATATTAAAAAATACTCATTTTTACATACTTTTCATTACCTTTGAACATACTTGCCCATTAAAATCAATTTAAATAAAACACATATTTCGTCCAAAATGCATTTTGAAAATAGATAAAGACATTACTGCCTTATATTTCACACCAACAAAAATCTATGTTTATGGATTTGTATGTTTCAAATATGTGTATAACCAGAAAAAATATGCAAAAGAATCGTTATCAAACGATTTTCTATTTTACAAATAGCATTTTCCTATTTTAACATACGAATAAAAGAAGATATTAGTGTATTTTCGCACACATGGGTGTTAATCTGCAATTTGAACTAACGATCCCTAAATATGGCACCCATAGGTGTTCATATGCAGTCTAAACTAACCATCACTAAATATGGCACACATGGGTGTTCATATGCAGTCTGAACTAACTATCGCTAAATATGGCACCCCTGGGTGTTAAAATTCAGTATTACCCAAAATAATATTTATGTAACTTAAATATTTATTTTAATCCAACGTTCGAATATTTCGTTGTTATTATAGATACATCTTGTAATTTGTCATTGGAAAATAAAACATAATTCAATTGGTAGAAAGATTCATGTTACTTACACGAATCTGACAAAGTTTACTGGGTGCAATATGATTTTTAATGATTAATTTTAGAGAGATTCCCCATAGGCTTAAAAAATTACGTACCAGTTATCAGAGAACATCCAGAATGATACATTTATCCATAGTGTTTAGCCCGAGGTGTATCTTTACATTTTCTACATTATTTTCCTTGGGGCACAATTTCTTTATTGCTAGCGGGCATTCGTTATAGGTTTTGAGTTTCCAGAAAGGTAGATAACACACACACAGACACGAATATACACTGAGACACATAAATTCATTTCCAAACATACTCTCTCTCTCTCTTACACGCACGCACACACAAACACGCGCACGCACACACACACACACACACACACACACACACA
>JAUZSX010005675.1:0-22235 GCA_034780655.1 Idiosepius hallami
TGTCTTGAGAGCGTGACTAAATTTGTAAGTGATTACATGTCAAGTTAATTAATTTTCATGATCAAATGTTGGGTGAATAAATGTTTGACGATAAAATGTCTGTACAACGCTCGACTGACTGAGCTATAACGGTTGGATGTATCAAAGGTAATTTTTTATTATAATTATAATTCCCTCAAAGAAATACCCATTATTTTAAGTTATTCGAAGTATTTCAACAACTTTTGCAGTATTGATCCCCGTTTTTTTAAATAAAAACACTAGCGATTTTAATGTTTATTTTGCTTACTATTTAATTGAATTAAACAAATGTACTACATTTTCGTTTATTTCTTTATTCATGCTCTTCTATCATTTTTTGTTAAAACGTATTTTTTAACTTATACAGGATGTCCAATATCTTTCTGTTCAACTTAGTTGTATGGAGATTTAAATGAACTAATAAGCAGGAAATCTTAATATAAATAAACCTTATCATTTAGACAATTCAATTTTACCAATAAAAATGTTCTATTTCTTTACAATATGACACAGATTACTTTAAAAGAAATACTGGAAATCTCTCTCATTGATATCAAGACATTATTTACTACTGTACTGAAACTGTTATGATACCCTGTCAAATTATTAAATAGAGAAGTACACAAATTAGTATGTATTTTTTGGTTTTGAATGCTATATCTTTATTTATGTTATTTCTAGTCTTGTTAAGTTTTAACCTTCTATTTTTTCTCTTAGTTTTGAAGTCGATCAATGTCGCTTTCTGTAAATCATTAGAGCCTAAGGAATAGTTCAATAGCTTTTGTATTTAAATGCTGTCCAGAAATCGATAGTGAATGGACCGAGTCTAATGCAAATACAGGAAGTTATATTAATGGCCGTATTTCCTTCTCGGAATCTCGCGGTTTATGTTACAAAAATCACGGAAAATTTTCAACTTCAGTTACAGAGGAATATTGACTACAAACACCTTATTTTCTTTCAATGTATGGTCGGTAGTGCAATCGCCTGTAAACTACTTCTTTTCATGTGTTATGCATTAAGATTGTTACGATTAGTTTCTACTCTAGATTTGTCGGGATTTGAATTAGGACAATTGATAGGCAGTCTGCCTTCGAAATCTTAATACGCGAGTTTGAAACCCAGTCCTCTGTTACATTAACATTTAGAAATAATAGCCTTCAGTAAGAAGCCTTGCCTCCCCTCAAGCTATTGGTTAAATAGTACACATCAGTGCATATTTTCTTATTCAGAAAACTGTGAGTAGGTAAAAGAACGTTTATTTAAAAAAAAATGATTGTTCTTGGCATTGAAAAGAACAACTAGAAGACGCGTATGCAATTACTGTTATATCCAAGGCTAGAAAAAGAGTTCTATTGTAAATGAATCGTTTTACACGAGTTCAAAAAAACTCGGGAGTGTAACTCATTTATTAGAAGGACACTTTGATGGAAAACATACAATTCATTCAACGAATCAATAATCTTGTTTTGTTTGTCATTGGTTAAAGGCATAATGGAGAGAGAGTTTTTTTTATATATGTATCACATTTAGTTAGTAAAGCACCTAACCAAGTTAGGCACAAGGTCATTTTTACGTGCTCTATATACTTGGACTTTTTTTAATTCAGTGTTACCCTTAACCTAGATGAGTTGCTCTCTCGAGTTAACGAGCCCCATCTGCCGAGGCATGTAAAGTGAACGTAATGGTTTGACTGGGATTTGAACTCACGTAATAGGATTCCGGGGCCTGAGGTTTTTACCAACACTTCACTGTAGCTGTTTTTTTTTTATATATGTATGAGTGTATGTATATGTGCAAATGAAAATATATATATTTTAAAAAAATCTTAGAAACTAATCAAATTTTAATTGTAAGGTTACTAGAAAAGCATATTAAAAAATTTAAAAAATCATTAAAAATATTAAAAGCTTGTGTTATTCTAAATCATCAGATAATTATACAATGAACAGGTCTTTATATTTTATCTCCTTATTTAGCCTTATACTTTATCTTAATTATTGTTAACATATTTAGTAAAATCAATTTTTAAAAATAAATTTGATGTAACTACAAGTTGTGAGTCCGGACGGACCACAAACATGCTCTCCGTGAATTTTTCGTTGCTACAAATGACGTACCGTTATTTTTGCGTAACCTTTTTCTTTCTACAACAATCTGGTTCAAGGCAGGTAGGGCAACTTTGCGTACGTCCTTCAAATGAACACGGCGCTTTAAAGTAAGTATTGTATCCATGAACGGGTAACAAAGAAAGGACTCAAACGGGAGTATTAATTAAAAAGTATTAATTGAAAGAAAGAAGTCGTTGTAGCAAGTCAATAAAGGTGGTATTTTTTGAAGAGCCATTTTATTTAAGATAAAATGGTCCTATTTCTAGGATATTATATAAGTTAGAATATGTGTATAGTATAGAGAAAAGGAAAATAAGATAATAAGAAGGTAGCAGGTTTAACGAATATTTTAGCAGCAGCAGCAGTACATGTTGTAGTATCAGTGGTAATAATAATAAATATAATAATAATGATAATAATAATAATAATAATATTAATAATAATGATAATAACATTAATAATCCAATTGAATCTAACAGGGTTATGTCCTTGTAGCACAAACATTTGTTAGCAATTAAAAAATTAAGGATTTGGGGCAAATTAAACATGATTTGCATTCATTCTATCCTGTGACTGGTCTGCTTCATAGATTCGTCTGTATATCTTGGATCACCCATATGTTTACGGTCACACTCCAGTATACCTATAATACTACAATGCATGCGTCTCGTCACGAGAGTGGCAACTCTTAAAATATACACATATTTTGGAAGAGTCCTTAGTTTTTAATATGTGAGTTTCCATAACCGTAAGTCTCAGACTTTCAAGTAACATTGTACAAAATTCAGAAATATCGATTGAACATATTTTTTTAAACCATTGAAGTAAAAGCAATATTTCTACAATAGTGGTTTCCCATAATCAATTCATGAATCACAAACCATATTTTAGCAAAAAAAAAAAAAGAAAAAACAAACAAACAAAAACAAATCCATATTCAATGGCAAACACCATAATGACATGGAAAAAATAGTTGGGAACTGAACAAGCTTGATCGACTCTTGTTTCTGCACTGACAATCCTGACTCATTTCCTTTAATCTATCAGATATCAAGAAAAACTTACAAGGACGATAAAGATTTTCATTTCTAAGTTCAGTTGATTTTTCATTTGGTGAGTTTGTAATTTCGTATCACGTTGCATGAACCCGTGTCAAAATTTGTCATCGTCGACTCGTGTCCGTATTGTTTGTGGGGCCATTTTATTTTAGATAAACTACTTCCCAATTCTAAGATGTTAAAAATGGTTTAACTTCTTAACTTATAAAAAAATGAGTTTTAGAAATAGGTGGACAAATATATTCGCTGAGCACAGTTTGGACAACGAATTTGGAGCATTTGTAAAAGCTTGGGCTCTGGCATCGTAGTAAGCAAGTTCAAATCCCAATCAAAACTATTGTTTTAGCTACCCCGGGCAGTTGGGGCTCGTTAACTTGGGAGAGCAGCCCATCTTGGTGAAGGGTAACACCGAATATAAAAAGCCTGGGTAAGAGCACGTAAAAATGGCGTTGTACCAAACTCGGGTTGGGGCTCACCAAGTAAATATAATATTCGTCGAGCACAGACTCAAGTTAGTTCCAAGGCCAGTTTTACGAGTTCATTATATCTTTGGTTTTTGTAATAAGTGTTGCCCTTCACCTAGATGAGTGTCTCTCATTTGTTGACGAGTTGAAGAGTCTCATGCATCTACATTTTTAGAATCAATGTTATTTTTCTACTTTGACGAGTTACTCTCCCGAGTTAATGAGCCTTATTTGCCCGAAACCACTGAAATACAATGATTTGAACTAGGATTTAAAAATTAGGTTGGATCGCTTTATAATTCAAATACCCTCATAATTTAAATTTTAAAAGAGAAAATGGCGATTAAAAAATAATTGAATGTCAGGCAATTTTATTTGGTTACGAAGTCCTTAAGCGAAATCATAAAAATAAAATCAATAAATAAACAATTTTGCTTCAAAAATGAAAATTGATCCCCAGCCTGACATTATGTCATCATCTATTTTTTACTTTTAAATCACTCCTTGTTTTATCAAATTTTATAAACGGCCATGACATTAGGAATAAAACATTTTCTTTCGCAATTACAAGCATATGGCAGTCTCAGAAGCTATCTAATGAGCCTGTAAACACATGAAGCACTTTCTAGAATCAGGGATGTTTTTAAAATCATGATTCAAACGAAGTAGAAAAAACCGGTTATCTGAATAGAATTTCAAATTTGATAGTTTAAACCTTCATTAATGTCTCTCGTTATTTCTGTATTGAAACTTCTTCATGTTTATTTATGATTTTTTAATGGATGTATGTATTTGGTAATGAGAAAAAAACTAAATCAGAAAAAATCTAAAGCCATGCTGTTAACTGGTCAATAGAAGACAATTTCAACTTGAAATTGTTTGCGGATAAAAAGGTTTAACTTTTTTTTTTGAAATCAGGAATTTAGGCAAACGAAATTTAAGGATCCACATTTCAAGCTAAAGTAATACTGTCACTTACAAAAAATATTAGTTTACGAATAAGTTAACAAGTTTGACAAAGACTACCTTTTATCCAACATGGAAAAACATATTCACTCTGTATTAATTTTCATTTAAAAAAATACTTTTTTTCTTAATCTTTCCTGTAGTGGGCGACTGAATGCAATAAAAGCACAACACTAACCCAGACTGTTTTTTGATCTTCATCAAAAATAGTTAGAAAAAAATTTATCTTCTCCAATTTTGAAATAATTATTATAATGTAAATCAATGATGTCTTTTTGTATAGTTTTTTGGCATATCAATATTTTATGTCACTTATTATTGAGAAAAATATTTTTGAGAACCTTTATTTTTGTCTACGCCTACATTTTTTATAAAGCCATATGAACGGGGAAGCCCACTTAGCCTACCAGGTAAGAAGTCAGATATTGGGTTCGTAATACGTGGGTTCGAATACCAGTCGTTCAATTTGCCATTAAAATTAGACTAATCCCCTTTGGAAAAGGTATGAGCCACAATGAATCCCTTCAGGTATGGGTTCCAATTGTTCACATTGTGTTATTAATAAAAATACGTGTAAACAAATAGAACGTTTATCGAAAATGATTGTTCTAGGCATTAAATGACCTAAAAATAGGTTTATAAACCGTAAACAAAATAAAAACAATATGCACCATTTACTTTATAGTTAGAGAAAATTAAGTTATTCGTAACTTTTCCCAAGAAAATGAGTCTGAAAATAAAGGCGTATCGACTAGGATCTGAACCCGTGGATGATAATTTTGAAATTCGACTGGCTCTCTACTGTCCCAAGTGGACTTTCCCCGTATCAAGACGAGCTAACAAACCTCATCATTTTCGAGAGAGAACAAAATTGATTGAATTATTGGCATCAAATTCACGTATTATTATGTAAATTTCAAACATCAATCATTCACCAAACATACGTGGGAATAGGTTGCGAGTACTTTAAATGAAGTCCTTTTTTTCAGCATTAAATATCATGGTCTACATCTTTGATGATTTCTGTTGCAATATTTATAAGTATAAAAAAATCAATATTAATCTTTTCAGCCAATTGGGTAAAATGAGCGGGAAAAACCTAAACAGGGAGTCAGACAATTTTTTGCAGATAGAAATAGAGAACAAAATGGTCGAAACAAACATGGGAATAAAAAAAATTCCAAGTTTACAGGAATCTATTTAAAAGATACAGTAACTACCAACATATAAGTCTGAAATTTAACACTAAATTCATCTTTGTAATGTACTCTTGGGGCAGTGGATAGACAGTCGGACTTTGAGTTCGAATCTCAGCCTTTTCGTCTACTTTCTTATATCGATTTTGGAAAGGTATGTATCCCCACAACCCTGGTTATAATAAATTAAGCAAGTACTGTTATTAAAAAGCTACGTGTGAACGAAATGCTTTTGAATTAGATTTAATCTAGTGTAAGACAATTCCAGGAATGTTAGATGTCAAAATGCTGGATTAAGTTGTACAAATTGTATTCTTCTTATTTTCGAAATCAGGTTTGGAAATTCTTTTCTATTTTACTTCTTTGTTCTAGTCAGAATAAAAGGAAAATAATTTTATAGGATTTCACTCGAGGCTAAAACGATAATTAGATTTTGCTGTGCTTTTTATTTGGGTCGCAAGAGGCGGGATGTCTTTTAATAGACTTTTCTGAATTATCTGAATTATTTAAATAATGATTCTCTAAATCCGTTGTGAATCGGATGTCACCTCAAGCCATTTGTTTTAGTCATTTGATTGTTAATTGATTTTAAATCTTCCTATCTGTTTTTTGGAATCCTTGAGATGAGTTATGATAAATTTTGCAAAAGTTACTCAGACTATTATTCTCATCATCATTACTCTCATTACGTTTTAACCTAATAACCGTTCAGTCTTCCTCAGGTGGCCTAAACTGTTGACTCATAATGTTTTTAGATATAGCTTTCTTACTGAAATTTAGTGATTTTTTTTTATTTTAATGGGTTGATTTTTTTTTTTGTCATGTGGTTCTTAACAATTTTATAATTTTTAAATTATAGTAGTTGTACTCTACCACGCGTTGCTGTGGCTTAATTTGTTTAAATTGATTACCCTCCCATAAAAAAAATCCTTAAACGATGATTCTTTTTTAAAATTTATTTTTATTTTGGATAATCTGGTAGAAAAATAGAATGAAAAAAATATAGAAAAAATTGAATGAATAACGCGAGTTTTTTATTATTATTATCATTATTCAAAGCCGTTAATATGTGCGTTGCCCATTTCGAAATCTAACCTGAATTTTCACCAATGTTATTTTTCCGGCTCATCGCAAATTAAACAGTTAAGGTACATCAAAATAACCTGTATCCCATAGTTTAAGTATTTAAACCTAAAATATGTTGGCTAGTTTGTTAAAAAACAGTAATATTAAGCGTTTGAATCCAATATTTACAGGAAAGTTTGCCAAATACGACAAATGTTTTATCTTTTAAACTTTGAACCCTTTGCTACCAGGGTAAAAGCCATTTCGATTAAAAATCTTGCCCCATGTCGGAATACTCATTATTTGAACATTAATATAAGACTAAAAATTGGATGAATAGTTTGGTATGGACCAACGTGGTAAAATCCCTTGTAAGTTGACCCCAAATTTTACCCATTAAAATCTATTTTTATTGGCTCAGAGCAATTTATAAAGATTGAAATCTGTCCAAGTTACTAAATTCTAAGATTTCAGGTGTTAAGACCAAAAATTGTAATAGGATTATGGTAGTGTCCTTAAAAGTCAAATTTTTTAACTTTGACATCTTGGCCACCAATTTCCACTCAAAATTTAAATGTATTAAAATTGCCCGATGCCTTAACATCCTGCAGGTTAAATTTCAATTTACTACACACTAAATAAGCATAGTAACTTGATAGAAAATGCAAAAATCAAGTCTTTGAACTTTGACCCCTGCATGTCCAAATTTTCGACTGAAAATTAATAATAAAGGTTGAGCCATGGCTGAATATCTTTAGTATCAAATTTCAAGTTTTTAGACGAAATATTTCAGTAAAGACTACAAAAGTCGAATTTTTTTAAACCTTTGACCCGAATTTTGATCTCTTAGCAATAATTCTTGTGGACATAAACCCAAATATAAAGTTAGATTCAGTTGCAAGTAATCTACATCTAAACTTTCAAGGATTTAGATCCCAAATTGTAAGAGGAGTATGGTTCTTAAAAGTCGTAACGTTGAACTTTGACCTCTTGGCCATTAAAAAAATTAAACTTGGAATTAAATAGAGTTTGTTTATTACAAATATTAATGAAAATTAAATCTAAAATTAGAACTAAAATTAGTTCTTCACTACTTGAAAAAAAAAAACTGTCCCGGCTAAGAAACAATGGTGGGTAAAAAGTTAAACACTGGGTCAATTTTCTGCCTCACATTAGAACATACAGCAAACTTATGTTAGTGAATAATTAACTTTAATGTAATTTTAACTAACATCTGGTGCCTGTTTAAATTAATTTCAGTCGCCACTTTCAAGTGAGTTGGATAATATAATTCATTTAGAATTATGTTTTTATAATTAACGCATTGCGTGTGGAAAAGCCATAATATATTAAATATACATCCAATTTAAGTGTAATTTGTATTAAAATAGATAAATGGCGGCATACAGAAATACAAAGAGACTTGAAAAAATCAATACAATAAAAAGTAAAGTCGCGTTAATGTGCATGCAATCATTGTGATTTGTGTTTTTATTTTTATTTAGAAAATAAAATGAAATCTGTTAAACGAGGCATCATGTGATGGCGTAGAACCCACTGAGTCAATAAAATTTTGTCTACATGTAATTGTAAAAAAAAAATAAAAGATTATATTAATGACTTAAAAACTTTTCTGATTTATTTCATTTTGAGTCGATGAATAACAATATTTTTAAGTCAGTGACAAGGTAAAATATTATACAGAGTATACGAAAATATGTTGTGCGCATTTTCGGAATCTTTGGGATAAGACTTGGAGATTTGCACAACTATTATTCCAAGAGACGTGTGGCACAAAGGATAAAGGCGTAGATTATCTACACTTCAAAAGTGAAACCTTAACCTGAAGGTTAAGGTTTCATTCGCACCCAAAGGCAGTAATCACAAGATCCCGAGAAGAAGGCATAGTTAACAGAACGAGAGCAGGTTAACCCCGTAGTTTGAATAAAGGGTTGAGTTCGAATTTCTGTAATTCCCGATTACGACAAGAAGGTTCCCGTGATCGATAACATGAAGAAGGCCGTAGGGTTAATCGGCCGAAAAGTTGTGAATATAGCAATGATATTGATGAAGACAACAGTATGAATAATAGTTGTACAGTTGCTGTGTGGTATAAAAAAATGACTTACCACCAATAGGGAGCATGTCCAGCATTTTTTCTATTGGTCTTAAAATTTGACATTAGTATATAGATTTTTTTTTCAGATCAGTAAATACTTTCAAATGTGTATTAAATCGGTAAAATAACTTCTCAGGGGTCGAAATTTTGAATTATAGAAAATAGATCAAAATAAATGCAAAAACTAGCATCGAACCAAACAGATTACATAGGTTTGTACAGCACTATGATTCCGACCAGATAAATTAGCTAAACTACATTTAATGAATTAACATTTAATTTCAGATTTAAAAGAAGTTTTCTTGTTATACGAACATAATCTACCATACCACATTTCTATATTATAGGCTTCGCTAATTAACTTAATAGCAAGTATGCAGCGTCCGAAGAAAGCCAGACAATACTTCTAATGGGATATAAAATCACAACAGTTTGGAATTTGTGTATAATATATAATCCTAATTTACTTAATCACATTCTGATTAGTTTTTCTTCGACATAAAAAACCGATAAAAATTCTAGCTTTATTTCACGGTAAAACACTTTAGAAAGATTCGTTTATTCGGACCACTTTTGCAAACTTTCTCTAACAATTATCGTTTTGAGTATATAATCACATTACATTTATTTAAATGCTAAAAAGAGTAAAAGAGGCTGTTTTGCCGGAGGACATTGGGAAAATTGCATTCCAAAGCTTAAGTGACAATTTATCTGAGGTCGACAGGAATTATAAAATAAAGAAATATTCCGTTTGCTAAAAATACGTTTATGTTGATAATGGAGACAACGGAACATCTTTTGAATCTAAGAGTTACTGAAAGTTTTTAGATAATAGCCGATCAAATAAAGTAAAATCCTTAAAATATTAAGCCAGTATGGGCTGCTGTGAACGTCACTTGTTATACATAACATGAAAAGCAATAACTAGCGATAAAGATGATACGTAATTAGAAAATTATTTAAAAGGATTTCACACAAGATTATATAAATCAAAGCGATGGTGATAGAATCTATCCAATAGACATTTCCAATGGTCTTATAGGAATTAAGTTAGTTAGAATTAATAAAGAAGTTAAACTTTATGCAGACTTTTCTGTTGCAGTTCATGTAAATAAATTAATTTTTAGAGTGTTTCCTCATTTACCATAGCACTCAATATCCTAATAAAAAAATAATTCATTTTTTTTTTCGACTTACTCCTTGTATATCCTGCTTGAATAATATAAAACTCGAAAATCAATGATCAGTCATCAAAATAATAGATAAGACTCAATAGATAACCATAAAGAAATGATTAATCATTTGCTGGATTACAAGTTACATTGGAATAAAGGTTACGAAAAAACAGACTAAGCATTTAAATCAGCTTTAAATCTGAGCCCCGAAAACATCAATATTCCATACACGGACTTAAAACATAAAATCAATAAAATATTTGACACAAAATTGCAACAATGCTGGAATTATAACACAAGTAAACTTTTCCAGATAAAACCCACCTTATGAGTATGGGAACTATCTGCCCCAGAATCAAGAAAAGAACAAGTTGTTATATCCAGCACACTTATTGGTCACGTAAACCTTACCCAGAACTTCATACTCAAACAATAACAACCACCACAATGCCTGAAGTGTCTGAAAATTTACACAATTGAACACATCTTCGTAGAATATCGAGCTAATGTTACAAGAAAATGCCACCTAAAAAATAATGATATGAAAGACATATATAAAAACTACACAAACAATATTCTCTCATTTTAGAGAAAGACTGGACTATACCTAAGAATATTAAACAAAAACCCTTTACAAAAAAAAATAAATAAAACAAATAAATAAAACAAATAACTTTGCTTCTCACAAAAATAATTAAAGACAAACAACGACTTTAAAAAATAAATAAATAGATTTTAGCATTGAATGACCTAATGAGAGTCGATATGCTGGTTAAATAAATAAATAATTTCCATAGTTGGTATTTCAATGCCTTTCGACCAACTTATTTTCTGTTCTTTTGTAAATACGGACAACAGTGCAAAAAATAAATTAATGCAGAGAATAAAGACGTCTAATACACAAATAGATAAAATCGGAGTTTATATATTTAGGTGTCTAATACTGTACAACAATGAACTGTAACGAATGGTAATGATAGGAAAGGTATGGAAGGTGAATGTCGAGTCCTTCGTTGATGTATCAGCCCTTCGTTAACTAAGTTGTATGATACTGTAAGAGTTGCTGCTGGTTCTGACGGGAGGAGGTAAACTTGTGTCCTGCTTGAGGTCTCGAGTCTCACTGTCGTAGTCAGCAGTTCAAATATGGCGGGTTGCTGGGCTGTCGCAAGCCTAAACGCGACTTCCATTTGACACCGGAAGTGTCGCAAAAGATGCGATGTCGTAAAGGTCTGCTACAGTACCATAATAGAAAACAGATGTGTAGTAGTAATTAAAGCGTTAATACGAGTAAAAGTTAAACTTAAGACACGTAGCCCTTAAAAGTTTGGTGGGGTTTGTTCGTTTCCGTGAAACGAAGTATACATTAAGTGACGTAGGCAGTTGCAGTCAAATGGAGAGCAAGGTAGAAGTGATGTGTTAGTCGTATTGTGCGTAAACCTGTGCAGTGAAGAAGAATAAGAGTTATAATTACGAAAACTAGTCTTGTCATTTTTTTCTGGGTGGATTTCGATTGCAGATAAGGAGTTCGAAAGAAGTACACAGGGAAGGACAGAACTCTCCCTCCAAAGAAGAACCAGCATTGAAACCAATGGTTAGATTTCTATATTTAGGGCGGGGTCAAAAAGAAAATGTTCCCTCGAGGCTAAACAGGAAATGCTTCATCTCTCCGAAGAAACTAAAAGTGAATGCAATGGTTTAGGTTTGGAAGTGAACTCCAGCAATACGAATCCGGAAACCAAGCTTTTACCACTGCTCAACCCACGTGACCCATAGTTTTAGTTTGCTTTCTAAGTTTGAACCCTGAACGACCTCTATATCGGCCCTAGCAACCCAAGGCGAAAGAAGATGCACTGGTGTTTATCCCTTAATATTTTCCTCTAATATAACGAATCTGATTGACTTGTTGGTAATTTGGCTGAGTTAGGCTCCGCTAAAAAATAGAAAATACAATTTATTTATAAAGATTATATTTCATTTTAGTGTCTAGCTTTTGTATAATGGCTTTGTTTATTTTAAATATTACACTTATATCAAGATGGAAATAGAAGGTGTTGTCATGAAACCTTTCCTAATGGTTTCAAATTACTTTAGATTATTAAATTAAAAAAGTTTATTGTTTTAAATTGCCCTAGAGTAATCCCACAAAGATTAATTTTATCTGAAAGGTGTTTACATGTGGCAGACAATGGCGGTATCATAAAATAAAATTCATGATACAATAGTCTAACAAAGAATTTAGTTGATTAACAAATGCTACCCTTTTTTATGGCTTCTTTGTCTTTTGACGGAAATTAGAAATTGTATTTTAATGTTATCTTTTTGCAAAAAACAAAATGAAAGAGAGAGAGAGAGAGAAAGAAAGAAAGAAAGAGGGAGAAAGAGAGAGAGAGAAAGAAAGAAAGAAAGAGGGAGAAAGAGAGAGAGAGGGGGATAATTGATAATAAGAATTGTCGTTCCTTCCGGCTTTAACGTGACATTAAGAAATTTGATTCCTCAAACATAAAGTTAAAGAAATAAAAATGCTGCAATTTGCGCAACTCTAATAGAAAGCTAAAAATATATATTTTTTTAAAATATTATTTGTTTGATGAAAAAATTAAATCATTTCTTAGTTAGAATAATCCAGGCTGAGTAAAACTTAAAAGAATTTGAATTTATAATAATTCTTTAGTATCAAGAATATTCCGTATTAAAACAAATATTTTGCTATAATATTTTTTGGTCAAAAATGTTTAACATTTTTTTAAAGTTTATTTACTTTTTAGGTAAAATAAGTTGTGTTAAAAGTAATAGTCTTTTTAGAAATTGTTGGCACATGCATATATCATTTAAATTTATTTGCCATCAAACATTATTCATTAGAAATCATGGTATGAAAATTTCAGGAATTTCATTTAATCCAATAAGGCCGGATATGCTATAATTTATGTTTTGGATACGTTCAAAAATTATTACAATGTATTTTAACTATTTAAGACTGGATTGGAAATGGGTCTAGCTTAAGGCATCATCAGGTTTTGATTCTGTTTGCCTTTAAAACCTTATTCTGAAATTAGTTTGTTCATTCTAACCGAGAATTATTAATTAATTAGTACATGTTCACAAAGATTTTTTTTCATTCGTACTGAGAGATCGATTTGATAAAAACGTTGATTTATTATTAATAAATCAAAGTTTATGCATATACAAATAGACACAAGATATTGTTAGAGAAATAAAATGAATAATAAAAAAATTCTTTAAAAAATCACTTTTTCAATACAGTGGTTTTTCCTAAAATAGTAGCAATAGGGTTCGCTCCGCGCCGATCAAAATATGCTAGTGTGTGGCATTTTAAGCGAATTATGGATAGAAAAAATAAAAAGATAAAAATGAAACAGAGCCAGTTAATTTTATTTAGCTTCTGTTATCATTTGGACTAAATTATTTCTAATTCTATTTTCATCATAAAAGCTTTATTAGTTTACAAAAATAGTCCTACAATCAACACATTAAAATGCTAAAGATACAATTCTTAGAAAAAGAAATCCCGAGTAGATGGCGACCAGAACTAAGATCAATAGGACATCACTTTACAAATTAAAACAAATATTTGCAATTAAGTAAAACAATTAGTAATTTACAATTTATTTTTCAATACACGTTAAGACACCATCAATAACCAACATCGCTTTTATTGATTGAATGTGAGATAACACATTCAGCTTTAAACCAATGGACGCCGAGGATATTTCGACCCTTGGAGCTTAAGACAGAAGACGCACCGATATTTAAGTCATAATATGGTCCGCTTAGTGAACGGATCTGATTATCTAATTGGCAATTTTGGTAAGTCAGGATTCAAAGTTTTAAAATTATTTACTACCTTTATTATAATTAGAGCTGTGACAATATTCTTGTATCAGAGAATATGCTTGTCAGATGCCTAGTTATTGAGGCTATTATTATTGTGAATATTTTCAAAAAATGTCGTCATCGCACTAATAAAAATATAAAATTAAAAGAAATGGTAAAATCGCAAAATAGTCAAGTCTGTGACAAGAATAATCTTTAATCAAAGCATATTATCACAGCCTTAATTATAACTGGAACATGGGTAAGTCTTCTTGGCCTGGTTTGTAGTTAATTTGATTTCTGTAATACCAGTCTTCTTATTAGAGTTCATTTGACCAATACCCCTTGGAAAAGTATTAATCCCACATTCCATCTAGCTATAGTATAAATAGTCAACATTATGTTATTCCGAAAACTATGTGTGGACAAAAAGAACGTCAGCCAAAAATGATTGTTTTCTGCATTAAATGACCTTAGAAGGTTGATATGGCATAAAACAAACACAAACAAACATAACTGGAATTTTCTCCATTTTCCTTAAATTAAGAATTGCATTGAATATTTTTTGTCTGTTTATATTTTAATGTCATTTATTCTCTTATTGTTGTTGGTTGCATTTATTTAACTTATTTTATTTCTTTTAACTGTTTTCTGCTAATCAGATTCTGGATTTAATAAATTGGACATGATGTCGACCTTCTTTTTTCTGTGCACAGCTATCTGATTACTGTGTTAGAAGGACAATTATGAAGCAAATAGAAGCGTTCGCGTGAGAAATGAACTCGTTTTGATTGGCCAAAGTGTCATAATCACGGCTGTCAGGTGAATTTCAATTAACCTTCTAACCCAGTATACAGAGTTGGAATAATTGATCCTAGACCATTCAGTATCTTTTTTTTTTATAAGAACTATCTCTGAATTCTTTATGATAACAATTATCACGTCTCTATTTATTTGGTAATTCTTGTAATACAATTAACCTAAAATTTTTCGTTATGTGAATAATTCACAGGCAAAAATTAATTTAAACAAGCATTAACGAGAAAATCAGTGAAGGGAAATAAACTTTTAGTTTTATTTACTGGACAAAAACAAAATTGGTTTACGAGTTTACATGCACAAAATTTTGCAGTTTTTGTTTAGATGTAGTCTCTTCTTAGTAGTGCTTGCTTTACTCTTGCTTGTTGAAAAATCTCTGCCTAATGACCTTGCTATGACAGATATATTTCCTGTTGTTTTTTAGGGGGGGCGATGGTGGAGCATTGGTAAAACCTTGAGCTCTGGAATCGTAGTTCGTAAGTAAAAGTCCCAGTAAAAACCATTGCATTTACCTTCAACTACCACGGGCAGATGGGGCTAATTAACTCGGAAGAGCAGCTCCTTTAGGTGAAGAACAAAACTAAATGCAAAATGCTCAGGTATACAGAATACGTAAAAATGACTTTGTGCTATACTTGTGTAGGTGCTCGACCATGTAAATATAATATTCCTCATTTTTTGGGGCATTAACTCTTGAAGCAAGAGACATCATTGACGTCAAGTCTCAAATTTAACAAAAGTCTGTAAAAAATGCACCTTGTTATTCTCTTCCAGTGTACCAAAATTTCACTTCTCTGGGTTTCTTAGCAATTTCAAAATTAGAAAAAAATATTGACCTACAATAAAGTAATGCACATGGTTTATATCAAGCAACCCCTACAAGTCCAGAAATTTCGAGAGCAATAATATCTACCAGCTTTCTGGTTATTTGACTAATTCATAAGTGCACCGTAGATATGATAGTTTTTTTTTGTAACTGCTTCTCCTTCTCACCTTTCTCCCATTTATAACTTTGCATTCTTCCAGATGAGGCTTCTTAAATTATGTAAAGATTTATTTGAGGACTCTTGTCCTCAACTTTTCGCCGTTGTTGTTTTTTTATCACGATTTAACCAAATTAACCTCTAGCTTTTGTCAAGTTGTTAACTCTATAAGAACTCTTAGTCTTGTTACTGTATCCCCAGCAACCACTGCCTTCCATAGTTGTTATTCGTTGCACCACGAAACGGGGTGAAACAACAACTACTACGAAAAGATAAGGGCCACAATATTCGAATAAATGACAGCATATATAATCGCAATGTTTGCCAATTCAGAATTTCACATATTTTGTACTAAATATTTCCGATAAATCCCAGATACTCATTATTACGGGCTCAAAACAGTGATTTTTTGTCGGTGATGATACAGCCTATATGTATTATGTTCACATTTTTCTGTTACAATTTTTTTAAATTTGAAAAGAACTGTTGTCTTTTATTATTATTTAAGCTTTCATTATATTATTCTTTCTTATTTTTGCTTCTTTACGCCCATTGGAAATCGCAATATCTGTAGAATAACGAGGCTCGTCATATCTGCATATCTTTGCACATCTGGAAGCTAAAACCATATATTAAATGAAACTAATTCCTTGTACGATAACGACTGGATTTATATCATTAGTTTTTTTTGCACTAAAATGTATGTCCTAGAGCTTTATAGGACTTGCCCATTATTTGCAAGTAACCATTGGGAAAGCGTTCAGTCGGTACAAAAATTGTGTTTAGATTAGTTGCGTGTATGTGCTTATGTATTTGGTGATATGCATGATTGTATGAAGCTGTATTAGTGTTTTTATTTATTTCCGTATTAAGTAGGTAGATAAACTAGATAAGATGAATAGAAGAAGATAAAAAAGAAAGTGTGTGTCTTTGAAGCGTTTTTGTCGTCTTCATTGAGCAAACAGGTATTTTCGTCAACTACAAGGGAATATTTTTATCAGTAATTTCTTTTTCCTTTTAAGGTGCTTATCTATTTCTTATTCTTGTAAGAATTTAAGGCGTTTTGAATGTTATCTGAAATGTATTAAAATCAATGAAACGGAAAAGGCTTTCCGATGAATTTTACCTTATTTTCATTGGTAATCCCTAAATTGAAGAAAAAATATTGTTAATTCAAAAACACTATTTTTGTTGAAGATAAATAAATTCAAAAACATTTAAGAAATCTTTCTTTTCAGATCAATGAACAAATACATTCCATGGGCTTTCCTGTCACCAGAAAAAAAAACTCACATGAAATGGCAGGTAAAAGTGGCGATGGAAAATATTCAAAAATAAGAAATTTTCTTCCAAATTTTTTCAAGAGAAATTCAGTTAATTCGTTATTTCAATTTTATCCTACACATTGGATGCTAAAGTTTTGGCTTGCTCTGTTTCAAAAACTGATAGTAAAGGATTAAACTAGGAATTTAACTCCGGTAAGACAGTTCAACCTCGCTACCCAAAAGCGAGTTCTTTAATTAAATTTTTAATATTTCTATTCTATTATTTTACATTTTATTTTGATATTCCTATAATCTTATATCATATTTTATATTTTGGTATAAGTAACATCCAGCTTTCTGGATTTGCAGCTGAGGTAGTGAAGGACGATCAATATATAGCAACATAGTTTTTATATTAAATTCATTCTTAGTTTTATTTTTATACTAAATTTACTCGTAATGATTTTTTTATACTTAATTCATATTATATTTTTTATACTGAGTTAATTTCTAATGTTTTTTTTAATAATAAATTAATTTCTAATGCTTTTTATAAAAAATATTTTTAATATTTATACACGAAAATCATTTCTAATGATTTTTTAAATACTAAATTCATTATCACTTTTTTGTAGGGTCAAGTTGTGTTCAAGACACCGGTTCCCGCCAGATCACCGAAGTTAAGCAATGTCGAGGCTGGACAGCGTTTAGATCGGTGACCATTTAAGAATACCAGGTACTATACCAGGGCAAGTAACAAACCTGCATGTGGTGCCCCTACTACTTATTTTGAGGAAACCGATTGTTACACCACGCATATCACTGTGCGATACGATATGATGATTCTAATTTTTTTTAAATTATTTAATTCATTTTTCATTATTAGTTCATTTTAGATTTATCACTAATACTTTTTTCATGGGGTCTGGATACTTTGATACAGTGCAGTGCTTAGCCATTTACCGGCCCCGTCGCCGAATGCGTATTGCAGCTATAAACTTATAGCGTTGGTGTGCTACAGGTTACAAAACGAACAAACTGCTTTGTAGAAAAATAAGAACTTTTATTAAACTTTGCGTGCAATCGCATTCAATCAGAGTCCTTTTTGTTTCAACATCACCTCGCCACTTAACATAGCAGTCATCTCTCTCAGACCTGGGGTAGCCAAGCCAACCTCACCGGCCTAAATCTCCAAACCAACTGCCCAATTCAACAGGCTGTTTTCTTCCTCATCTTTGTCTTCATCTTCCTCTTCCGCTACTCCTCCTTCATCATCTTTTTCTTCTTCTTCTTCTCCTTCCTCTTCTGCTACTTCTTCTTCTGCTTCTACCTCTTCCTCTTCTTCTTCTTCCTCTATCTCTTCATCATCATTACATGAGCTGGTCAATTAGTCAACGGTCAGCTATCTTTCCAGGGTTTAAATTCACACCACCCCCTGAATCTTGTTTCTCTATTCATCTCTTTCTTTTTTACTTTCTTTCTTTCTTCTACCCCGTTTACTTGCATACTGGTTTGAAGGCCTTGCTGGGCCCATCCTTGAAGTTTAAAAACTTTGACTTTTATTTATTTATTCATTTTTTTTCATTCAACTTTTTTTTTCTTCAGATAAAAACTCTATCAAGACCACTTCCTCGCTTACCCTATTACAGCAGCCCTTTATCCAAAAAAAGACAATTTACTCCTTCTCAACATACAGTAGGCTTCGACTATATATACATATTTATATATATATCGATAGAGATAGGTGAAAAGAAAGATGGGTTGATGGATACATATTTTAAGTGTGATAATGATTTTTTTAATTAATCCTAACAAAGAATTATTTTGGTAATATTTTTGCATTACAATCTGTGAAGCCAAGGAGCCTTGTGGCCCCTAGAGAGCTTGTGCCCCCGCAAATACGGGGTCTTTGGGGGCACTAAGCACGGCCCTGCTTTGATACCCACTTTTGTCTTCATTTTAATTTGATTTTGTAATTCCAAAAATTGACTCTTTAGTAGCTCTTTAATCAGATCTCAGAATCATTCATATTTGGTCTAACAACATTTGAAAATGTATGAATTCCCACATTCTCTCTTGTTATCGATTAAATCTGCATATTGCATTATTTAAACAAAAATACGCGTCGGCAGAAAGAATATTAATATTAATCAAAACTAATTGTTATCGGCATTAAATGACCTTAAAAGTTTGACACGTCATTAAACTCAAACATAATCCTTTATCTGATTTCATCCATCATATCTGGTTTATCTAATCCATTCAGTCTTATCCACATTATGTTATCTATCTTGTCTCTCATCTTCTTTTTCTATCTGTTACCATAGCAACATTTTCCTGTCATTATTTGACACGAAATTGTTTTGTTTTTCCCTAATTAATTAGAATACTGATTAGGTTGAAAATTAGTTTAATCTAATTAGCCAAACATGCTTGAATGTTTCTTTCTTAAACAATGTGTTAATGTCATTATCCAGGCTTAGTGGCATTTTGTGTCAGGTATTCAGATTTCCAATCAAACACACAGCAGATACCATCTTAATAATTGTGCTAAAGATATTTATTCATTTTCTTTTCCCATCAAAAGTATAAATTTCAAAATATAATTTGAGACCAAAATAAGAAATTCGCCTAACTCTTGAGATCACATCAATTATATTTGGTCATTAAGATTGAAATGTCCAATTTAAAACAGATACTATATTGTATTAGGTCATTAAGAATGAAATGTCCGATTTAGAACTGATGCTATATTGTATTAGATCAATAAGAATGAAATGTCCGATTTAGAACTGATGCTATATTGTATTAGGTCAATAAGAATGAAATGTCCGATTTAGAACTGATACTATATTGAATTAGGTCAATAAGAATGAAATGTCCGATTTAGAACTGATGCTATATTGTATTAGGTTAATAAGAATGAAATGGCCGATTTAGAACTGATATTATATTGTATTAGGTCAATAAGAATGAAATGTCCGATTTAGAACTGATACTATATTGTATTAGGTCATTAAAATTGAAATGTCCAATGTAAAACTGATAATCTATTGGATTAGGTCATTAAGAATGAAGTGTCCCATTGAAAACTGGTTGCATTAGATCAGGGTTTAACCTTTCACAGGCTTTGATTTCAAGACTGAAATTACCTGATCGAAATCTTTGAAAGCACTCAGTTCATTCGTTTGCCACAAACTCACCAAAAACCTCATTAATGTTTCTAGCCGTCTGAGAGGCATTGTCACCCGACGGAATGCGTATTTGTAAACAACATGAACCTTTGAATTACACATGGATCCAATAATCTTTACTTAAAAGATATAAATCATAAAATTATATGTTGGTCAGAATTGCGTTTGTAGTCTGAAGTATTTAACATTAGACGGTATGAAATTAAGAATTTAAAATAGAAATTATAGGTATTAAAAAATTTGATTTATAGAATTGGACATTTTATCCTTAATGGCCTACTACATACGAAGTAGGTTTGGATTTAGTAATCCTAATCAAGAATATTTTCTTGTGTATACTAAGTGCCTTCAATTAGGATTCAAGCTTGCTTCATACAGAAATTCAAAATTGTCGTATAGTCTTAGAAATTCAGTATGTTATGGCTATGCACCTTATGAGATGACTTGATAACTTTTTTATCGTTTCAGATTAAAATTAACAGCTACAGCAGGAATTGGAATACACCCTGCAAAATCCTGATTGCCCATGCTGGTGAATTTCAAAAAATTAATCCAAACGTGAGGACACTTCAGAAGAACGATATTCAATAGAATTTTTGAAAAAATGTGACAGGAATGCATGGAAAGCCTGGGATTACTTTTTACCCATCTTGCAGGAATCACACATTAAGTTCTGAGCGGTATAAGAGGTTCAAGGAATTTAGGTAGTGGGTGTGGGATGATGAGGGGTGTGGGAAGAGTAAGAAAGTCAGAACATCGGAGTTGATTGACCAAATAAATAATTTCATGGATAAAGACATTTAGTGCACAGTTTGATATCAGTGTAAAAGCTGTACACACAAATATTAGTGAGAAACTGACGATGGAAAAGATTTACGCGATGTTTGTCCCAAGGGAATTCCATCCTTGTCTCAGACTATTTGACCAAATAGGCATCGAGATACTTTGTCATCCCCTTGACAATCCAGACCTTGCTCTCTGAGAATAAGCCCGTTATGAGACAATTGTGAAAATGAAAGAGGCTAGGAAAAGGGATATTGACATGCTCACATAAAAGAACTTCCATCACGCTTTGCAGATATTGTTGGAACGCTACAACAAGTTGATTGAAGCCAGGGAAAATTATTTCCAAGTAGAGAAAAGTTTACATGTACGTTCTATCAATTAAAATGCTAATATTAAAAAGTCTTGAAACTTATTGAAGGCAACTCGTAAATAGCGTTAACCAAAATTTGATTTGGTTGTTGAAAACCGTGATTCCTGCCTATATATTATCCCTTATAGATTTTTTAACAATGTATTTAGGAAAGTTCCCGAAAGGTAGTCAAACTTTGGAATCGGTTGAAATGTAGTGAGACAGAAAATAATGAGGATAAGGACAGTAGTACAAAAAGCACTTTTAAAATTTACCACTGATTATCTTAGGTATTCCGACTAATAGATAGCTCGATGTTATTAAAGGTTTTTAGTAATAGAAATGTTTTAGTATTATATAAGACCTAAACTCAGTTGAAGACACAGTGATATTGCATTAATGAAAATCTTAACTTTTTGTTTCGAATGTTTTTTGAGTGATATAATTTTTGGGGAGTCTTTAGAATGAATTTAAGTCGCTTCATTTTTTAAAAATTTGGATTGTATTTTGAATAAGCCTGAGGAAAATTCAATCAATAAGAAGTGAATCCTTGTTATATGAAAGTGTGAGATACATATAACGTATGATATTACAGATATGATTCTAATATATTGAACATAATTAAAATTTATTAATTACTAATATTATTAAAGGAAATAGTAACATATTAAGTTCACCCGAGATTTTTCGTGTCTTAATTAATTTTTAAATAAAGCTTATTTTAAAATGTTTTACTTGTGTGGGGAAATTTTTGCCTAATGAACATTAACTTTAAAATTAAGTTCAATATCATAATCTCTCTATCAGATAAATTCTAGATATCACACACA